>CAXKWD010000003.1:174001232-174543732 GCA_964059195.1 Ectobius pallidus | reverse complement strand
AAAGCTAAAAAGCAATGAAATGGCTCATTTACAATCTAAGAGTGCAATGTTTTGAAGCCTATGGCATGATAACGAGCATGACATGCACAGCAGTCGTTTCCATCATGCCATAATGAGCACTTGAAACGAGATTCAGACGAACTCATAATCTGAATTATTAATCATTGTTATTTGCTCATTACATGAACGATAAGATCTTCCGATCTTCATTCAGCAAAAGCAGTTTTGGGTGATTCAGTGACATATTCTGAATCAGCTGGGGTTGGATTTATAAACGGAAAATATGTGGATGTAGGCAAAAACTTGTGACACGGGCAATGAATGAAGTGACTGGACCATATTCTAAACTAAACTTGGAAGGATTTTTCGTTAAACTACAAAACCGAAATTGGAGCGATGAGATAATGAATTTTTTTGCAGTGGGGTTTCTTTAAAATCCCATATATTTTATAATAATACAGAATCAAACGATGATCATACCGAGGAACATAAGAAACCGGAGTACTAACGAAGGTAACTAAATAACCACCTTAGTACCTACGGGCAATCGAAATTCTTGCACTATTGAATGAGAGAAGGTTACACGTATTATTTTTCTAGATCAATAAAGCCTACGTTCTCTTCTTAAGTACCAATAATCAATAGCTTTCACGAATCAACGGGTGTTACTGGAAATTCTAAATTAATTTTTACACAACGCTTTATATAGGCCTAATAATGTAACATATTACAGTTCAGAACAATATAAAATTACATTCAGTGTGAAACTCATTCTCCCAAATGATGTTACTTAGATCTATGTAGGCTAAAGGTGCTTTTAAGTTAAATAAAAAGCTTGATAGGCCTAGACTTATTCACATTCTCCTTCTAGGGAAATATTTAAGCAAAAGTTTTCTTCTTTGTATAGTTCAACTGTACAATAAGTAGCCTATGTGGGTGTAGTTCGCATCTCTGGCCGTACCCGTTGTCAAACAGAATCTTCGAACTTCATATTTCATCAGGTATAGGTCTATCGAAATAATAATAATTTTAAATTCATCGTTACAATAAGTAAGTCAGCAATGCAATAATTACTTATTGATTAATTGTTACCTACTGCACTCCCTCTGACAATGAAAAATATAACTTATTTGTATAAATAAAGGTTTAGGATATGAGCGCAACGTAAAGTAAGTAGAAGCTATAACATAATTTTTAAGTGATTATTCTATTATACATCTTATTTCTAAATTTATTTATTTATTAACAAGGTCTTCCATTTACTCAAACACTGAAAGCGGTTTAAACGTATTGACCTTTTGAAAAATGGTTAAATTCGATCGAAGTGGAACGACCTGTTGTATACGATCACTTCACAAAGTGAAACCTATATTCAAAATTCAAGATTCAAGATTTATTGCCTTGAGTCAATGTGAATGGCATAGACATTGTCCTGTGTGTAATGAATAATAAATAATCACAAAAATAGCCCAGTAAAGTAATTATAAATATCATTAAAATCCAAAAAGCTTGGTTCCAAAATATAGAAGAAGTAAAACATCTAAAATACAGTAAGTTATAATAACATCACAATCAAAGTATTCCCAATTATAAAACGAATTATTAACGAGTTGTATATACCTATAAGATGCGCTTAAAACATTAAAATTGAACATTTTGGGCATAAAGTGACAATTTATTAAATATAGAAATGGCCGTTTTTATTTGGCAAAACCGTAAATAAGATTATTAAACCCAAGCCTAATACTCCCTCCAGGAGGGGAGTCACTGCAACAGTGGTCTAACTCTCCTGACAGATAAAATTGGATTTTGATGCAATCTGTAGCACTTGGTGATGAACTATCTTCCTATGCTGGAGTTGAACTTATTACGGCTCGTATAGCTGGTTTTAAAGTCGATAATTTATTTTCTGAAACAAAATTCCTCATATACAATAACAACCGACATTTTCAAAACCAGGATCAATAGAACCAAAGAGTCTTAAAGACAGTAGGCCCACCGATCTCAAATATGCACTGCCCGTTGACCAATAATTTTATGGTAGGCCGACTCTGATTTCTGTAACTGAGGCAGATTAAGTATAACGTGAAGAATCACAGTGACTTTTTTTTGGCATCAGGTTACATGCAGATATAAGTAATCAAAGGAATTTATGAATAATACTAATACCCTAATACCTTAATTCCTATTAAATGTTTCATAACATGTAAAAAGTCTAGCAATTATTAAAATAGGCCTATTTTTTCCCATTTCTAAGGTATAAAATCAGTGCAACCGTTATCTAACCAAGAAAGAAATGTTCCATGGATTTCCAAAATTGCATGTTAAAGAAGTGTAAAATATTATTTTGCTTTTTCTATACACTTAAAAAAAACCTTGGTCCTATAGTAGTTTACAGTAGTCTACAAGAAGAGAACGTAAAAAAGAGGAATACAATGTAGCCTATAACAGCGAGTCTTCTAAATCTTTCTCGTGAGGAATCATAGCAATTCTCGAAATATGAACTTTCATAAAAATATCTACAAATAGTTTCAAACAACTTTCTTTTACTCCAATAGAATATGATTTTATACTTAATTTTATACTTCAGTGAATAATATAGAGGCTGACGACGGGTTCTGGGCTGCTTGAAACAGGCCTATAGGATGTAGGCTCGCTAGCTGCCTCCATTAACTCTGATTAACTCTTGCTTTTAAAGAAAGAAAACAACGCGTCGACTTCAGGGTGTGATATCACAAGAGCAGTTGCTAAAGCAACAGGGGTGACCAACCTTTAAGACTATACATGTATGTTTAGTATGTATGTATGTATGTATGTATTTTTTTAATTCACTTTATTTATTACATGTCCCATTACAGGTAATACTAAGGTTACATGTATTTCTTTCTCTTCTACAACTGTTTTTGTTCTATTTTACAATTTTTTGGTTCATAAACTAACTTTGATCAAGATAAAATTTGATTACAATAGCCTATGGTGCCAAAAGGTAAACTGTTTGCGAATTTATTAAAGTTCTTGAAGTATTTTTTTAGTAGATCTTTTTTGCTGGGCCAGTTTTCAGTCTTTAGTACTGTTGCGATTAGTGAGTCTCTTTCTGTTTTGATTAATTTGCAGTCATATACAGTCTGTACCAGAAGTTTAAGGCCACCAGCATATTTGAAAGAAATGTGTATTGGCTTTATACTTTTGGGCTGTATTAACTGATTTTTTGTTTGTTTATTGTGATTGTTATGAGATGCTTGGAAATGAAAATAAAATGGAATTACTGCTATTTTCTTCACTTTTACGATTTTTTAAAAAATATATCGATAATTTAAAATTAAACATTTTATAACGTTTCAGGGCATGGGAATTCTATAATAATACAAATAACGGGTTACTTTTTTGTATGATGGTACATGTATAGTTACACAACAAATTGATACCTAAGGGCACTATCTGGATGTGTTTTTGTAAAAATTAACACAGGTGGAACTGTTTTTAATATTCCAGAAAAAGTTACTACGATTAACACATTTGAAAGAGTGAATGTCGAGTACAGGAAATGAATAATTTTAAATGTGGACCATGCTGCACTCTCCTGAGTAGCTCCAGACTAGTAGGCCTATCCGGCGTTGTTACGATGCCAATAGCTCAATTGAGAATACTAGACATTCACTCTTTCAAATGTGTTAATCGTAGTCACTTTTTCTGGAATATTAAAAACAGTTTCACCTGTGTTAATTTTTACAAAAACACATCCAGATAGTGCCCTTAGGTATCAATTTGTTGTGTAACTATACATGTATCATCATACAAAAAGGTAACTCGTTATTTGTATTATTATAGAATTCCCATGCCCTGAAACGTTATAAAATGTATTAATTTTAAATTATCAATATATTTTTTAAATCGTAAAAGTAAAGAAAATAGCAGTAATTCCATTTTATTTCCATTTCCAAGCATCTCATAACAATCACAATAAACAAACAAAAAATCAGTTAATACAGCCCAAAAGTATAAAGCCAATACGCATTTCTTTCAAATTTGCTGGTGGCCTTAAACGTTTGGTACCACCAATAGGTGGTCTACTGTTTGCAGGTAGTTGTCGATAGGGCATGTAGGGTTTTGTATAATTTTAAATCTGTGTAGGTAAGTTCTAGTCTTGCCGTGACCAGTTATCATTGCAGTTACATTAGGGGTTAAATTAATTTTGTATGTATATATGTATGTAAGTGGCATGTAATTTAAATCCAGATACCATCATGTATGCTGATGATACAACGTTGCTAAATATAGATAACAATGTTCAAACGGCAAAAGAGGAGGAAGTGTCCAATTTAACGGTTGCTAAAAATTTGTTTAATGCTAATGGCTTTCTTCTCAATGATTCTAAGACTGAATTCTTATTATTCACTTTTAAAAAAGCTCAGGAGACCAAAAGTTTTAATATGCTGGGTATTGTCATTGATCACAGACTGACTTGGGAAGATCATATTAACTATAGGCCTACTTGTCTTAAATTATCTAGAGTTCTTTTTATTCTCTTAAGACTAGGATCCATTGTGCCTAATGCCTATATTAGGGTTGCTTATTTCGCCTATTTTCTTAGTATTCTTACTTATGGGCTCACCCTCTGGGGCAATAGTTCTCACATCAATAAGGTTCTTGTTTTCCAGAAGAAGGCCATTAGAATTATCACTAATTCACCATTGAATGAACATTGTAGGCCACTGTTTACTGATCTTAAAATATTGACTATTACTTCTAAGTATATACTTGAGACTCTTTTATAAGTTAGAGATAATATTAATGCTTTTAGTAATAGAAGCGATCTACACAATTACGAAACAAGGCAACAAAACTCATTGAAATATCCTGCCTGCAGGCTTTCTTTACTATGAAAAATTGTGAAGCTATGTCAAAAAAAATTGCGAACAAAGTGCCTGCTGGATTATTTGGGCTAAAGCGGAATCATTTCAAATCTGTGATCTCTGGTTGGTCGACTACAAGGTCATTTTACGATATGAGTGAGTTTTTTAATTGTGATGTGTCTGATTTGATGTAATTTTATTTCTTCGACCACGTCTATACACTCTGTGTTCTCCGACAGGCAATCTAACATTAAACATTAAACATTATGTATGTATGTATGTATTTTTTTTGTCCTTTATTTGCTGCATGCTCCATTACTTCTTGTAATATTACATGCATAAGTTACTTTACATGTTACAAATTATAATATTAATGGCAGTGTTGTTATTAACATATTGTGATGTATTGTGATGTAGGCTATGTATGTATGTACGTATGTAGGCCTATGTATGTATGTATGTATGTAGGCTATGTATATATGTATGTATGTATGTATGTATGTATGTATGTATGTATGTATGTATGTATGTATTATTATTATTATTATTATTATTATTATTATTATCAAAATGAAATGTCGACAGCGCTTTTCCTCGTGTTTTGAAGGCTAAGTGTGCAAAATTTCATCGAGGTCTGAATAAAACTGTAGAGATGTATCAAAGACAGACACACACACCACTTTTCTTTATATTTTTTCAAAATATATATTTATATATGAAGGCTATATATTTATATATAAAGGCTTATAAAGAAAAATATACTGTATATATTATACATTTCATGACTTTTTTGGACGATTCTTATTTTTATGATCAACATTCTGAAATACTATTTTTATTCGATCTTTAAGAGATTTTTTAATTTTGGTATTTAAGAAATCAAATACCTAACAACGATATATTTCTTTCCTTATTTTAATCCTTTTGCTACTGCTTGTTAATCTGAATATTATTATCTTTTTGGGAAAAATATTAATTGATAGATAATTATTCAATAGTTGCAAACAGTAATAATAACTTTTAAAAATTAAAATTCTAATAGTTATTAACGAAAGATTTTTTATTCTAGCCTAAAAAGGAAGGTTTAAAAACGATAAGCATAAAATAGCACCATAATAGCGTTTATGGGAAATGGGGAATGCTATTTATAAAAGCCTAGTTTTAATGGTAAGTGAATGTAACCACTTAAATTATGTTCAGCATTTTAAATCAGGTTTCAAATAATAATTTTAATGTAGAAAATAATCATATCTTTAATTAATCTTTCAATACTTGTGATTTATGAATAGGCCTATGAAAATTAATTTCGGTTTTCAAATGATTTTTAATACTAATTTCCTGGCCCACGCTCAAAAAAGTTTTACACTCTTGCTTCAGCATACGAGAAAGAAGTGTGTAGGTGAAACTGGAAACTTTTAAAAGTAAAGAGAATAGAACATTATTCTCATTGGAGAGATTCCGAGGTTTGTACGGTACATCATGTTGATCTTGGATACACGTGTGTGTAGCCGGGCCGTGGAATGCAATTTAAATCCGTATTTATAGCCGACAAGCCTCCTTTTGTAGGTACAGTCATGTAACTTAAAGAACCTGGAAATGATTTATAAGAATAAAGAGTCAGAGTGTTACATTATTTTTAATTCATGTTTATTTTCGTTGTTAATGGTCTGATTTGTGTTAGTCTTATAACTTAGCATACCAGATCCGAACCGTGGAAAATAAAAGTATCTGGTTCTCATGACGTGATTAACAATAATGTATAATAATAATAATAATAATAATAATAATAATAATAATAATAATAATAATAATAGTAATAATAATAAAAATAATAAGTATTAAATAAAGCCCCATCTAAAGCTTGAACTTATTCAACTTCTATAATGCCATTCAGCATAAAGTGTTATTGTTAAGTTGATATTTAAATCCTCTTTTTTTTTCCTCTTAATATTAATGTTGTATTGATAGGCCTATGCTTTTTTTTTATGACAATATCAATTAAGTAACTTAACCGGTTCATATTGAATATGGATATTTTCAATGTCGTATCAGGACAACACATGCAGTTTTGATAATGTTTTAATCGATATAACTCAGATTTTAAAAAATATACGTCATACACCTCAAAACATTCTCTGCCATAAACAACTTTCTCATTAAATTTATGATAAGTTATAGAATAAGAATCCGAAATATACAAAGTTCGTACTCAGTTTTACGAAGAAAATCATATACAGTAGAAGTTTTAGCCTTTTTTATTGGCCTAATAGCATCGTATAAGTTACAGGATTTAAACAATTCTTTTGAACCGTTTTGCAGAAAATAGCGAAAAATGTAATTCTCATGTGGTAGTAAAGGTACAAGAAAGTCAACGTCAATGTTCGTGTCACATCTGCAGAAGGTATAGCCTACATAGTATAGGCCTAATCTAGATATAAAAGTTTTGTTTTTATAGGCCTATGAACTATGTTGTCAATAGACACACAGACAGACAAGCACACACACACAGATATATAGCCTATTTCTGAAAATATAATTTTTGGTTCAGGAGATCTCAAACGTTATTTTTTGCTAAAAACTTGTCATCAAATTTCCTACCTATAGTAAGCCTATCTTGGGTAGTACAGAGACTATATAACCTATTTTATACAGCCTAGGCCTATATAGGCTATACTCTAGATTTTTTTAAAATCTTATTTCCATGTTGTTATTTGCATTTTATCGCATGTTATCCACAAACCATGGTGCAGCCCGCCATGACTCCTGTACATAATTGGTTGGCCCTCGTACCTCTTGAAGTTGGAAGTCCCTTTTTTGAATGTTGAATATGTTAAAATCTTATACTTCACTTTCGCTCTGCAATACAGATCATTCATCCAGAGACTGCAGTCTCTCTACATTGAAGGAACTCAAGATGTAGGCCTACGCCTATGAGAAAGAAACTGACTAAATGGACTGACCTTGATATATGTAAGGACGTTGTAATCAAAACATAGAAAGTGCTAGGTGATAATATGTTTAAGAAGTCTCTCTGCCTTAATCTGTAAATATCACTCTGTTATTTCTTATCGTTTTTATTTTGCAGCCAGAGAACTATTTTCTAAATCAATAAATTCTTCTAATTTTGGTATTATTTTTTTTCTCTACCAGTGTTTGATGTAAGCTCATGGAGTCCATTAAATTCTTATTTCTTGTTTAATCATTGTCGGGATTCTAATATTAAGATTATTAATGTTATTATTATCATCTTCATTATCATCATTTTTCAAATTATTATTAACTTATTATTATTATTTTACAGTAGGTCTACTGTAGCTATTTATACTTTAGGCCTATAACATGCTGCATTTACATCGACAGCGGCAACTTTTCGGAATACAAAACTTAAGATATAGATATGTGTTAAATGTTACCATACAATAACAGTGAAAACCAGGTCGCAGAATCACTGAATTAGTGTGCCTCACATTACTGTACGCTGCATGACGTAAATGCCCTTCAGTGGGATAGACCAATTAGGTTAATCAGTCATAGGAGGGAGATTCCATCTGGCCCTGTGACTCGAGCTAGGGCTAGCTCAGTTGGTAGAGCATCGGCACGTTAAGCTGAAGGTCATGGGTTCGAATCCCAGAGTCAGAAGGTTTTGTCTCACAATATATTATCATAATGGTTAGCGTTGCTATCTACGGATCCATAAGTCTGAGTTTCATCACTTCAGACCCTTCGGATTATTCTGAAGTAGAGCGTCTGGAACGGAGTTCACTCAGCCTCATGACACCAATTGAGGATATTCATGAAACGAAGTAGCAGCTCCGATCACGAAAGTCAGCAATAACTGCTGTGGGAGTTGGCATGTTATCACATGCCCCCCAATCCTGCCATCTGCCTATGGTAGATGACGCAGAATCGGATGGTAGGCCAAGTCTCAGCAGGAATTTAGTGTCAAATAGTTTAGCAGTTGCTATAATAACAAAACAAGTATGTACTTCCCTTACAACTACTGGACTAATCTCGACGACAAGAATAATTCAGATAGATTTGTTTTATGGTAAAATTTCCAAAATTGTATTAACCTGATTTATAATAATACTAATTTGATCCACATGAGGGAAAATAACTCTGATTGTTTCAACGATAAAACGGAAAGCGTGTGCGGAACATGTTCCTGGTTAAAAATATAGGAAGCAGCATGTCAGTCATAGAAAAACCCGGTCTTTTTTTCGTATAGGCCTACATCAGCTCATGTAATGTTCATTGTATCATTAAAACTATTTGCCACACGTCTATGATTGCATTGTTTTATTATCTCGTAAATCTTTAATACTGTTTTTGCTTGTTACTGGACCTACCTTAAACCATTTCATTTTCAAAGGACTTAAAAAACAGTTAAACACAAAGAAGTGTAACTTAAGTTATTGAAAATGCCTCCGCTTGTTAATCAAGATAGCAGATGTAGGTACGAGTAATCTACAGTAAGAACAGGAATGTTGAATACAACTACTGTTAACTCAAAGACAAACACGAAGGAGGAGGAGTATTAGAATTACTTTTCATGAAGTTCATGCATTAGTTTTTCAGTACAAAAAGAGATAAAGTGGTTTATTAAAATTATATCATGCAGAATTAAAAGAGGAGAGGTTTATTATTCCCATTACTGGCAATTTCCTTTCTTTGGCCAGCACAGCACAATTCCACGGCAATTCTCCCTTCTTCGTCCTAAGACGTGACAACTATTTATTTCGAAAGGAAAATCTTCTTTCAGCTTTCACTGCAGACGGGACTGTCATAAAAACAAAACATAGTCCTATCAATACAACATTAATATTAAGGGGAAAAAAGGCGATTTAAGTATCAACTTATCTTATCACTTAATATGAAGGGATGGCAGAATTGGCATTAAAGAAATTTTCAACATAACAAAACGTAACGTAACGTAACGTAGCGTAGCGTAGCGTAACGTAGCACGGCACAGCACAGCAAACAGCACAGGACACAACACTGCATAACAAAACATAACAAGGTTTGGCTTGTTTTGACTCCATACTAAAGTCTGGCCGTTCTAAGAAGGAAACCTGAAGTAAAGAAAAAACCAGTACAGCTGTCTCTCTCTAGCAAATTATTCGTATGACTTAAGAGTGAGACAGACATACTGATTTTTGTTTACTTCAGGTTTCCTTCTTAGCTCGTCTCGGGTATAAATATCATTTTGAATGGTTAAGGGTGCCGTTATCAAGATTTGTTTGTGATTGTTTATATTATAACGCATCAAGGAAGAGTATCATCTGGCTAAATATTTATTTTCTTAATCGTTAATAAAATTATCGACTTTGTTTCAAGATAGAAAGTTCGTTTATTTTTGCGTAGCAACCTATGTAATTATCATTATCTATCACATTTGCAATTTAATAATTAAATACACAGTATAGAACTCTATAGCACAGCGTTGTCCTTGTGGGAAAAGCGATCTGGATGATTCTGTCGCAGGCATCTTTCGTGAAGGATGCCACTTTTGGTTTCACGGCTGCTAGCGTGTCACTAACACGTTTGAAAATACAAAGATTTGGATCCTGCAATGACCTATGGTTCTTCAACACCTGCACTCAATTTGGATCAGCTCGAGACAGTATTAATTATACTAATGACGTCTCCTGTCATCTATGTCCTACTAAATACCCATAAGTGATGTAAAGGTAATCGTGGTTTGAATATACATATTAGAAGGCGTCATGCTGGCAATGAACATAATGTCATACAGACAACACAAACAGACAACTTTGAGTCTTTAGGGACCCGTATGTTGACCTACAAGAACACTACCAGTATTGTAAGAAGTTTGCCAAAAGGAATAAGAGCAACTGCTGCATACACACTTACAAATACAATTGGCATTATGTAGCCTTTCTTTTGCATATGCTACATTCCGAGTTCCTGAAAGATCAAAGAAGTCTCTTGCAACTTTTATGAAAAAAAAAAAAAATCATAATCTACGAGTCGACATGGCTCCTATGCAGAAGATAAAAATTCAGACATCTCTTTCAAGGAGAGTAAAGTCAAAGGTTTCAGAAAGCGATATCAGAGGAGCCGTAAGAATACTTTTTTTCGCAGGTTACCCTTGCTACAGAAGATTTGGCCACTCTTGAGAAATTACCGGGAGAAACATCCTGGCCCATCCCGAACGTTAACTTTTCTTAATTACCAGATTTTAACATTCATAGCTTTACTGTCAATGAGAAGAATGGTAAGAAGCCATTTTATCCTTTCCGGAGGGTTCGGTTGGAGAAATTGATGGCATTCGACCACAACATTTGAAAGGTTTGATCGCAAAATAAAATGGAAATGCTGGACGACAAATTTTATGCTCCCTAAAAAAACTAAAAACATAATTGCCCACATAGATACAGGCAGAGGTGTACATATTCTGATTTTAGCTTGCTTGCCCCTTTGAAATTCTGCAACCAGCCACAGCTTTTAACTTGCTTGACAAGAGAGCAAGCCAGATTAGAACGATGATAAGAAATACTGTCGCTATGAGTCACAAGCTCTTCATAACCTGGTGGGTTTCACACAGCCTAAGGAAACTGCAAAGCCTGCCGGAAAGAATATGAAACTGGGTATATCAGTGCACTGGTGAGTCGTGCAGTTACGTAGTGTGAAGAGTTTGAATATTATCAATGAACAAAGGTACTAGTCCGGCATGGGAAAAATTTTCAAACATTTTCGAGAAAACATCATAAAATCAATAATAACAATAACAAAAATCCTTTTAGGCAAGCCTACAGGCTGAGGTAGATTTCGAAGTGCTTTTGGTTTAATTTACGTCGCTGCGTTGCACTCTTCTTCTTTAGCCTTGGCATGACAAACCCGCAATACTAACTGCAAAAAAGAGGAAAGAGAACTTTTTCAAACATTCAAATCTCGCCTTATATGAGAACTATCAAGAAACTAGTTATTGATTTGTAGAGTACTCATCAAGAGCTTTTCAACGATACCCCACAAGACCTAGTTTCAAAAATTTCGAATTTCCATCCCCCACCCCACTCGTACCCCCAAAACCCCTGAATCGTTGGTGTCACTGTGAACTCCATAAGGAGTACTCTGATTTATTCAAACAAAGTTTCCCTCCATACTTCATAGGGGCCGAGATATAAATGTTTTAAAATTTCAACCCCCTCCCCCGACCACCCCCTTGCGACAATTTTGCTCATTAACAAGCTTGTCCGAACTATTGAGCCTAGAAATAACATAATGAAATTTGGTTAAAATATCCTCAAAATTACGGCCGCTAGCGTGTAAAGATATATATATATATGTACATATATATATATAAATATATATATGTACATATATATATATATATATATATATATATATATATATATATAATATATATATATATATATATATATATATATATAAATATACTGTATATATATCACAATTTTTTTTTAACAGTCGGTGGTTTCGTACTTAGGGAGTCATGAAACGTAAAGATATGAAAGAATTTTTCGGAAATCATGACATGGTATCGATTGCAATAGGTAGATTTTTCTTCGAAATCTACCTAATAATAAAAATAATAAATGTGTTAAGACGCTAAAACGATTTTAAATACTTTATCCACCTTTTATTTATCTGCATGATGAATTTCTTCTACCAGCATGTAGAAATGCAAGAAAGTATTACCTACACTTAGCAACTACAGTTGTTTAGCTGATAGGAATCTCGCAAGCTTATTCTGGCTTGCATTAAGTTGGGTTTAACCTGACCCATGCAAGCCTAAAGAAACCTGCCTGCTTGCTAGCTATGACGCTGGCAACTTGCTTGCCTGGCGTTCAAGCGGGTATGGGCAAGCTAAAATCGAGATTTGTACTCGTACACCTCTAGATACAGGCATAAAATTAGAACTGTAAAACATTATGAATTGCCAATCATGTGACCTACAGTGAACGATTTCATTACAACCCGTACGTTTTGGGGATGTGGAAACTGGAAAGTGGAGGATACTGCTCTGTCAGCCTTTTCGAGTTCAGTGGTTTCGGCCACAAATATCGACAATTTTATGTTATCCATTAATTCAGAGGATACCTCTGTCTCTGAAGCATTAGAGGAGTGGAGCTTGCATGAACGTGACATTCCAGTAGTCAAGTGTTCCCAACAGGATTTGTATGATGTGAATATTCAAGTGATTCGATAAATTTGATCCTTAGTTGTTCTAATTAAAAGGAGAGGCTCATAGCTGCCATGGAACCAGAATCAGATGGTTGGCTCACAGCACTTCCATCAAGAAATCTCGGTATTCTCTTGAAGAACCACACCTTTAGGATTTCAGTTGCGCTTATGTTCCCCTCATACATCTGTGTGAGTGTTTGTGGTGAAAACGTTAATGAGGAAGAGACACATGGTTTGAAGTGCTCTAAGAGTGCAGAAGGCACACAAGGCACCAGGAATAGGGATGTAGTGAACAAGAATCAGCAAATGTCACCACTACTCTACTGTAGCCGGTACGTTTTGCCGTTAGTTGTTTTTCCAGTTATCGCCTGCTCCTAACGTTCTTTTAAATGGCGTTTCATCTTCCCAGACTGAAAAATATGTCCGAACATTTTTAATTTTGTATCGGTTAAGGCGCTACTAGGCGCATTTCTTTATGTAGCCTACTGGAGACTTACAGAATATATTTCATGAAAGGCTGAAAGAAAATTTGCAGAAGACAGACATTATCTAAATCGAAAAGAAGAAATAATTAGCTGACAAATACAATGAGAAATGCTCGATATTAACTAGCTTACGTTACTTTCTTCCCGACGTACAAAATATTATATATTTTATATTTATATACAGTGCTGCTAGTTTGGCGAATGGGTATGATACAAAGAAACTAAAAGAATATATTTCTAGGGTTCATACAGTAAAATACTATTGATATAATGATAGAGGCAGATTTATGTGGTGTGTATTAGCACATATTTGAAATATTGATTGTTTTCTACAATATCAAGTGCATATTTAGCCTACACAGTCGTAATTAAAAAAGTATTCAAAATCAAAATAATAACCAGAACAGAACATTTCCTTTACAGGATAGTTAAAAAAGATGTGACCTTGAGAATCGATGAGTCCTTTTTCTTTTTTCTTGTCATTCTCATTTATTATTCTTGTTATTATCGGTATGCTACACCATCGGTACATGATGTTCATTTCTAGTTATGAGACAAAATAATGTTAATATTTCATTTCATCATATAGCAGAATATAAAGGCAGAGAAGCCCTCAATGTAATTCAGATTTATGAATTAAACATGCATTAAGTTATGTAGACCATTAAATTGGAAACGCTATTGTCACAATTCTCCCTCGGGGTCGCCAATCTAACTTGGCTATTTAGAAATTAAGAATTTATATTTTGACCTTATATTCAATAGAAGGCTACACTTACAGTAATGTACACATAGGCCTACTTATACAACAAAGTAAAATAAGTAGTTCTAAATTAATTAATCAGGGAAGTGATATTTAAATACCTAGTATAAGAGTGCACTAAAGATACATTTTTGCAAAAGTATAAAACGTAATACATCGTAATATCATTGCGTTACTAAGTCATTTTATTTACGGTATTTATATTTGTATTTCATATTTTGTTAAATGACCTATAGCACCTTTTAAATGCTCATGGCAAATTAAATATTAAATTAAAAATTAAATAATAGCAAATCGCCACATTGCATGTAAATATTCATAGGCCTACTTTGATAACATTTTACTGTAAATCTGGTACACAGTAATGGTGTCTATATCGGAAATATCTCATTTTTTGTTAGTTAGTTCTTACTTTTTTGTGTTATTTAGCGCCTAGCTGTTGTAATTTTTCTTTCATCTTACTGACACAAAAACATTCTAGAAGGGCCCAGTAAACAAGAAAGTAGGCCTTTGTAGAGTAGTTTCGTATCCTCTATGAAAATAGTCAATTACGAACATATTTTTAAAAGAACATTAAGATCAGACGACAACCTGAAAAACAAGAGACGAACGGCACCAACGCTATCTATCAGAGAAGTGTGGCAGGCTACATCCCTATTGAACAACATTATATGTCGGGCATTATCATCAGCGAAGATCTCTTCAGTTTTGGAGCCCGTTGGCTTAAGCAAGGACGTTGGAGCACGTGTTGATGGGATAACCTTCTTTTTTGGTACAGTGGTCACCATCTAGTGCGGGATGCTACCTATGTAGATATCCTTGCCTCCTATAATACAGCATGGCAATGCGGCCTCTGATATGAGAATATTCCTACCTTCTTCCATCATGTCAGACATTTTTTACACTTTATAGTTTATTTTATTCCCATCCAATAATATTAGTTTAGAAATAAGAAAGAATTTGATGAAAATATATGTATGGATCATAATGTTTTATGGATGTGAAACTTGGTCAATCCTGATATCAGACAGAAAAATAATTGAAGTATTTGAAACATGGGGCTACAGAAAATGCTGAAAATTAGCTGGATCAATAAATTTACCAATGGGAAAGTTTATGAGAGAGCAAAAACAGAGAAAGAAATTTGGAACCAAAGAAGAAAAAGAAGAATAAAACTCATAAGGCATTTACTAAGGCACAAAAGTCTTTTAAATAATCATTATCGAAGGTACAATTAAAGGCAAGAATAACAAAGGAAGAGCAAGACTACAGTACATGGAACAAATTAAGGATAACGTGAAATGTAAGCCATTCAAAGAATTGCAAAGGAAGGCAGAAAGAAGATCAGAATGGAGAATCGCTGCAAACCAATCCAAAGATTGAAGACTAAAGAAGAAGTTTATTTTGTTCGACAATTTGTTGTCTGTGTAGCCCATATAGTCTAATATAATGTAGGCTATATAATATAATATGGGGCTTACTTTGCAGGTCTAACATCTTATCATCAGGTCTGTTATGCAAAGTGTTTGGAGATGTAGCCTATTTCTTCATATGAACAAAGCGTTCATTTCGCTAAGTGATCCCTGTTAGGCCGTCAAGGTCCTTATCGTTCCAGATGGACGATGCTCCCAGATTTTTAGATATCTGGCCATAAAGTGGTAAAGTTATTTTTCCTAAGCATCAACCGCCTTTATATCCAGGATTGCTCCTGGTCCTCATTTATGTTAAAGGCTAAGTCGGCCTTACGGCCATAGTGCCAGAAGAAGGATTAGGTGAGTTGAACATTTTCGACGACCTCAACAGCGATAAAACCCACACCATTTAGGTTAATAGTGCTGTGCCTCAACCAACTGCTCCATGGTGCACACTCACTGTTTATTGTCCTATTACCTTTACCTGACTTTAAAGTCTATGACTTTAAAATGTTAATACCATTAAATTGGTAGACTATCTGTTTAGAAACTAAATTTTTTTGTACCATTAAATTGGATATTTAGAAATTAAAAGTAGACTACTAGTAGACCTACCAAATATGGCACACGTAAATGACAAGAGGTTTAAAATAACTATACTGTTAATTTGTTAGGCCCTATAAGTTTAAACATTTCAAATGTCCCTATCAATAACTTGATAGGCCTACATTTTTATGCAATAAACCAGACAGCTTCAGTTTTCAAAAAATTTCAGGATAACAAATAGGCTTAATACTTTAAAAATACTGAACTGTTTGTACAACTTATCAAATTCGGGTAAAGCGTTAATAATACCTTTAAGACAGACCGGTTTTACTTTAACGAAAATTTTGCTTGGTTTTCGTTTTATTGAAAAAATAAATGGAATGGTAAAATTCTGTAGCCAGGCTTAGCAATAAAATCCTTATATATACTCAAAAGCTCTTTACTAATGCATTAAAACTGTATGGTTAAAAGAAGTAACTTAGTAATATGTTAATAGAAAAATCTAAAGAAAGATTTTAAAATATTCATGAAATTTTGTCCATTTAATAAAAAAAAGTACTTGAGCAAAATTACTTAAAGACATCAGCTATTATTACACTGTTCATTAACTCAATTCAAATGTGCTCAGAAATCATCACTATTAACGTTTGCTTCATCTTCTTCTATACCATAAGATACAACGCATTCTGAAAAAAAGTCAACTTTTAGTGTTGTACGTTTCTTGCACGGAATGAGACACCAGGACTGTTTCTTTTCCATTTATCTTTATAGCCATTGTTTGGAGCTGTATGGTTCTTGCACCAGTCGATAGAGGTTTTATTCTTTATAGGAATAACTGACAAAATGAAAATAAGAAATGAGTATTGGCCTAGTTGTCTGGTTCTGCACCCAAGTTTTCAATTAACATATATTTGGAGAATTAATTTGGTATGCGTTAAGAAATTTAATCATCCGTTCCCATAGAAATTTAGTACTCGACTAGAGAGACAATTATGAAATACTGGTACCATTAACTGGATGTAATTATTTTTCATGCAGTATTATAAATCTGTAGAAAAGCGATTACGCTCATGTTTCCTTGCTTGTATTTAGCCTATTAGTAAGCTAAACTTATCAATGTATTGCTTACTTTTTTCTTTTATCTGGGATACATTCTAGGAATGTTATGTCTGTCATTCGTTTTAATGTATATACTTGTTTCTGTCTGAATCGCAGCATCAATGCAATTTATAATAATAACGATGTGCACAGTTAAAATTAAGCGGAAAGGCTTATGACACGCTTAGTGAGCAGTTTAAATTGGATATGTCCGCCGCACATTTTATTGGCTATACCGCTATAGCCTATTTACGAAGAAGGATTGGCGGGACAAATATGCACCATTTTGAAGCCTGTAGAATGAAAACTTACTTCTTTCTGATAATGTGTTACCCACTTTTATCATTTGTGCATGGAATTATCCGTCACAAGATTTTCAGTCTTGATGTATTTCATGTCCCCTAGTGGAGGGAACGGGAATATTTGAATGGAAATGCCCACCTTTTACCATTAAGTCTAAATGGTAGGTATGAACTCTTTCAGACTATCCACCCCAAGCCACTCCACTCCACAGGATATTCTGGTTCGAGAAAGCATTATGGGAATCAAAATACCTGTGGATGCAGTGGCGTGGATACTCTGGAAGATCCCAAAGCTACAGTTCAATATATATTGTAGAGTCAGTTCGTTTATTAGTTATATTCTCTTACATCAATAGCAGAGCGGTCGTAGGCCTGTAGCCTACATAGTGAGCTGTAGAGTTCCTCAACAAACATAGCGTGCTATCATTTAAACCTAGGTTATAAGATGGACATTTTCATTCTATTTTCGTATTATGAGAATTTTAGGAAAGGATTTACCCAAGGCAACTTATGTTTGTTCCAAGAGCATTCCTGAGATTTTTAAAGGTGTGAGTAGAAAATGTTTGTTGTTAACCTACATTGTAAAATATCGCTCTGTTAATATTAGAGTTTTTGCAGTCACATGGGCCTAATAATATGGATGCCTAAGTAGTTATAGTTCCCTTTCGACCGGGTAGGGGAAACGGGAGGAATGGGGATGACGCCATCACTTCCCCTCCACTCTGACGTTATCCAAGATGGCGGATCTTCCGGCTCAAAATGGCAGCATTTCCTGTTCCTACTGCAAATGGCGGCACTTCCCATTGCAAATGTCGGTATATCCGGTTCCTATTGCAAATGACGGCACTTCCTGATCCTGTTTCTATCGAAAGCGATTGCTTGGAGTACGTATAATCAACGGAGATGAGTGTATTACATGACCTATATTACAACCCGCAAACACCTACGGGATTAAAACACAATAAAAAGAAGTTATATCAGTGGAGTACACTGATAAAAACCAAAATTCTAAACGTATGGGAGAAAATATTCATCACTAAGAAAGAAGACAAGGTTATGAACTTTGAAATCCCACCTATAGACGTAGTGCGACTTACAAAAACGGAACGAGAGGGCAGCACAGAACAATGTATATATACAAACCAACATGGCAACCAGAATAACAGTCGACCACCAGCCGATGATGGGAGCGAATAAGGCTCTCGAAACTAGTCCTGTGTTATTAAAAGTGACGTAAGTGGAGAATAAAGTGTTTTTATCATTCAGAATTTTGGTTTTTACCTACGGGATTTTCCACTCTTGGTAAACTAGCACTAGCGAGTACCGTTACAGATAAAAAAATATCCAAGACTGGTCGCTTCATCGGGATGCATACACCTTCATTAACCTACAAGGAGAAGGTTTCTTAGAAAACCTTACACTGCAAACAACTATTACGACGTGTTTGAAGTTGATCTAGCAGATGTTCAAAACCTCGCTAATCATAACAGTGGTGTGAAATATTTACTCGTAGCTATTGATGTATTTTCAAGGTTTGCTTGGGTTGGTCCAATAAAATCTAAAAAAGGCTAGCGATGTGACAGATGCTTTCAACGACATATTGGAGAAATCAAAACGAAAACCTTTTGTTGTGAGAAACGATTAAGGTATAGAATTTATATACAGACCTTTCCAAGACTTACTGGAGAAACAGGAAATTGAGCTTCGTGTATGTAGAAATCTTGACGTGAAATGTTCCGTGGTGAAAAGGTTCAAAATAACTCTTAAAACTAAGATGTATAAATATATTACGTCTAAAAACAGTTATAAGTACTTGGATGTATTGGATAAGTTTGTGAAGGGTTACAATGATAGTGTACACAATACAACAAGGATGGCGCCTAGCAAAGATACAGAATGAGATGTTTGGAAAATATGGCGTCGTAGGCTATATCAAAGAAACAGACTCGTGTGAAACCAAGACCTGTAAAGTTTTCAATGGGGCAGGCGGTTATAATAGGTAAGGAGAAAATTAAATTATTTTAAGGTTTCAAGCAAAACTATTCTACGGAAATATTCAGAATCGTTAAAGTAATTAAACATTCTCCTCAGCCTGTATATGAACTTGAAGATCTTAAGAACAATCCAATTTTCGGACAGTTTTACAGTTATGAGCTCACACCCGTAAATATATCCAAGTACACGGTTTACACACGTATTGTAAAGGCCAGTAAACAACATATAGTCCGTTGGAGAGGTGACGGTTCCGAGTTTGACTCTTGGGTTAAAGCTAAAGATTTTGTGTAATGGAAGAATTTTTGTTAATTTATTATTTTTCACCTGCAGGTGTGTCACGAGGTATTTACAGTATTTGATGAGTTTAACAACTTTAATTTACAAAGTGTTTTTTTTTTAGACTGGAGTTTGTTGTGCACTATTTTGAGGAAGTTCATTACACTCGCGGTGTTTATGTGTGTCTTCATAACCTGTGGCAAGGGTAGCGAAGTCAGGCCTGTGGGACGTTCTCTGGAGAATATTGAGCATTCTTTCAGAAGGTGAAGAGCTGTCTGGTTGCCTCCCTCGGGGCAAATGCAGATTGGCGAAGGAGCCTTATTAATTCCGAAGAGGTATTCTCTGAAACTACCATGATTAGTGAGCAATTGAGTTAGAATAAAGTTTGGCCAAATGGATGTGGAAAGCCTGTGTCGAATGTCAGGAATGACCAGCTTTGTATGTGTTGCTAACGGTGGAGTTAATGTAAGTTGCGTTCCAGATTTTATAGGAATAGTCCCTCAGAAGCTGTTTGCCTCGGGAGATAGGGATGGCGTTGTATTCAGTATTGCCGTTCCGGTTGGCCAGTATTCTGGCTATGTAGTCAGCCCTTTCGTTACCTGAGAGCCCAGAGTGACCCTTGACCCAATGGAGGGTGATCTTAGTTGATTTGCTCAATAAGATAAGTTTCACTCTTATTTCTGCTGCTAAGGGGTGAGTTGCTTCATGCAACGGCTGATAGTGCAGCATTCTGGTAGCACATGTTAAAACTCTAGAAAGGGGACATAATACACATTACCGTATCACTGAAGTGGAATGGAAAAAATGTACGTTCAGTAAAGGTGTTGCTTCTATTTCTGCTGACAACGCATATGTTGGTACTCTAACGAAAAACTTCTCTTCTCGATGGTGAAAAATTATACTTTTTCTGGCACTGTGGACTTCAATCCCTACGAGTTTCGACATTTTGCCTTGAATTATTTTACCATGTATATAATGGACAACAGATTCTATCAGCGAGGTTGAACATTTCTACAGATCACGAAAAGACAACTACGCTAGCTTATGATACAATATTTAAAGGTTCGGGAATCCATTACACCAAAAGCGGTATGCAAATCAGTCGGTCATGATATGTTTATAAATGGGTTCTTCATGCTGATGTTTGATCTTACGCCTGATGTTTCTGCTTCGCATGGTCATAGGAGTTTGTTCAATAGTGGGAACATTAGAATCGAAGTTAAATTTGATAGGGATTTAGAAGAAGACATCAATTGTATTCTCTATTCAGAATACGATAACAGTATAGAAATCACAAAGAACAGACAGGTGATTACTGATTATGAAACATTGAATACTATTCAACTAACCCATGCATTGCGGAATGTAGCAAGTTTAGAGGGAGTTTATTCAAGTGATATGTTACCACAAAGTGTAATGAATAAACCTAAAATTTACGTAATCAATCTTGATCCTCATTGTTCACCTGGTTCCCAATGGGTTGCCGTTTTCTTTAAAAATCAAAATTTTGCTTATTACTTTGATTCATTTAGGCTTCCACCTCTCATTCCGGGGATAACTACATTTATCGTTCAAAATTCAATAAACTGGTCAAACAACACTCTGTGGCTGCAAGAATTCACGTCGGCTGTATGTGGGCAGTATACATGTCTATTTGCCTCTTACATGGACAAAGGATAGAACATCCCGAGTTTGTGAAACTCTTCAACACATCTCCAGCCAGAGAAGCTGTGTATATCTTCCACATCATCTTTCGATCGATGTGTGGAAGGAAAGGAGGGCAGAGATTTCTTCCCGGACGTGCACACCGTGAGTGATATCATTATTTGTTTTGAATTGTCAGAACTAGGTCACAGAAGTAGGTATGCTAAAACCGATACATTCTTGTTTTCAGAATAAAATAAGGTGAAGTATACTTTGTAGGACAAAAATAAATTAAATTCATTCGCGTTTGAGAATATATTTCTAATGTGTATTTTTTTTCTTTTCAGAGTAAATCTTCAAGAATCGAGAAAAAGAACAGAAAATGCGTACGTTTTTCAAAGACTGTGGAGGAAGCATTGAAACATCCAATTGTTGTTCCATCTGTACTGGCGCGTGGAACCCTTTTCCTGAACAGCAGAAAAGAGAGATACATCAGTTTTGGGTTCTATGCCACTCTGAAATACATCAGCTGTGCAGAAATTGGAGTGAGTTGTGATGTTTGTGTGATTCTATCCCCGTACCTTCTATCATCTTTTTGCTTCACTTACCAAAACTGTGTAAAAATATGTGTTAGTCAAAACCTTACCTATTCAAGGAAGAAAACTTTATGTTAAAGACAACTAAAAAGTTAAACGAGTGCTTTATATAGTATGAAAAGGCACGCGTAGTTTTTTAAAAATTGTGACAATTATTTGGTGGCGAACAATAGTGGTTTTACAAACATTATGGCTACGTATGCTCTCATGCAGAGTGAAATACTTAATTATATCAAGAAGGAAAATATTAATACATCATCGGAAAATCTGTCCTTGAATAACATGGTTTCCGATGAAATAAATTATCGAATCCTCTTGTTATGATAAATGTTTGTGTACAATCTTATTTCATTATTGAGCATGCCAATCTTACGAAGTTTATGCTCAGAGTAACATTGTGATGCTCGAAAAATATACCTTTACCTATTCCTTATCCTGTCATACTCAAAATTGATATTAGTGAGTTAGTCAACTCTTGGTCTTTGTCTTGACCTTAGTACTGACCTTGGCTCTTGTCTTAGGGCCTTGGTTAGGGTCTCGGTCTTAAGAGATATCTAAACTTCGTAAAGTCGAAGGTAGGATCAAAATTTTAAACAGTTCCCTCCAGACATCGTTTTGAAGACTAAATTTATCCATTGAATATGAAGTGAACTTATTGAAATACGAAGTAAACAGGAATTCATAATTATACAATTTTAGAACCTCCCGCCGTCTGCCATCTTGAATTTCCACCATTTAGAAAATATACAATTTCAAATCCCGAGCCAGAAGCCATTTTGAATTTCAATCATTTTAAAATATACAATTTCAAATCCCGCGCCAGAAGCCCTTTTGAACTTCCACCTTTTTAAAATATACAATTTTAAATCCTGTGCCTGATGCCATTTTTAATTTCTGCCATTTGAAAGAGGAACAGGAAGTGCCTCCTTTTGCAATAGAAAATGCAGCCATTTATAATAGGAACCGAAAATGCCACCATTTTGAACCGGAAGTTCAGCCATCTTGGATGACGTCAGACTGGAGGGGATGGAGAGGAACTGATGACGTCATCCCCACCCCTTCCGTTTTCCCTACCCGGCCGAAAGGGATTATAACTACTTGCCTATTTTAATGGTAGAAATATGTAGGTCTTCCAAAGGCGTAGGCTACTGTAAATCATAGTGAAGCATTCGACGGGTGATAATGATAATAATTTGAGTCGTTGCAAATACTTCAACAGCTACCATAATGATACAGATTGTTATCTGTAGTAGGCCTACAAATTGCCCAACAGAACCTAAGTACAATTATAATTTATTTAAATAGCAGTGTAGAACTTACAAATGTATTATTTTTCAACAAATGTATTTTTATTTTTTCAAATAATCCCGCAATCCTTACAAATGTATTATTTTTCAAAATAGCCCCTTCCTTTTCGATACACTTGTTCTAACATTCCAATATCATTTGGATTCCAGCAGAATAAAAAATTAATTAGACTGATCAGTATATGATTCATGCTTCGCTAAATTTTTACGGTATGATTTATTTCAATTATTGCAGCAGAGGCCTTACAATTGCAATATATTTTTAAAAATAATAATCCCGCTGCTTTTCAAGTCAATTATTCCAGAGTTCAATAGCTAATGGGAGCTTGCAAAAAATGTCTTTGACTGAGTAGCAAGCCAATCATCTTTCTGGCAAACTTTGCAATATCATATTTGTATAACTTAGTCTCCTCATTCTGGGAGTCCACTTGATCCTGGTTGGTCTTAATCAGACAGAAAACATTTTATTCTGGCACATCGATTTCTATGAATTTCTTTTAGACTATCATGTGTAGAACATGGCCTTTCCTGCCTTATTACAGTAATGCAGTTTTACAGTGATGAGATTTTCTTTCATTTTCTGCATCACAACACTCATACACTAATTATTTCTTAAACTAAACTCCGTGGCGCTACATTTGTGAAGGGACTAGGCCTACCACCCAACCGCTGCGTCGGCAGGATTAGGGGGATGTGGTCAGCATGCCGACACCCATGACCGTGACCGGAACCGCTATTTCTCTATCAAGTAGCTCCTCAGTTTGAATCACAAGGATGATTGCACCCCGTTTCCGACCTCCCTATCTCAGAAAATCTGATGAGGTACCGGGGATCGAACCCGGGCCGGCGAATCTGTAGTCAGCGACGCTAACCACGAGATCACGCAGGCGGTCAATTAATTCTTAAAAGAGGTTAAATACCGTTTAACCTATAATAAAATTGATTTTTGGAGGAGCATAATATAGGGCTATGACAAAATATTTTCGGGC
Source organism: Ectobius pallidus (assembly GCA_964059195.1). Classification (NCBI taxonomy): domain Eukaryota; kingdom Metazoa; phylum Arthropoda; class Insecta; order Blattodea; family Ectobiidae; genus Ectobius; species Ectobius pallidus. The sequence continues at coordinate 174,519,297 of CAXKWD010000003.1, read as the reverse complement.
TTTAAGAAAGATCTTCCAAAATAGGACATTCTTTCATGGATTTCACTGTGTGTTATAGATTTGATTATTTTAGTATAGGGCTACCGTACCTTATGTTGTGATTTTAATTTAACATCGTTTTCGGATCAATTTCTTCTTACTTGATATTCCTTCAAAATGATTTTTCCCGAATTATTATAAGATTTTTATTCATGAATGATTATTTATTACAATTCCATTTAACGAATAGGATAAGTGTTATTTTCTGGTACAAATTTAGGCCTAAGTAGTCAGCTTGGTACATTAAGTTAAGGTACATTAGGTTAGGTTAGGTTAGGTGAGATCAGTTTTAGTTAGTTTAGGTAGGGTTAGGTAAGATGAGATCAGGTTAGTTTAGGTTATGTTAGCTTGCACTAGTAATAGACCGAAGGCCAACGACAAAGAAATGTCACACCATTTGCATACGGTAGAAACACACGAAATCATGTTGCATTTAAGTAATTATACAAGGAAATGCTAGTCTGCCTACTCGTTCGCATGACGAAGAGGTGTAAAATGGGCGTAAATGTGTGAAAATTAGGAGGCAAGTAACACCATTTCCATACAGTTGGTTCTAGTAGATAATAGTGTTCTAAAGTTGAAAACAAGGAAGGCAGACAATGTGAACGATACGAAAGTGTTGGCAGACGTCATCGAAAACACCAAAAATGGACCCAAGCCACACTATTTGCAAACATGTAATTCAATCGCCATTTGGTTCAGGACATCTCAAAATGTCTGAATTCAAAAAGGTAGACCGAAATTCCTTGACGAACATCCCTGCAGACACGCGTAAAATATAGCCTAAATGTCGATAAATTAGGATGCAAGTCAAGTCATTTGCATAATGTTAGTGATTAGTATCCTAGTAGGAAACGGTGTTCTAATGGCCAAAACAAGGATGCCAGACCATTTGGACCTTATGAACATGTTGACAGACGTTATCGAAAACACAAAAAAATGGACTCTGGTCACACCATTTACATTGAATCAATGGCTATTCGACTCACGACATCTCAGAAACACTAAATTTAAAAAGGCAGACCAAAATTGCTTGACCAAAACCCCGGCAGACGTGGGTGAAAAAAAAAACAAACAAACAAACAAACAAAAAATAGTATGCAAGTCGTCATTTGCATAATGTTGGTGAATTTTTTCCTAGTAGGTATCAATGTCCTAAGTCGAAAACAAGGATGGCAGACCATTTGGATGTTACGAAAGTGTTGGCAGACTTCTTCGAAAACACCAAAATATGGACCCAAGTAACATCATTTGAATACATTTGATTCAATCGCCATTCGACTCAGTAGGCTATATCCTATCTGCCGGGGTGTTTGTCAAGGAATATCAGCCTGCTTTTTTTAGATCTAACGTTTTGAGATGTCCTGAGTTGAATAGCGATTGATTCAAAACTATGCAGATGTTGTACATTTTTTCGTGCTTTTTATGACTTCTGCCAAAACTTTCATGATTTCCAGATGGTCTACCTACCTTGTTTTCGACAACTGAACTATGATACCTACTGGGATACTGATCATGAACACTATGAAAATGGCTTGACTTTCATCCTAATTTTTCGACTTTACGCATCTCTGCTGGAGTATTCGTCAAGGAATTTCAGTCTGCCTTTTTAATTTCAGATTGAATCAAATGTATGCAAATTGTGTGATTTGAGTCCGTTTCTTGGTGTTTACGATCATGTCTGCCAACACTTTCGTAACGTCCAAATGGTCTGCCTTCCTTATTTTCGACACTAGAACACTGTTGTCTACTAGGGTAGAAAGAAATGGTGTTACTTGCTTCCTAATTTTCACATATTTACGCCCAATTTTTACACCTCTTGGCCATGTGAACGAGTAGGCGCTTGTATAACTACTTAAGTGCAACACTATTTCATGTGTTTCTACTGCATACAAATGGTATGACTTCTTTTGTCCTTGGCTCTCGGTTATAATAGAAGTACGATATAGAATTATAGATGCTTTATTTCACAAAGGCTTTTCTTTATGAAAAAGTGTCTGCACTCGAGACACTGAAATAATTATATTAATAAGTAAAACTCTTGCCAAATATGTTGTGTCTGCAATTGAGACTATTAATGGGGTGTTCGCAATCGAGGCTGTTCGCAGTCAAGACGGAATCATCAGGATCACCTCGATTATAACAATACAGTATGGAGACTCACTATTATAACTTGTACGTGATACTGGCCTTAGAAAATGCTAAATAGAAGAGGGCTTAATGTCAACTACCGGAAATCGTACACAGAAGGGATGGGGCTTGTTAAGTGGGTAATGGGTGAAAGTTCCATTTACTAGATTTTTAAAGCTACACACTCGTTCCTTTGTACACATGCTCATGATGTGATAGATAAAGTGAAGAAATGTAATTTCTGTCATTTTATTAATTTTTCAGTTATTCATCAATTCATACAGGTTGAAAAGCTTAGACATATCAAAATGAAACTTGTAACACAAATTTTCAGTGAAATGTATTAGGCTTACACGTAAAAAAATCACACATTACTTTTCTGATATCTTTACTACAAAAGGAGAAAAAATTAATATCCGATTATTCAAATTTTAGAAAAATCACAGTCATCACACTTTATTGTATTAACTAATGAATCAATAAAAAATCAACATGCGTTATTTGGTAGCCATAGCCACTAAAAATTTCATTCTCCATGCGTGAATTTAGTAGAACCTATTTAATTTGAATTACATCAAAATGGAGTGAAAATAAAAGTGTGGTAATGAAAGATGATTACAAAAGCCACGTGATATTTAAATGAAAGATGAATACAAAAGCCTCATTAGAAGTACCCAACTGACTTTTTAAAAATTAAACCAACTTGAACATTACTTCTTTTTATTCCTTGGGAATAACTTCTGAAATCATTAATTAGTTTCATTTTTCCTGTGGTATAGTCGAATATATGGTAGTTCTGTAAAATCCGCCTATATACCACAAATGTAACAATAAGCTGAAGTTTATATGAGAGAGAGGAAAATAAATGAATGAACTATGAAATAATGTGGTTTATTAAGATATTTAAAAGTAAGATTGTATATTAAGTGTATCAATTAAATCTAAAATATTAAAATATCATTGAGCTCAATGAAGTCAAATTGGATAAAAAATTTAACTTATTAGATTAAAATATAACTGGAATTAAAATATAAGCATATTTAAATAAAACATTCAAATGTTGTCATAAATCAGAGGATAACTTATTGAAATAGTTCTGTCAATATGTATGTCTTTTATACAGTTAGTCTTTGCTCACTTCCTCTTTTGATGGTGTAACTATCACTATTATAAAAATAAATCATTTAGTACTATGTATAGTTCTTCTTCCTAGTTAGGATAGCCGAAGTTTAAAAAAGGTACACTTCCTTCTTTCTTCTTGGATACTATGGTTATTGTTATTAAAAGATCCAATGTTAATTTATACAGTAAAAAGGTTAATTATAATCTGCTTAAAATTCCTCTTCTTAAAACAATAAGTAGAACTTGATGTAGTATTAATGAATTTTCTCAATAATCTTCAGCTTTATTTGTTTACGTTGTAATGAGATGCATTTCGACGAAACAAGGCGTCATCATCAGTCATACCTAAAATGAATATATAAAAAAATAAAAAAGAAGCTCATATAAATTTAAATATTGAAGAAAATTTTTATTAATTTAAAGTGGTTAATTAAAATATATAGAAAAAGTTTTTGAATATGTATTCTGGTGAAAGCTGTTAAATTAATATTTAATAATAAGTTATTATGGTAATTTTAATTCCAGTTATATTTTAATCTAATAAGTGACAATTTTTATCCAATTTGACTTCATTGAGCTCAATGATATTTTAATATTTTAGATTTAATTGATACACTTAATATACAATCTTACTTTTAAATATCTTAATAAACCACATTATTTCATAGTTCATTCATTTATTTTCCTCACTCTGATATAAACTTCAGCTTATTGTTACATTTGTGGTATATAGGCGGATTTTACAAAACTACCATATATTTCTGAAATCAGTTTAATTTTGTCTAAAATAATGTTTTCAACATTAAGAAATAATCATTTAAGGTGTAGGCCTATAACATTTTTAATATTCCGTAATTAAGGAGACTTAAACGTCCAAAGGGGACTGAAACTTCCAACATATATTATATATATATGAAAGTATAAGTTATATATGTATATGTGTGTGTTTAAATATGTAGCCTATATAGTAGGCCTATTTTTTAATAGAAGAAGCAAAAATTCCTAACTTTAACTAAAATAGTGACGATTTCAACCTCACTCCCTGACTCGGGAGATAACTTATATATTTAATAAGCCTAATTCATACAGATAATAGGATACGTTTAATTTTTTTAAATTTTGTTTTAAAGGAATTTTCCACAATACAATGGTTTTCCTTCATCCCACAACAATCTTTTGCCTCCATAAGTCTCTGTCCATAGCATCTTCTTCACTTAATCCTTTTCTCGCCATACCCTTTTTCACCCCATCCATCCAGCATTCTTTGGGCTTCCCTCCCATTTCAAGCGTCTTTCTTCTACAATTTCCAAAATATTCTTTTCAACTTGCATTATTTCCCTTATTCTATTATTCCGAATTTTTTCATTCATGGATTTTCTTGCTGAACGCCTCCAAAAATCCATTTCTAATACCATTAATTGGTTTGCTTGTCGTCTACTTATGGTCCAAGTTTCAGCGCCATATAATGTTGTACCTTTGGAATAATGCCTGATCTTATATTAATTTTTAGTTCTATGTAAAGTATATTTTTATATATATATTTAAATATATATACACCGTATAATTATAGTCTGAATATGATAATCGACATAAGTTGTGTGCGCTCTAGTTGCCATGAGATACAGACAGTACCGCCATGTAATGATTGCGTAGGTAAAACCACCCGCTTTGCAGGCGACCTCAGCCGATCCGCTTGTTCACTTGCCCAAATACTATGTTCGGTACGCTTTCGCAGTTACGATGTGTATCTTTTTCATTAATAGAATGATTAATTAATAAATTCTAGATATACCCGAGCGTATCTCCGGTCTCGTTTATTTTATACAGGCTACTGTTGCTTTACCTACGCTGATTTTTCCTTTACTTAAATTAAAATAAGCTTAGAAATCTGAAGTTCGTTTGAATTTAAAGTTTTATTATTAATCTGAAATTTCTATGTCAAGTGTTCAGGATACATTGGCCTACAGGTTCTCTGAAGTCCCTTAGTCCAGAAGTACCATTTTTGGAAACATGTCTGTCTGTTCGTCTATCTGTCTGGAAAAGCATAGCTCGAAAACGAAAAGTTGTATCAAAATGAAATTTTATATTTTAGTTAATTATTATCTTTCGGGGATGTGACGCATTGCAAATCGTTGACGTTCTCTTATTCCTATTGTTACCTTACATAAAGAAAACTATTTTTTTTTTTTGCATATTTCATGGGAAAAAGGCTGTAACAATTTTAAATGCTGTGTAGGCCTACTGATAGGATATAATTTAACTTTCAACAACGTATAATTTTGTATAAATACTCTGAAAGTTGGTTATGAGGTAGTCCCCTCTTCCACAAACTCAGGCAAACTTAACATGAGTTAAATTCATTGAATAGAATTATGAATTGTCTATTAAGAAATATACCCGTAAACAAATGGGTTTTAGCAGAGGAAAGAACAAGATTATTGATTGAATAAGCCTATACAATTTATCAAACTTTATATGCCTCAATTGTACGGAGCTCCAATGACAAAGGAGCATATTCATAGTCTGAAAAGAAAACAGAATATATTATTGAAGGCCTAAATGTATTTTAAAAAGTTTGGTTACTATCTTAAGTGTACATCTCTCTTTCGAATCCTATGCCCCCCTGTTGGAGCGAAGGGCCTCCAAGTGGAGGTTTCTGTTTACCTTTGTGAATTTTGTTACACTTATTTTCATAGAGAGGGACAGGTGGTAAGTCCATCGCCTCTTAAACCCCCTCTGGAAACTAAGGTGTTAGTTGGACTTGAAAGGGCAGACAAATTTTGTCCAGAGGCTCTAATTTAGGCTTGGAGTTCTTTTACGTGCCGTAAATCTACGACACGGGCCCCCCAGCTTCAAGTCCCTCCCGGAGAACTCCGTGCCCATGATTTTAACGTCCTGAAAAACCCATCGACTGCGGCCGGGTTTGATCCCGCGAACTTCGGATCTAGAGGCGAGCACGCTACCTCTAGACCACAGCCGACTTAAGTGTACATAATACTAAAAAATTATTGAGAATCATTTTTAACATTACGAACTAAATAGCCGAAGAAATAGCCAGTCTTTAATATTCGTGTACATAGTAATAGCCTAAATTTAAAACTCACGATTAAAACATAATTGGTATTAAAAACTCACACACACACACACAGACACACATAGGCTTTAAAACATTTAGAAACATTTATTTTTATTCTATTTGCTAACTCAAAGTCACGGAAACTTTGTCTTTATAAAGCGTTAATCTAGACAATAAACTGCATCCTCTATTAGTGGAAAACCTTAGTGTAAGCTAGGCCTAACAGAAAACCAGTTTAGAATTGCATGTAAGAAGTTATTACAAGTTATAATGTGAATTCTCACTCAAATACATCAAGTACCGGTAACTAATGTATTTAATTTAGATCTAATTAATATACCGGTGCCACATTATAACTTCGAATTTTATTTCTTTTGAATTATTAGCGTTTTACGCTTCAATTTTTACTTCTGTTTTTAATTACTATAGGCTAAGCGTATTGGATCTACAAGTGTAGATGCTAATTGAACTGAATGTCTGTACTGTTCATGGATTAAATAAACAAAATAAAATAAACTCCTTTCTCGCGGACAAAAACTGTTTGTGTGAGCTTTAGGCAATGAGCACCAACTCTGCAATGAGTAGGCCTAGGCCTACTGTACAACCATTCCTACTCTATGAGGGAATGAGAAGCGATAAAATGACATTTCCTATGCTTAAGGGAGCCGGAAGAGCAAGTCGTGATTGTATCACATAATATTTTTTTGACATAGAATTTAAATAAAATAACTTGCCTAGTGATGAGACAAAATTATGCAGAAAATACTTGAAGTTGGTTTAGGGCTCGAACACCCTTCTTCTCATTCCACTGCTTTGAGCATTAGATCTGCCCTACGTGCTAAGGGGAAAGTTCCAGTTGTTAATTGATTTAAACATATCATTATCATAATTAAGATATTGAAAAAAACATTAATACATTAAGTATGAATGCCAACATACGCCTAGTGAATTTACATAGCTCTTTCTTGCACTAAAGAAGGACACTTTTCCATTCAAGGTACCAAAAAAGAAGTAGCCCTAAGGAGGAGACCTATTCTGTCTTGTTACTCCACTCAATAGGATGACAGACAGATGTCAATCAAACACCATTCTTCAATACTTTTAATTTAACTTTAATGGGACCAATTATTCAGAGTGTTACAAGTTGCATTCAAACTTTACAACCCAAGTGAGAAATATCAATCAACCGCAGAAGAGAAAATTCTAATAAATATGAATAACAAGCTCATAAAACTTGAATTGTATTGCAGACTTTAGAATTGGCCAGAAGTGGGACATTCTGGAACATGATGGTGTCATTTCACACCAACCATAAAAGAAAGCCTTTTTAACAAATAGCACTAGGAGGGGACGCCCAAATAGACGTCATCTTTGCTAAATATGGGAGTTGTTTAGTGAAGATTCCAGAATAAGCCTATTGTTTTTTATATCTCGAGTTTCGATTGATTACTTATTACCACATTGTCATTACAATATCGAAACTTCTAGGACCCACCTCGGAAGATAAATATAAATATGTATATATCGGAGCTGCCGAGCTAGGGAGTCAGGTTTTTAGAGTTCATATAGTAAGTTTTTAGTTCTGGACATAGTCTAAAGTGATTTTTTAGTTCTGGACATGGCCTATAGTGAATTGTGAATCAGATAAGGAATGCTGAGCAGCTCTAATGCAGTGACGCCGTCGTACTTGTACGGATTGTCAGGCTACCAGAATATCATCAGCTGTGAATTTATTGTACTAAATGTATGTCAGTGTTAGTCTTCAATAAACGCAAGTGACACAATTTAACGGCATTCAGTATCATAATTTCGGCGGTAATTGAACCTCTCCTTGTTCGAACCTGGGACCCTAAGAGTATACATGTACCGACTGGCAGCTGGGGGTATGGAATATCCAATGGAAGTGCTACAGGCCACGACCGCAAAATAAGCGCAATAGCGCTTTGGCACCCAACATCTACAGATTCGCGGGACACAGCCGCCCATAACTGAGGAGGACTATACCAAATTATGTAAACATAACTATTAAAACTATTATTTAAAGATTTCAGTTCTAATATTATAGAAGTTACAATTTGTTTTCTAAGCAAATAATGAGTAGATCATAGTTACTACATCGATTACAGCAAAACCCTAATAATTATTGCTACATGTTATTCAACAATTCGGGGAGGCCTATTTTATGGACAGTGATTAGCAATTTTCTTTGCTAATGACAATCTGCAATTTTTTATAATAGGCTAGTTGCTGTTATTTTTTACCATCATTGTTTAGTCCTATTGTAAATAAAGTAATAAAATTTATCCTTGCTAAATTTCGAAAAAAAGAAGGCAGTTAATTTTTAAATCAGTCATTTCTTTTTGTACAAAAATTCAGGCTCCTGCTATATGCCTAGTCTATATGACAAAACCTTCTTTTTCTTCTTTGATGTTAACGGAAAAAAAGGTGTGTGCATGGAATTAGAAATAAGCCTAAAAATGTACAGTCTTCTGTTAGAAGTAGAAGGAAGCCGGTGTATGAGGATAGGAAGCTAGTTTTATACGCAGTGGACTGTACTGTGGCCCATGCGCAACAAGACTTTGCCTCTCTTTGCCTTTTCTCTCCACATATTTTTGGGGTTATCATTTAATATATTCCTGCAACCTTGCAAAAGGGGTTGAAAGTGGATAGGGCGAATGTTGTTGGTTTAACTAAACATGAAATTCCCATGCAGAAATAGGACAGTTTGACTACGGCATTGTTATGGGAAACAACACAGCACGTCCCTATACTTATCTTATATATTACATTAACCTGACATTAGACATTATATCCACAGACCAGTTGTGTTTTGTTTTAACTTATCGCGATATCTAACTTTATTACACCATAATTTAACATGCTGGCAATGTTTTAAAATATATTATGTCTTTCAAGAGGTTTCAAACTAGCCTACAAACATTTCTTACTTTCAAACTATGTGACATAGTTTTGTGACGTTCGTTGGGCTTAAATTCCTCCTTTGTTTATTAGTTTCATAGAAAACGGGAAACTGATAATGATATCATAAGAATAAAACAGTTAGTAGGCCTGTTAGAAGAAAGAGGGGAAGAACTTACACCATATTAAAGTATTTATCTGCCCAAATGGGCAAAAGGAATCTATTTTACAGTATCTTAAAAACAATAAAGGTTATTATTTTTTTTAGTCTTCGCCATTTTAAACTTGTAAATTTCAAATTTACACTATTTACAAGAAGTTAAGTTATACAATTCATGCATAAAATTCAAACTAACTCGTTAAAGCTGTTTTCAAGAAAACCACGAAAAACGAAATTTTATTCGTCACAATTCTATTGATGGTAAAGTCGTCAAAAATAAAATCAGGTAAACTGATGTAGCAAAGTGCCAGTATGTTTTTGTTTAAACATTTATGACTGCAATTATGATATGCAGAATATGTTTTTTTTTTTTAAATTGATTTCCAAGTTAAGCTCCAGATTTATTCATTAAGCAGGGCTTACGGAAGAACAAAGGTCTAGTTTTTTTTAATGAGATTAAAATCTTCCAGCATCACCTGAACTGTACAGATATGTGATATCATGACAATCGCACACTCACATAAAAATGTCAAAAAAAAAAATTCAAATTGGCCGGTTTCGGGTTTTGAACCATGGACTCCAGAATGTGAGGCCAAAGCGTTACCATCTCGGCCACCGGGGTCATTTTAACGGTCTAGTTGGATAAGCGCTTGTAAATCGATAGTGTTTTTTGTCATAGCTACCTGTATTTTAATTTCCAAGGCCTTATAAGATAACAGTAAAACAATAGGCAGTGTTGTCAAGATAATTGATTTTCATTTTTTTATAAATTCTTTCGAATACGTATATTACCATAAAATAGGCACTAAATTGAGCATTACTCCGAAACAGGTCAACCGATTTTATCTATTATAAATAGACGTCTTCCCATAGACATTATAAATGCGTATACGAAGTTTCATAAATATACGATAAAGCGTATTTGAGTTATTGCGCCTTTAAAGTAGACATTAAATTGGGGTTTACTCCGGTACCGGTCAACAGATTAGGTTCAAATTCAATAGGGCACTTCTCATGAACGTCATAAATGAGTATACCAAGTTTCATGGAAATCCGATACAGCGTATTTCAGTTATGGCGCCTTTCTATTAGAAAGGCGCCATAATCTATTAAAATAGGCACTAAATTGGGCATTACACCGGTACCGGTGAACCGATTTGGTTCAATATCGATAGGGTTCTTCCCATGGACATTATAAACGTGTATACCAAGTTTCATTAAAATTCGACAAAGCGTATTTGAGTTATCGCGCGTACAGACACACGGACGGACGGACGGACGGACAGACAGACGGACAGACATTTTTCGTCCCCACACACAATCTCATAAAGTACCATACTGGCACTTAATAAAGAGCCGGTAGTTACGACGCATCCAAATAATATCAGAGGCAATGCTTCACGTAACTTTCGTTATTCTAAGCGTGGGCAATTAACTTTCACACTTTCAAGTCCGATATAACCTACAGTAAGAGGTAGTAGCCTATTGCAAGGAGTGCGTAACCAGTTCTTTCAGCCTGATGCAAATGTTTTTTTGTTCAGCAGGCAAGACCGACTGACTGTATGAACGGTACCTGGCATTAACTACCCGTCAGAGAATTTGTAGGAAAAATTATTTCAAATAAATGTTTAACTTTTGGTATAAACACCTCATATATAAAATTTAAGCAGGGTCGTTAGGTCTTAAGCAAGCTAACGGAATATTTTATGGAACCCCAAGGTTCATTGCCGCGCTTACCTGAACCAGCCTTCAACCCTTTTCTGTGCTATCTCCAACCATCCCTCGCAAATCCTACGTCTCTTAAATCTATTCTAATATTGTCCTCCCTTCTACGTCTAGGTCTTCCAAGTGGTATTTTCCCTTCGGGTCTCCAAGTATTTTTGAATTATGTATTTCCTCCCCATGCGCATCATGTCAGCCCAGTTCATTCTCTGTGATTTAATTATTCTTACCATATCCGGTGACGAGTACAGGTTATGAAGCTCGTCGTTATACAGTTTTCTTCAGACTCCATTTCATCTTTCTTAAGACCAAATATTTTCCTAAGCACCCTGTTTTCGAATACTCTTAGATTGTGTTCTTCACGAAGAGTAAGCTACCATGTCTCTGAGCCATATAATACAACATGAAAGTACATAAAAGTATTCCCAGCAGACTAAAACTAATTTCCCTTAGGTTTTAATTCAGTTGAGAAATTTGTCAGATTTACTTAATGTATGAAAATTAAAACCAATAGTAAAAAAGTGTATCAACCTTTTTTACTTAAAGCAAATGCTTGTCTGAAATAGTTTGAAATAAATCAATTTATAATTTATAATAATAATAATAATAATAATAATAATTATTATTATTATTATTATTATTATTATTATTATTATTATTATTAATGATAAGGAACTTGAACAACTGCTGTCTTGTGAGTTGTCACTCCACGCAGGGTATTCAGAATATGAATAGGCCTACTAAGTTATTCAACTTGTTTTTTAAAATCCTCATGTTGGAATAGGAAAAGCACATAGAAGTATTAATTTTTCTTTTGTATTTAATTAAGTTTGAATGTTATTTTTGTAGGCCGAGGCCCCTACGACTCCTCTGATCGGCCACTGACCTCAAAACATAATATTAAAACTCAACTTCGACTTTCTGGGTCAAACATAATACTTCCTTAACCTGTAGTAGGCCTATCTATGGCATAGATACAGGAGGTAAAGAATGTTCTTAGCCTATATTTTCTTGGAATATTTTTGTATAATTTAATATACCAATAGGCCTATAACTTAGTTTTAAACCGTCCCCCATACAATCTGTTTTACCACATCAGATTTGGCAATTTTATTGACATAGTTGAAAAACTGCAGGAGTTGAAAAACGAAAAAAAAAAAAAAAAAAAATACATTTTCAGAAAAATTGGAAGTATGAAATAGTAATAAGTTATATTGCTATTTTAAACATTTCCTGAGAATATAAATTTCTGATGCATAGCCTACACGCAGGAGAGACTACTTATTTTATGTGAGTAACTGAAAAAAAATACTAAGCTAAAACAGAAAATTCTAATTTCAACTATTGTTTTATTAAACTTCAGCATAGTCTTGTTGGTGCACTTGTTTCTTGCCTGTCAGTACCTGGGATTATTAGCCTACATTTACGGACATATATATTACAATTCATTGTGGTAACTAAGTAGGAATTTTCATGAGATAAATTGTCATGATACAGTTATGTTCCATACTACAAATAGCCTATGTTCTTGTCATTGCAAAAATACGTTTCGCGGGCCAAACTGGACGAAATGTTTCATAAAGCTAATTATCATGCTACAAAAATGTTTCATGGAACTAATTTGTTGTAGTACGAATTAACCGGCAAGAATAACAATTGCCCAATTAAATAACCGATTTTAATTATTGTTATTTTGACATTTTAACAGGAACACGAGAACAGGCGATATGATGGGATCCTGGAGAAGGCAGACTTCTATGGAAAGACCGATGTAACAATATTAAAGCAAAGCTTGAAAAAAAAGAGGTATTTTTATTTTTAAAACTTTACAGTTAAGAGATAAACAATTTTGGAACTATTATAATTTACTTACGGTATTAATAAGGTAAATAAATCATCAGTCCACATTGGATGGCATTGTAGCAAAGACCCTGAATTTGAAAATATATTCCCATATAGTCTAACCATTTAAAAAGATAAATCAGGTTGTTCTAGAATTCCCCTCTCCCGACTCAAGTATTTGAACCTTTCAGTTTATATTAAAAACATTTATTTCAGTTAATGTCAGAAATAAAAGAGTTTTCACAAAAATTCAATAAAAATGTCAGAAATGAAACTCTCCCAATAGCTACCAAACACTCTATATGAAACAAATTATTTTTTCCCCCCAAGTACAGAAAATAATTCGATATGAAATAAATCCTTTACCCTTAAGACTGTACTCCGGTAGATTATAGAGTACACGGCTATATCAGCCTCATTCATAGTCTTTATATTCGCAAGACTAGAAGTAAAACTTAAGTTTATATACGAAATGAGTACAGATAGCTTATAGGCTTACTTATCAAAGTAGCCATAGCCTACTTTGTGGATTTCTTTAAAGTAAGCGTTTAGCTCATAGTATAGTATAATTACAATACATAATATGCCCAAATTAGATCTATAATAGGTTTAATGTGCAAAATTTAAACAAAATTGTTAGAACCGTTTTATGATTTGTTTGTTAAAATCGTTAGATTTCAGCCTATTTATTTATCAACTGGTGCAAAGAACGACTTTATTTCATTAAGTAATTTCAATAAAGTATTTAAAATACTCTTCAGTAAAAGTAGGGCCTATTTACGTTGGATTGATGTAGTATTTTTTGAACGAATATTGACAGAATGAAGAATAAAACGTGATAGCATAATATTTATTTATTTATTTATTGTTAATTTACACTGCAATTGGGCATTTGCCCGGTGGCAGTGGTTGTCAAATACATATTAAAAACTATTTCAGATACCCATACTAATAACAAAGCCTCACCTAATAGACAGGCAAGGAAATTTCACTAAAAGTTAAAGACAAGTTAAAGAAATAGGTATGAGATAAAATACATGTCAACTTAGATAAAATGCATGTAACTAAAATTATTACATATCAATATAAATAAGTACAAATAAGTACAAGCCAAGTATTTAAAGAAATTAAATAATACATGCACATCATAAAGACAAGAATTAAACACATTTTATCTTTCTTTTAAAGGACCCTAAGGAGGGACAGGTCATGAAAACCTCTGCAGGGAGTTTGTTCCAATCGTTTATTGTTCTATTTAGGAAGGAAAATTTGCCTACATCAGTTCTTTGTCGAATAGTCTTATCTTAATATCTGTCTTATCTTAATGTCGAATATCTTAAATTGAGGAGGGGTTTCACAAAACTTTACATCTACAAAAATAAAAATTTTCAGGAGAGATATTTTTTTGATTAATTCACAAACTAAACAAATTATTTTCGCAGCTAATATCAGTTTTGAGAAAAGGATATAAATCAAATATAGTGTGGAAATTTTACACATTTTTATGAGTAAATACTGTCTCTAAAATAACCCTGAAAATAACAAATTTTCACAAAAAGTCAACATCTACGTACTTTTAAAATATTTTTTTAAACTTCTTAATCAAGATTTTAAGAAAACCCTACTATTCTTTGACTTTTAAAGCATATTTTGTAGTAAAAAGTATATTAATAAATCTGAGGCATTTATATGCCTTTGTTCTATTGTATCTAGTGGCGTACCAACGCGGAGGCGGGAGGGGCAGTCCACCCCAGGCCCCACTTTGAACATAGGCCCATAAATTGTATTTATGTATTTATACCAGACTAATGACGAGTCTTGGTTTGAGAGAATCAACAGTTGTCTATTAAACAACATTTTAATTTTTTAAAATAATGAATTAAATAAAAAAACAGATTATAAACAACAACATACAAAGTACCGTAGGCTACTATAATAAGCTAACATAAGCCTCGACGAACAAGAAAATAGAGGGTACTCTCATTTGTCATACTTAGCCCTGAGTACTCTTTTACAAAAGAGTCAATTTTCATGACGTAATAAGAAAGATTTTTTTTATGTACTGTTTAGTTTGTCATTAATCTGCTTTTTTATATCTTTGCTGTTTGAGCATATTTCATTTGTAGTCTGCATAAAAAATATTGTGAATCACAACTATTTAGTTAAAATACCTTTTCAATACCACGGCTAAAGGAATTGCATACTATCGTGGATTTTCTCCGGCCACAAGTCAGTACAGGTACTGGTACTCTAAACAAACCTACGGTAAAAACGTAAATTTTCCTAATACATAATAAACATGTAAATACAAATAGTGGAGACTGGGTAGGCTCCCATATTGATTAGCGCCCCAGCCCCCATCACTATTGGTACACCACTGGTTGTGCCATTGAATATATTCTGTCCAACAATAGTGTAAATAATTAAGTCATAACAATAACACCACATTACTCATTTTCGGCTTAAGAACGTCAATACTGGGCCCTGTGTATGTTTTCATGGATACCTGTCCCTTCTTATATCGCAGCACATGGACGTTAGTAATTTTGAATGGAAGCTTCTTCTTCAGAATGTCCTGAGATTTAGAGTGATGTGTAGATGTACACTTTTGTAAAAACCCGTTGCAATTGCAAGTAGATGTTAAGTTTTGTGAAAACTCCGTCACTTCATTCGCCTTTTACACCAGTAGATATTAAGTTTAGCTAAATTTCGACTACGCCAATGAATTCAGTTGGTGCTAAAACATACGGATACACCAATATCTCAAAATTGAAAATTTTGTAGTTGTTAAGTTTTGTGAAACCTCTCTTCAATTATGACTACCCTCTCAGTATATTATTAATCCGCCATGGCAAGAGTGTTCTGCAGCTCTGTTTTCGCGTTTCAAAATTATAACTGCTGCTATAAAACTAATAACACGTAGACTACGACACGGCTAATATTTTGAGAGGGATATTTTATAAGAACAAAATTCAAACAAAAATTACAGCACTTTCTCTACAGGACGTCATCGACAAAATCTAGACCCTACTCTTTTCACTTCTTATTATTACTTCCTCTATCCTTATCAAAGGTAGGACCTATTGTGATTGTTTTTATTTTTATAGATATTCGTCACAAAATATTATCCCAAATGTATCCGAGCATTTATTTTAAACAAATTAGTCATTTTGGTTTTATTGGTATTATGCGTCACTTATAAAAGAACCATATCATAGGCCTACGCGATACAAAATAAGCAAATTACAAGTGTTCCATAAAATTTGACTGGACAGGCCATAAGGATACATGTAAAGTGAAATAAATTACAAGCCATGGAACATGGTGCTAGTACAAAGGGTACAAATGGTAACCGACTATGGATCATGCTCATTAGTCATAACGTTCATACTTTTCAATTTCATCAATCACCCACAGATTTTCCCACTCTCTTATAAGTTCTTGCAACATCTTCAAGGAATGTTTCAGATAATGAGCAGTAAAACCTGTTATGGTCTTCACCTAGTTTTTCCGGTACCAGTACACAAATTAAAGCAAATTCTTTCAGTGCTTCATCGATGTAGCTCATTTGAGTTGTAATTCTTATATGTTTTCATTGTTGTAAAGGTATTTCTGTAATGGTTAACTTCATAGTTCCTGGCCTACCTTGACCAACTGATGTAGTCCCAGAATCTTAAAGAGTCTCACAAGTCATTTTCAGACTGGCAACTCAAATGAATAGGTAAATAGATAAATAGCCTAAATGAATAAATCCCATCAAAGAATATATAATAATTCCTTTACTGCAACCAATGGTCATAGTATGATGAATAGAGCACTGGTGGAATGATATATGGCAGGGAAAACAGGAGTACCCCGAGAAAATCCGCCCCGACCCCAATTTGTCCAATACAAATTCCACATGGATCCACCAAGATTCGATCCCAGGTCCCAGCCGTGGAAGGCGAGTGGTCTAACCACTGAGCCATGGGGGCGGGGGTGGCCCATCAAACAATAGGCCCATATACGGCGAGGCAGAAGCTACGCTAACAGGGCGTAAGCAGAGGATATACGGCATATGACTGCGTATAGGCAATCCTAGGCTACACCAACGCAACTTACTCAAATTTAGTTTTTAATAATTTTTCGTCTATTTGAAGAACTATTGCCTCCACTAATACAATAATTTATAAACACACAGTTCCCAGACTTTCAGTACGGGAACTTTTTGAACGATTTTTAAACAAGTGTGCATTTTATGGTTAGCACACTAACTTTATGGCCTGCTAAGGGCGCAGCTTTATATTGATCTGTTTAACTGTAGCATGTGGATGACATTTTCCCAGTCGGGTAGTGATGTTTACAAACAACATTAGTATGAAATATAGACCTACCTCACTCCTATATCCTTATCTAGACAATTCAGGGAGTGTTTAATGGATTGTATACAGAGACTACCCCTATGGGTGTTTGGGTACAGAATACACTATTATTCGATGTTATAAGCTTCTATTATTCCAGTCCATGAGGTATCATTTTACAGAAATACACATAGACCTACATAGGTCCGTAAAAGGCAATAGGCCTATTACCTACATATAATGGAATAGACGAATACTGAATAGGCCTAAGTGAAAAAAACTTCTCAATTCGTCCCAATAATAGTCTAAAAAGCATACGTAGTATCGGTAGGCATAATAAGAACACCAATAAAAACAACAATATCGACATCATTATAAAGAGAATAACAATAATGTACCTTTTAATTTTTTCAGCCTCTTGTTAACCCGTTCTACTTGATTCATTTGTTTATGACACGCAGAGATCTGATTTTTCCATAGGTGGACAGAAAGGGATAAAAAATGCACGCCTAAATGGGAAAATATTGTATGACTTGGACGAAACTCTCTAGGGTTTGTTTTTTTTTTGGGGGGGGGGGAACTCGAATCTGAAATCGTTTTCCCCGGGAGGTGCACTTTAATGGTGAAATGCACCTTTTAGCTTTTCAATTATCAATCGGTTTAGTTGTTTAAATGCATGATTTGGGTAAGGTTCATTATAATCGTGCCTTTTGAATCTGTATGCCCATATGGGAGCTTATATACATTTTATTAATTTAATTGATTATATTCACTATGTAAAACAATACAATTAGGAATCAAATTATATAATTCATGCAAATTTGTGTAAACACGATGCCAGTGTTAATAAATATGTTTTATTTTTTTAGTTAAATAAATGATTTAAATAAAACATGTAGCAGTTGAGTAAATAATTGCGGGCGAAGCCGCGGGAACCTGCTAGCAAATAAACAAATGAAAGAAGGAACCTCCAAATTAAACCTGGCGCAACCGGGTAAAATAGTAAGCTAAAGGCCAGGCGTCATCAACTGGCCGTTGCTTTTGCTATGTGCAGGGTCACGACTGGTGTGTAGCACTGTATGTGCTCGAGCCCATAACCAGTTCGTTCTCGGCAGTACACAGTGGCAGACCATACATGTCAGAAGAAGGGATGATCGTTAGGTCACCAACACCATTGAATTTATTAAGCCAAGTAATTTCTGTTTAGCGAAAAGGGGGCAAGACCTGTTGTAAAGTATTGAACAACAGAAGGAATGTCAACCTACAACTGCATTATTATTCCCACCGTTCAAATGATTATGATAAAAATAGAAAAGGCAAGAACAAATTGCTTAAGTGACAGCAAGAGCAAGAGTGAATTGTAATTAAATTGATGTTATTTATTTATTTATTTTATTTTATTTTATTTTTTCTTTTGCCATTCACTTACCAATTCTGCCTTATATTGCCTTTCATAAATAGCATTAATTAAACAATGAATAAATGTACATTTTTCAGATTTCAGTTTGATGCTTTTTCAATAACAATAGGTTTTATAGATGAATAATGAATCCTCAGGATGCGGCGAGCAGGAAACGTTGTCGGCCTTCCAGAAGATATAAATTCTTAATATTAAAATCATTCAAAATATTATGCTCTGAATCAATGATCTAGAACAGCGTTTCTCAACCTATGGTCCGCGGACCACTGATGGTCCGTGAAGATGGTGCAGATGGTCCGCAGACATAATTGAAAAATATCATAAAGCAAGTTGTAAGTAAAGAAGTGAACATTTTTCACATAAAATGGACACTAGATGTCAAAGTTTTTAAAATCTTCAAAAATACAGGGCCTATTACAAGTTTCCTTACTTTTGCAGTTACGAACCACAGTTTGAAACCCCTGATGTACTGACGTCTATGGTTCCCTCTTTCATTCAAAACCCTGAAAAATAAGACTTTGTCGGAATTTGTTATTGGAGGCGCTCTCTTAACAAGGGTTTTATGTATTTAGATTTATTTGTTATATTGATCTATAATTAATACCCCAACTATTAAGAGTATAGGCCTACATACAGCCTACTTTTAAAAATGGAATGTAAAATTGGGGTCCGTAAAATTTTTTAGACATTTTAGAGGTCCTCGGGTTCAAAAAGGTTGAGAAACGCTGATCTAGAAGAAGGACAAGGGTCTTGTAAGCAATTATTTAATGGATGAAATAGATAAACCAGAGGACCACTAAAATTACGCGGTAATGATATTAATAATGAGAGGAACAGTTGTAGCTTGTATTCACGTTAATTGTAGAGTCCAAATCTATAAGTTCCCTTTGTCATAAATTATGTTATTTTAATAAATAAACAGCTTGTGTTCTGATTACATGAAATAATAAAGTCACATTAACAGAATGTTTTGACTCTATGAATTGAAGTTCACAAATTACGAATGAATGTAGCAATATAATGCTTTATGTGTTGAAATTTCAATTGTATTTTAGAGCTAGAGCTGTTCTGCCCGACTAAGACGAGCTGCTTTAAAACCAATGTAACACGATGGCTCTAGCACTTATTTGGCATAGCTGTAATGTTACAAACAAGGGACTGCACATTTACGCACACAAATGCGAATGACCTGGGCCATTATCGAAGCCCCGAACTTGATGGTGGTGGGGAAATCACTTTAGTCTGAAGACACCTGGACATGACAATACAGGATTCTGCATTCTGTTTCGGTAAGTAGGCCTATGGAAGGTCCGTCAAATGAGATCGAATGATAAACATGTGAATTAGTTAACATATCCAATATCTTTGACAAAATAGTCCTGTGTTATATTGTAAATATTTGATATTTGTTCATTTAGGTTAATTGGATAAGCCTATAAGTTATAAGTTAACAACTTTCAAGATACCTTATCTTTAAAATGTGAAATTATAGGACTATGTTTTGCTTATTTAGCTTAATATCGCGACACGTTTCATTTATATAAGCTATAACATACAATAATTATACAAAATAACTAATATATGGTCTAGCTATAAGGCACAGTTAAGGCTTATATAATCTTAAACGTTTTGGCTTACGCTAATGCAAATAGGACTCAAAGGACGTAGGCTTACTTACAATTCATAGATCCTGTAATTGTTTTCAGTCAAGTATACTCAGGCCTGTTCAAAGGAACTACGAAATATCCGAACTAACCAAAAATTTTGGGGCCTATCCGAGCTCCATTATCAAGGAGAATGAAGCCTCAGATCGGTCCTAAAGTGATTTCTCCAAACAATTACATGTCTAGAAGCCCGGTAAAATAAACTTTAGTTGTTTAACGTGGTTTTACTTGTTCTATCCATTCTTTCTATCACTTCCACTCGATAATCATGCGTCATTTTGTACAAATTTTCTATCTATATATTACTTGCAAATTTGCATTATTTTCCTGTAATTCGAATTTAATTAATACCATATTCTTTTTTAATGCTATAAAAAAATCTAAATTATAAATATTTAGCACCTTTTTCAAAATCGTATCACAAACGGCGTTTAACGAATCTTATCATGACATTTGGAGCAGTTGTGAGTGTAATTTCAAAGAATTGTAGGAACATTCACTAGACTATGCTGAAATACCAGTTTCCAGAGTTTGTTACTCCTCTGACTGCCTCACAGGGATTCGAAGCGGACATAAAACCTCATTTTGAACCTCACCTTCTTCCCTCGGCATTCTCCCAGAATCACACGAATATGGAAAACCTGTTCCAAGTAGGGAATTGGAATTGGAAATGTAGCTGCCTATTACGAGATAGCCTTCACTGGTTGACATCTCAGGTGGGTAGGCAGCAGTTATAGGAGTATGCTGGTGTGCTGGATAAAGATAGGGGCGGTGATTCTCTTGAAGTGTTATGTATGATCCCTCTGTGTGTGTATGTATGTGGGAGGTTCAGGAAATTTAAGGGAAGTGGGATAGGGGTTGAAGGGAACGAAGGGAGATTGGAAATACTTGGTAAGCGGCTGGAGTGAGGAAAAGAACATGTTACATACCGTTTCAAAAATATTGTCTTCGGTGTTTCAGTATTTAAATTTATAAGGAAGGTTCCATTTGGTGATGAGCGTGGGCTTCAAGGAGACTCTATAAATAATAAGTTACAAGGAGATAATAAATCATTAAAACCACCAAAAAAGATAACTGAATGCTTATTAAGAAGACCCAAGTGTTAAAAAAGACAAATTGAATAATTTTTGTACAGACGTGCAATGCTCTTGAGTTTCCTTTCTGTATATCAGTTAAGCGTTTACCGTAACTCGTAGCATTTTATCATTTGACAGTTTTCAACGAGTGATTTCCAATTGCCAATTTAGGCTAATTTTCCGATCATTCGGGAGATGGGCATAGACATTTTTAATAGTTCTTATAGCAAGTTTTTAAGGGTGTTCATGCTCCGTTCACTGTTCGTTGCAGTTGCTGCCAAGGCTAAAGAAAATATTGCGTATTTTAATTTATTAATTTATTATTATTATGAAAATAATTCTGCCCTTTCGGCATGCCACTGATCTGTATTATACATATTATTGTGTATTACACATACATTACAATCATATATTATAACTTATTATACGTATTATTATCTCTTTTCATATTCTTATAGTCCTTTTTGAGATGTAAGGTCTTACTCTGCAAAAACTGGATGGAAATGATGATGCCCGGTACAAACAATATCTATCACTACACCGGTGATGATGGTAGTGATGATTATGACGAATTTGATAAACTGCGAAAGGATTTATATAAACTAAAAATGTACAAATTGTGTGAACGTCGACCTATGTAGTTATTTTTAAATGGATATGTCAACAAATATGGACTAAAAATTAAAAAAAAAAAAAAATTAAAGTTTACATCCCACGTATTCCATATTCCGATTGTCAATGGAATTTGAGGAAATATAACATGAATCCTACGGGAGATTAGAGATAAGAAAATTTAATGAGATTCGGCATATTGTAACTGTTTAGTTTTCACTCACTAGTTTCACTCAGGACATATATATATAGGCCTAAATAATAACATATATATTATAACTATGGCTCGGATGATTATGGCTAGAGATCGGATGTTTATGACCTAAGAAAGTGGAAAATATTCACTGAAAATATGCCTTTAAACATAACTAAATTTAACCAAATAATCCTAAATATCACCTAATAATAGAATGTACTTTCTAGAAATACGAGTAAATGTTCCAATTTAAAATGTTTAATGGCTCTAAATTATTACATAACTCAAATTCAATCAGATAATCACTTTTTAACAACTTTACAGTTTTAAGTGTATGCCTAATGAACTTTTTGATCGCTTCATCAGCTCCAAATAATATTTTGTAGACCATGCGTGTCCCTATAAAATATGTACAATTGCATTAACTTTAAAATTTAATTACCCATTAATTGGGCATAAACATGAAAGTAATTAAATAAATTTCAAAATTAACTCGACGGTGTCGACCATTTAGTGCATACAGTCTACTGTATAACTCTGCGCCTTTACCGAATTTATAACTGAAATATGACGTTAAATTACAATATTGTGACCGAAATATGACCTAGACCATAAAAAGGACCCAAATAAAAACGGGCCGATTAGGATAATAAGCGTGCAATTCGTGTTTAATTTGTGTTTGCGGCGAAAACGGAGGTCAAGGTGAAAATATGACATCATAAACATCCGAACTCTAATTATAAGTTATATATATATAAATTATAATTATATACTGGTTATGATTGCTGAGATAAATGGTAGGCTTATATCTTTAGTACTTAACTTAGTGTCTTTCATATTGTTGAGTACAATCTGTTAATTTTAAAATAACAGCTGATAACACTTTCAAAGGAATTAATAAAAATATAGTACTTTATTGCTTAGATATATTTTTAACAGTTTCTAGCAATATAGGCTAATTTCAAAACTGGGCTGGATTTAGGACTAACATTCTCTTCAAATAATTTAGAAAAAGCTTCTGCGGCATCAATGTCATTCCCCTTTTTAGACCTCGGCTGAATGTGAACTGTACTAATTTTAACATTTTAACGGAAACAATTTTAAATGCCAGTAGCCTGTGTTTTGAACTTAAAATTATGTGAAAATTGAATTTTTCAACTCTACACATCTGAAACTCAAAGGTAATAAAAACGTAATTAATTTTATCTTTATAATATATAGATATGTAGGTACATAAGTACTTTCTCATATGATAGTGGTTGGTAGAAGTCTATTATTTCTTTTTTGTCTATTAACGATACTATCAGTTGTTATGAATATTTAGAATTGATAGCCTATCATGATTATAATCAAAATAATGATGATAAGGTGATATAAATAGAGCTTAATGACTTTGTTCACGTAATGTATGAGTATTTATTTTACTCTTAGGCGTATTACTTCTCAACTAACAGTAGGCCTAACATGTATCAACTATGTGGCAGTCGATGTCTTCCAAAGTGTTAGTACTGGCTAAGCTAAGATTGTGTCTTCAAGCTGGATTGAGTATTCCTCTCACGTTTCTATCTCACGAAGCCTAAACGATATGCGCAATATATAATAAATTACGTGAAAATGTGCAAAGGGGATGGGACATCACTACGTAAAACTTGGAAATTAACAAGTACTGCGCGGAGCCACTTCCTTTCATGTGCGCAATCTCCTAGGACTAAAATAATTGTTTCTGCTGCTTCATTTATTACACACAACCACAAATTCCAATAACTCCTTTCGAAATAAAAAGTAATAACATGCTTCACAATATGACATAAGTTACTTCCTGTTCCCTCCAATCTAGATTCATATCATAAGTAGTCCTTGAATGGTGTAAATTATTGTTTTACAGCCGGCTAGAGTGGACTTAGACATTTTCCTGAAAAATATAGCCTAAGTAACTTTTCTATTGGGCGAGGCCGTAGAAATATTTCAAAGTGCGATAAATTAATCGTACAAAAATCTGGTCACAGGTAGCCTACACAGAAGCGTAATAGGCTACTAAGTTATTGTACATGTGGAACACTCGCTTGCTAATAATCATTACGTACATTCGCGGAACGCCAAAAATTAAGAGATATTCAACCAAGGACCTTGGATTCAACCAAGTCTGACACCAACACGATCACTAGCACGTTAAGTCTTGAACCATGCGATTCATTTTATTGTTGTGTCTTTATTGGTAAATAAACACCACTCTTAACAGTAATTGTGCCGTGTGATTTCGTCCGATCTGAAATTCCATAAATGTTAGGCCTATACCCTGATAAACAGAATTTCGAGGCAACCGAGGCAGAACTAAACTTAGGAGCAACTGGACCTTCCATTGTCTCTAAGCGAGACTGGCACCTATGGACAAATTCATCGCAGATCTTCAGAGGAGATACTGGTGAGTACAGAATCATCTCCGAGGGTCCAACCTACTCCTGAATCAACACGAAAGGAAATATTATTCCAAGAGTCACTAGAAAACTATAATAGTAGGGATAGTAAGAATTTAAAGTGGGCGGAGGTATAAATAAGGTGAAAGCACATAAATACTTTCCGGTCACTAGAACACTATAAGAGCAGGGCTAGAAATAATTTAAAGTGGACGGAGATATAAATAAGGAAGCATAGGCCTATACATATTCCAGGGTCACTAGAAAACTATTACAGTAGAGATGGTAAGAATTTAAAGTGGATCTTATTTATAAGGTGGAAGCACATAGGCCTACCTCACGGGTCACTAGGAAACTATAACAGCAGGGATAGTATGAATTTAAAGTGGACGGAACTATAAATATGGCGGAAGCATATACATATTCCAGGGTCACAATAGGGATAGTAAGTATTGAAAGTGGACGGAAGTAAATAAGGTGAAGCATACACATACCCCACGGTCACCAGAAAACTATAACAGTAGGAATAGTAAGAATTTAAAATGGTCGGCGGTATAAATAAGGATATAACTGTTAGATAGATTAAGCAGTCACTATAAAGTTTATCTTAGCAGGTGATGATGTAGTCTATTACATGAATCTGTCACTCTACAGTTTATCTTGACAGATGATGGTACAGGCTAGCAATGCATGGATTAGGATGATCTTAAAGAGATATCTCGAACTGTTGCGTTAATCGTGTTACGTACTAATAAAAGTATTCTAGCTTAAGTATTTGATGTAACTGGACATTTAATGTGTGGTTATCCAGACTGAAGATTGTTAGGACCACTTTTTGCTGGATTGCATGGTGTTTACGTAAAAGCCGGGATGTGCAGTGTGCCATATTGCACATCCATATTCCATTTGTGGCCGAATTAAAGAGATGAACAGCTGGAGCTTGGTTTTCCTTGTGAGAACTAGAGCTTTTTTATTGGGGAAAAAGCTTGACAAATCTGGACAAATCTTGCTGTTTCGATATGTTTGGCAAAGTGCAGTTTGGAGTCTAAAGTTAGTCAGAGATATCTAACAGATTCGCGGAGTAAGGAAGATGCGTACCATGTAGGCAAGTGGAGGTTGGAATTTCGGTTTTTTGCGAGTAAAGATGATAGCTTGCGTTTTCTTTGTGCTCACTTTGATCCTCCAGTTTATCAGCCACATTTCAAGAAATCATAATTGCATTTTCATCCTGGTCTGTGCTTTGGTATAGTCACTAATATAAAAGGCTGTGGTCATTTACATAGAGACCCAGTTCAGCCAGTAGGCCTAGGGCAGTTGGAATGTCCTCAACATATATGTTATATAAAATGGGGCAACAAAGAAAACCTTGTGAATCTCCTGCACTGATCGGTATTAGCGTTGAAATCTGCTATCCAGTATACTGCGAAATGATCGATCCCGAAGAAAACTATACAGGTGTTTCAAAAATACTTTTACAAACTTCGGACATGGGTTCCTTACACCAAAAGAAGGAAAAAGTTCATTTGAACACATGTCCCACAATCCTTGTTTTCTCGTTAGGAACTGTTCAACACATTGGTACACTCATAACACGTCAACACACAAAACTCATAACTAATTCTCGAAATGTCCTCTTGCTTCTAGACATGCATGCACTCGTCGAATCATGGACTGTCGCACCTTTTCAAATACTCCAGGATGGTGTCGAATGGTCTGGCAGGCTTCCATGACACGTCGATGAAAAGTTTCTTTATCCGGGATGTCTGCTCCATAAACAAATAGTTTAAGGTGCACCCAAAGATAAAAATCCAAAGAATTGAGGTCGGGAGAACGTGCAGGCCATGGAACTGGTCCTCCTCTGCCTATCCATCTGTCATGGTAGATACCAGTCAGTGCATCTCGAACAATGAGACTAAAATGTGCTGGAGCACTATCATGCATAAACAATGTGTTTTGTCATTGCTGGGGCACATCTTCGTGAAGTAATTCTGGAAGAGTGTTCTGGAAACACGTGCAGTTAACTCACTACATGTACACAATTAAAGCGTTGAAGACAAACTAATGTAAACAAGTCTGCATGGCTACACTTCGCCATCTACTGTACAGTACATAAGATACAATGAGTCAAAGCTTTCTATGAATGAGTGCATAGAGAAATGAAGTTGCGAGGTTGGACCTCGAGGGTCGTTGACCGCAAACTTTCATTAATTACGGTAATGAATAACGAGAAAACAATAATTATGAGATATATGTTCATATGAACGTTTTTATTCTTTTGGTGTAAGGAACCCACGCCCGAAGTTTGTAAAAGTATTTTTTAAACACTCTGTATATGAGATGTCCGGAAAGGATAACTTAACAATCCTGCCTGCCATAGAGTGTCGAATGCATGAGCAATGTCAAGAATTGTGGTGAGAGAACGATTTGAGAGAAAGGGGTTTGAGTGGGAACATCAATTAATAATCCGGAGTACCAATACCTGCATGAAATGGAGTAGCATTGTTATAAATCAAGTCGTTACAAGTTGTGCACTTTCTAAAAAAAAGGTTGGACTATTTAAGGCAATATTTGCAATATTCTTTTCCTAGACCACATAAATTACTTTAAATCAGTGCCTTTGTTCTATTATATTTTCTCCCTGATTAATGACGTTTAATTTTGACTTAATGACACAAGCACAAATAGAGGCGCCGACTCGAAAACATTGTTGAGGAGCAAGAATTGAAGACATGCACGGAAAAAACGGGTTAACCCTCAGAAAATTTATTATTTCGTCACTTTTGCCGCTTTTTGTCTTCCTCTGGGCTTTAATAAAGAAAAACTGTTGCAATATGTAGGCTATGGCTGCTTATGTTTACAGAAATTAACAAAAATAACTTTAACAGTTTTTCCAGTTTAATTCATTCATTTTACAAAAATGTGGATTAGCCCGTTTTTTCGAGCATGTCTTAAATTGGATTATTTAATAGTTAAATGTTGGGGACAGACAATTCCATATCCCTCCCCCCCCCCCAACAAAGTCGGCATCTATGAGCACAAAACACGGAGGAGAAAGAAAAAATCTGAAAACTTCTCATGAAAGTGATAATTCTGATTGGTTAAATGCATTTCAAGGGAAAATCTGATTGATTCACGTATTGAATATCTCCATACAGTTTATAGTTTTTAAATTTTATGGTGGGACTCTCTAGATGTGTGAAAATGTTATGCCAACTGTGACAAGTTTATTGAAGGAAAGACACCATGATATCCATCCATTCGTATTAAAGTACAACGAGAATTAGGACATTCATTAGAATTATAGCACTCATTCGAAAAACGGAAATCATCAGGAGATGGCAGTCTCAAAAAGGTAAAGAAGGTGTTTTCCCTATTATTCTACTAATACAATTTTTAATTTGTGTCATAATGCAATAAGAAATAACGCTACATTGATAAACTTAGCCATTACTTCATCATAAACGATACGGTGCGGCCCCGCTAGTTGCCTACGCATGACGACACAGCGAGAGGAGAGATGGGCGTGACATCTACCAGTATAGATCTACAGCTACCTTGGTTCTAACAATAATGCTTGATGGTTAATAGCGTGCCTATCAGAATACCTTCTTCCCATGATCATTGTTTTCTAATGAAATAACTCATACTGGAATGGCAGGTTTGGTGATTTTCCCGGAAGGAAGTAGGCCTATACCAGATTTTGTCATTTGACACACATTAAGGACCGTAAATTCAGAAGTTGGTTTCCTCCTTCCAATTCAGGAGCAGAAATATCAGATGGAAGCTTCTTGATTACTATTCGTGAAATATTGGAGTGTAGATGTAGAACTCAAAGGCGCTGTCAGTCGAGAGTTCTTGCAATTTAAGGTGTGTCTTTGCAGTGGTAAGGTGGTGCAGTAAAGCCTCGGTAATTCGAGCCCCGGTATTTCGAGGTTCCGTGTAATTCGAGGTTCCGTGTAATTCGAGGTGGTCTTAAGAAAATTAAAATTTTCCATAAAACTAGAGTAAAATCCTGTTTTTATACGGTGTCCGCATTTAAGTTTTATGCACTTCCGAATGGGTAGCATTTTGAGCTTTCTTTCAATTTTTCCATGTACAAAAATACAGGTAAAACTGTCTCACTTAGGGTTTTCGTTCCTAATACATAGAAATAACCTTGGCTTCACACTGGCCAATGCATTTGACAGATTAAAAGAAACCGTTAGGTACGATCTTTCTTTGTCGGGACCTCGTGTCAATCAATTGTACAGTCCAAACCATCCTTTCAGAAAAGAATACTGTATTGCCGACGTAGCAAATTGGAGGCGTAACATAGGTATGTAGGCCTACTATATTGTTTATTTATTTATTTTTAAACCATTATTGTGCTCATTAAACATTTATTTATAATTTACCCATTGATTTAGTGATATTTCCGTATAATCCGAGTTTTTTGTAATTCGAGGTAGCCTCAGCCCCAATTAGCTCGAATTATCGGGGTTCTACTGTATTTTGTACCTTCACCATTATTTTGACTCTAATTCTCTTTGATACAGGAAATATGGACGGACAGACAGACGGACAGACATTTCCCCGTCCCCAAACAATCTCATAAAGTACCATACTGGCACTTACTAACTAAACAGTAGTATTGTGATCAATAATACACTATAATTAATATGCAGCATAGTCTTTGAAACTGTTTTTCTTGAGGTTTCTGTCCATTTCTCCTTTAAGCTAGTGTCTAAATAAAAACTTTCTTTTTGACAAAAATTATCATAATACTCTATGATATATGCACACCATGGGCTAGAATCCACACGAACTCTTTATGCCGAGCACTGAAATCAGGTAATATCGAGATCCAAGGTGTGAATCTAAAGTAGTGGTGACACTAGCAGATTTATAAGCTCTAATCAGATTTGAAGTTACACAAGTACAGAGTCTCATGAATCAGTATATCTGTATCGACAAGTAGATTGCAGACGTAGTAATTTCGTTAGTCCATTCCAGAATAGGTTTTTATATACATTCTAATTTTGCAGGAATTAAGCTGAAATGCAATGAAACCCTGATATCCTAACGATCACACCACATGGATAACCAGGCCGCCGAATCGTTTGGGAGATTTACTAGTAATACATCACTGTTATTAAGGTGAACAATTATGAAAACCAATCTTAAATAATGTTTTGATATGTACGAAATTTTAAAATAACAACCGAATCACAGTGTTCTTTTATTTCGTAAAATGATATAATCTTAAAAATATTGAAGATGTTTCAAGGGGGGGTTCGACCCCCTGAACCCCCCACGCCGTACGCCCATGTAAATACCGGTACTTGGTAGCCTAAGTTATTCCCTTCCTGAACATTCTTAGGTGTAAAAAATATAAAACTTTGTCTAAGAATGCAATTCACATTTATTAAATTCGTAATAAGAATTCTAGTCTCCTGCAGGGAAGTTATCTGGGAAATAAAGAAAGATGGGTATTCCTGAATTCGTTCAGTTCAAAACTGAGTGAATAAGCTCAAGAAAGCCTTGCTGTAACAATACTTCCTTCCTCTGTTTCTTTATTTTATTTTATCTTATGTTATTTTATCTTATTCCATTTTATTTCTTCATTTCGTTTTACCTATAGCACCCTGTGGGATAAAACGACTAATCCACTCGTTCTTCCGCCAAACATACATATATATACGGCATACAACCTTTTTTTTTTTCTCTCGCCTTGCAGTTCTTATTCCACCCTTGTTGCCGTTCTAATCCCCAGCTAATCTTCCTTTCCTTGCACGTTTCCAACGTTAGGTCTAAGCTTACTTCACACATATTTCCTATATCTTACAGTTTACGCAACACATTTCAACAGACTCTCTACTTTAGCCGCTGTACAGTTTGAGTGTTATAATTCTAGTTCTATATGATTCATTTTCTCTTTACCTTCCCAAAATGAAGCCTGTGCCTAATTCCATAAAGGTTACGGGTTCTGAGAGCACAGATCGATTGCTCAGAAGGAGAAGATTTCAACTTTAAAATGACAGTTTTCGGTAGAGCTATTCATAGTGTTAGATCAAGAGTCTATAGTTTTTAGTGTTTTAAATTAACCTCTGTGTTATTTGGCGCCTCCGCCATTAATTGGCGGGTGAATTACTCATATCCTGTGCAGGTGTGTGCTTGCAGCGTTAGGCACGCTATTGCAGTGCAAGTTAGTTCAGATCGAGTCGTCACGGTATATAGACACGCGTCACAAGCGTTCCTAATTGTGTGGACCTTTTCGCTATATATATCAATTCCTCATCTGTAACTCCGCGTATATTATTGCTCCTAGTGTGTAGGCAGCTGTACGTGTGAAATTCTAGAAGAAATATTGTAATCTAGAGTCAATTCAAGTGTTTCTAACCTAGAGGCCTCGTGTTGCTTACAGGCTTTGTTCTAGCGTTCATTCTCCAAAGGGCGGGAGAATAGTTTCTACAAGAACATTAACTGTATTCATTCTTTTATTATTATTGTGTATAAGTGCTGTATCCATTAGTTCAGAATTCAGGCTTCTTGAATATATATCATTGCAAATCACTCAGGTTAAAATCTCTGTCCCAGCAACCTACAGTCCATTGTCTCCCTTCGATTATTATTTAATTGGCATATGCCTGGTCCTCCGAAAAACCTTTATTATACCTTTATTCCTAGTTACCATATCTAACATGTTCCTCACGGAACGGACTCTAACATGGTCCTCGCGGGCACGATCTGAATATTTGCAATGATTTCTGAACAAAGAAAGAAGAGTGCGACTCATAACTGATTTTCGTGTATGACGTGCGTGCGGACTCGTCACGGCCACGTTGATCTTCATCTACTTGCTTCTCTTCGCGCGCGACAGCGGGCCGCCTCTCCACGTGTCTTACCGCCCGCAACAAGAGAATACAGCTGACTGCTCAATCACTTCTACGCTGTCTATGTTAATTGTTCATCATGGAAGAAGATATGAAAGCTTTATTACGACGTCGAGGTGTATGTAAAAGAAAGTTTACATTGACACTGAACTTTCTCAACGACGTACCTGAAGATGCTAGTATATTTTTAATCAAAGCACATTATGAAAAGCTGTTAAATGAAATTGAAAAGTTTGAGGCAGTGCAGACGCAGATTGAATCCATGGTAGAAATTGATACAGAACTTGATAGTCACATACAGTATGCAGACGAGGTATCAACAGTGTACATTAATCTAAAAGCTAGGTTAAGTGAGTTGATGCATGCTCGTGAGCCTACGTCAGTCAGTGTCAATTCAAATAACAGTGGCACGCGACAATCAGTGAACTCTAGTGCTTCACAGGCAAGTAATGCGATAAAATTACCTACGATTCAAATTCCAGTGTTTGAAAATGATGTAACTAAATTCAAACATTATTTTGACACTTTTTCGAGTTTGATTGTGAATAATAGCAGTTTGTCACCTATTCAAAAATTCCACTATCTCATTGGTTCGCTAAGGGGCGAAGCTAAAACATTATTGCAAAGTTTGCCAGTCACGAGTGAGAACTTCCAAGTGGCTTGGGACCTATTGTGTGCAAGATATAACAATAAGCGTTTAATTGCCATATCTCACATTAAGCATCTGTTGTCCCTACCTGTAGCGAGACAAGAAACAGTTGCAGACTTGCGAAATTTGTTGAATCAATTCCAGAACAATTTGCATGCCATTGAAGCGTTAGAATTAGAAGTGCCACTTCATGAAGTCATTCTAATGCAATTGTTATTAGAGCATTTGCCAGATAGTGTTCAACGTGAATGGAAATCTAGAATCGATTCTCAAACATTTACTTCATTAGGTGAACTTGTGTTATTTCTAGAAGCGAAATCTCATTCTCTAGAGGTGCTGTCGAATAATTCCTGCAACAGGGCCAGCCCATCAAAACCTAGAAATGAACATCGTGAGCCTAGAAATCAACATAATAACAGTCGTCAGTCATATGTGTCGACAACTGAACAGTTATGCCCTCAGTGTCAAGGCGGCCATAACCTGTTTAAATGTAAACAATTCCGTCAGCTGAGTGTTGAACAGCGATGGAAAGTTGTGAAAAGCAAGAACTTGTGTTTCAATTGTTTTGCTAATACTCATCGAGTAAATCAGTGCAAAGCATCTTCCTTTTGTAACTGTGGTAAACTTCACAGCAAGATGTTACACAACAGTGATCACAGGAGAACGGTTTCACACTCGAGTGAAAGCAGTGATACAGTGAATAGCAACAGGACTGAGGCTCCTGCAAGTTATTGTTCAGTGAAAATAAAGCCAGTGCTTCACGTCTTACTTGCGACTGCAAGAGTCGAAGTGCAAGACAAGCATGGTAATTACATACAGTGTAAGGCCCTTCTAGACTCTGCCAGCCAGGCCAGTTTCGTGTCTGCAGATCTAGCGAGGCGTCTGCAACTTCCAACAAGAACAGCTGATACGCCTGTCAAGGGTATTAATGGTACTTCATCGAATGCTAGTCATAGTGTAAACATAAATGTGAGATCTATGGTTTACAACTATCGAAGGAATCTAGATTGCCTAATCCTTCCTCGCATAACAGGGAAGCTACCCGCTGTCCGAATTGATCCATCCTCATGGAACATTCCTTCTGAAATCCCATTAGCCGATCCTAAATTTAATATTCCTTCTGAAATTGATTTGCTGATTGGAGGAGCATTATTCTTCGAGCTTTTCCATGGTAAGATCCTGACCAATCCTGGTTTTCCTGCATTGATTAGCACGGAACTAGGTTGGATATTGTCGGGAAACATTCCTAAATCCTCTGTGAAAGGTAAACTAGATACTGTTTCCCAGCACAACTTCTTCATCTCTACGGACAATGTGGACAAGCAGCTACGACGGTTTTGGGACCTCGAAGACTTTCCACAACAGATATTAACACAAGAAGAGAAAAGGTGCGAACAGCATTATGCAGAAAATACCACTCGCAATGATGATGGTAGTTTCACAGTACGTCTGCCAATGAAACAAGATAAAACTTCATTGGGTGAATCCAGGCAACAAGCAGTTAAGCGTTTTAGTTACCTGGAGCGAAAACTTCAGAACGACTCTACTCTAAAGGAAGACTATACTAAATTTCTTGTAGAGTACGAGCAGATGGGTCACATGAAAAGGGTTTCGCCTCCTCAAGAGAATGAAATATGTTATTACCTGCCACATCACGCAGTAATAAAACCTTCTTCATCTACGACTCGTACACGAGTAGTGTTTGATGCTTCTGCAAAGACGGACACAGGGTGCTCTTTGAATGACATCCTAGAATGTGGTCCTACAATTCAAGATGATCTGTCATCAATTATTCTTCGCTTCAGAACATATCGCTATGCATTTTCAGCTGATATATCTAAAATGTATAGGAGGGTACATATGCATCCTGAAGACCAGAATCTCCAGCGTATTGTATGGCGTCCAGATAAAAGTGAGCCACTACAAGATTATGCCTTGACTACTGTAACCTATGGCACTAAGTCAGCATCTTTCTTAGCCATACGGTCTTTGAGTCAACTCGCTCAAGAAGAAGAGTCTAAATATCCTCGTGCTGCAGACGCAGTAAGAACCTCTTTCTATGTGGACGATTGCCTGTCAGGTCATGACGATCTACAGGAAGCTCTACAACTGCAAAGTGAACTTATACTCATGTTAAACAGTGGAGGATTTCCACTACGCAAATGGTGTTCAAATACCGAGGCTATCTTGGAAGCAGTACCCGTGGAGCACAGAGAAACGCAACTTCCTTTGTCCCTCGACAACAGTGAAAATGCTCATGCGCTTGGACTTCTGTGGCATCCCAGTACTGATTTGTTACAGATACAATCACATTCCTCTCTCCAAGAACCTCCTTCTTACAAGTTTACCAAGAGAAATATCCTTGCTGTTACATCCTCTATTTTTGATCCTTTAGGCCTCATAAGTCCTATCGTAATCCATGCCAAGATGTTCTTGCAATCTCTATGGCTTGCTAAGCTTAGTTGGGATGAGGAGTTGCCATCTCACCTAAGGGAAAAGTGGATAGACATCTGTGATATTCTTTCTACAATTCATAATGTTCGTATTCCACGCCATGTGTTAACAGCAGCTACGGTTACCGACATACAGATACACGGATTCTGTGATGCCTCGGAGAAAGCCTATGGTGCCTGTGTGTATGTACGGTCTACTGACAGCAGTGGTCTTGTTACAACTAAACTACTTTGCTCCAAGTCCAAGGTTTCGCCATTGAAGAAGCAAACAATTCCGAGACTCAAGTTGTGTGGTGCCTTGTTACTTGCGAAACTGTATCAGAAAGTTGTCACTGACTTGAAATTGCCTACATCACAAAATTATCTGTGGTCTGACTCCATGATTGTGCTTTCATGGATCAAATCTAATCCCCATAAATGGAAAACATTTGTGTCTAATCGCGTATCTCAAATCCAGGAGATGTCAGAAACGGCAGCTTGGCGGCATGTGGCCACCCAACACAACCCAGCTGACTTGATTTCGAGAGGTGTGGTGACAGAACAAATGTCAGACATTGATTTATGGTGGAACGGGCCTGTGTGGATTTCACAGCCTATTGAATCATGGCCCAAACAACCTCAGCAACTTGAGCTGCAGGACGTTAGTGAGCAGCGTGACACAGTTTGCCTAGTCACACATGCTGAAGAAGATTTTATGCTACGTTTTTCCAAGCTGACATGCGTCCAGCGAAAACATTCAGATTGGTACTCTTGTGCTCCTGAAAGAAGATAATTCTCCACCGCTCCAGTGGAAGCTGGGAATCATCTCATCAGTGCATCCTGGTGACGACGGTTTAGTGCGTGTTGTGACAGTGCGTACGTCTAATGGTGAATACAAGCGACCAATTGTAAAAGTGTGTCCCTTGCCTATTCAATAAAGTGTAAATGTATTAGTAAATCTTGATCTATCCGCAATGTGTTATGTAAAATCTGTCGATTTTAGGCGGGAGTTATGTTAGATCAAGAGTCTATAGTTTTTAGTGTTTTAAATTAACCTCTGTGTTATTTGGCGCCTCCGCCATTAATTGGCGGGTGAATTACTCATATCCTGTGCAGGTGTGTGCTTGCAGCGTTAGGCACGCTATTGCAGTGCAAGTTAGTTCAGATCGAGTCGTCACGGTATATAGACACGCGTCACAAGCGTTCCTAATTGTGTGGACCTTTTCGCTATATATATCAATTCCTCATCTGTAACTCCGCGTATATTATTGCTCCTAGTGTGTAGGCAGCTGTACGTGTGAAATTCTAGAAGAAATATTGTAATCTAGAGTCAATTCAAGTGTTTCTAACCTAGAGGCCTCGTGTTGCTTACAGGCTTTGTTCTAGCGTTCATTCTCCAAAGGGCGGGAGAATAGTTTCTACAAGAACATTAACTGTATTCATTCTTTTATTATTATTGTGTATAAGTGCTGTATCCATTAGTTCAGAATTCAGGCTTCTTGAATATATATCATTGCAAATCACTCAGGTTAAAATCTCTGTCCCAGCAACCTACAGTCCATTGTCTCCCTTCGATTATTATTTAATTGGCATATGCCTGGTCCTCCGAAAAACCTTTATTATACCTTTATTCCTAGTTACCATATCTAACATGTTCCTCACGGACCGGACTCTAACACATAGGTTTGAAATAAAAGATTAGCCGTTGAACAAAAACCCTTTAATTAGGTACAAACAGAAGAAGCCCTTGCTTTACACACTTGTCATAAACACAGCATACCAATAAATCATTTTGTCAATAGTTCTTTTGAAGGAAAAATCAAAGAAAATAGATAAAAAAAAACATTGTTTAATTGAATATTTTTTGTACCAGACCAGTAGGCTACATTCCTATGTATATGATAGTGCAATATTACCACCGAGTCGACGATGATGTTTTCCGTCATATATTCAACGAGGAAAAGTTCAGTTCAACCTTCCTTAGTACTTCGACCACTGATCGGTAGGCCTTTAAATAAATGCTAGTTCCTCTTGCTCCGATTAAAAGTCCATGTACAGTTAAATACCGATTACCAAATTTATTTCATATGTTTCTCCTTGAAGAAAGGATACAGCTCTCATGAATATATATATATATATATATATATATATATATATATAATATAACCTTTTCAGTTTCAACCGATTTTGTCATCAGATTACCACACAAGACTTTAGAGACTTCACTGTAGCTTATGTTGTGAAATTGAACCCTTCAAATAAGAATACAAAAATATTAACATAGGCTTTACTAAGACTATATTACAACCCTCTGGAATATATATTTCCCGTAAAATATCATACTGCTGATTCCTGAACATATATCATCGTAATATTAAAATTAGAATTATAATTGGTTTATTTTACCTGGCATAATTAAGGGTATTAGGCATTATCTTCCAATCAACCAGGATTAGACCCTATTACAAATTAATTATACAAAGTTACAAAATTTAAATATGCAGGCCTACTACGTTTTCATGCAGAATTCAGATCAATCTTACCGGATTGAAATTGTCTTGAAAACGGGAACTCAGATCGATCTGAGTCTCAAGGCCAATCCCCCTAAAAAGTAGGATTGGATCGAACTGAGATCGTATGCAAACGCTACCCGTATTCAGTTCGATCTTAATACGCTAATCGGACATTTAATTGGTCCTCAATGTCCTCGCGATGTTCTCGTGTATGGCGAGAAGGGTTTCATTGGTCGAGGAATGTGGAACTAGCGCATTCTGTGGATTCTCTCAGAAACGTTTGTTTTCAATGTCGGATCGAAAGTTTTGCATGAAAACGGGATCGTATTGGAACTCAGATCTATCTGAATTCTGCATGAAAACGTTATAATGATACAATTACAGGTATATTTAGACATAAACAATGATTTTACAGTGTAAGGTTTATAAATAAGATCTAGTACAGTAGTCTGTAACTTAAGAAACGAAAACCTAACCTAACCTAATATTCAAACTTAGTTTATACCTACCTGAAATGTACCTACTGTTACTAAACAAATAGAAATGAAAAGAAGTGAAAAGTAATATGTTATAACTAACTTATAAATAATTGGAAACATTTATTTACAATTGATAATATTAATATAACCAAATAGGCCTACCTTACTATGGCATCATTGATCAGCATTCGTAAGAATTGTGTTTTGGTTTGACAGTTCCTGTAGTTCAGAGGTAAAGCATTTCCAGACTAGACCTTGAAACAATGGTGTGCTATGCGCAAGTCACTGCCCACTTGTACTTTGACTTTGTCTATTGCTTCTGGCTTAACGACAATAAAATATTTATTATTATTATTATTATTATTATTATTATTATTATTATTATTATTATTATTATTATTATTATTATTATTATTACTGTCTCCGACCTGATTAGAATATAAAGAAAAAAGGGCGTGACTCTATCACTTTTGTAGAAGATGATAATGAAAATTCGATAAAGATCGAGTGAATCAGGTCTGTGACTGGCTGATTCTAGACTCATTCTTGCATGTTATTGGTCCAAATAGAAAAAATGCGTGCTAAATAGGCCAAGTTTTATAAATAAAACAATGAGAATTTTCACCTTACTCATAGCAAGCCACCAATGGATTTTACAGGAAGAAGGAGCAGATTTATTACGTCTGCCAGCTGGACGATAAATCTAAATAAGAATGTTGTTAGTTTTACTTATATGCAGTGATGCCTACTGTAAGCACTTACATAAACATTAAAAGCTGCATAGCACATAATTAACAGTACTTTTATTCTCTGAGGATTACATCGATCAAATATTCATTCTTTGTAATTGCTATTCATATTTTAAACTCTTGGTCTCATTTATACCTTAGTACTATAATTACTTCCAGGAATCGAAATAAGAGGTGCATTGTAAGATGTGTGTCTGAGTATCACTAGAAATAAGGTTTTGTTCTTTCAAGCAACACAGAAATATTACCGGTACATATTTTATCATTAATGGTGTATTTTAAGATGTGAGTTAAGTCGGACCTGTTTGTTATGCTTTTTTTATTTATCTGTAAAACTCATTCTTCTTATTTTATCATGTTTGGACGATTTAATTATGCCTGTTTTTGCTCAGAAATCCCTATTAATTTCACCACTTTTCATATTTTTTATAATTTCCTCTAGGCTACACTTTTTTTATTAATGTTATTTTAACTTTCTCTATCTCTACCATAAGTAGCCTATCCGGACATTTTTTGAGGTGCACTCAATGAAAAATGACTTAAATTTATTTAATTTTGATTTTGAAAACAGCGGTCACTCTTTTACAGAAATGTGAAAATTTGAATCAAACCTGGGCGGAGGCATGTGACCCATAGGAATCCTGCCGGAGGCGAATAATATTGTCAGTTTCTCCTCAGAAACGAGCAAAATATATGGTAGGGTATAATTTGAAATGGCACAATTAAGACAACTCATGAGTGCAAATAGGCTTTTCTTTTATCAGCGAACGTCTAGGTGAGAAATATATAAGATTTAAAATGACTAAAGAACACAGATTAACTCAGAGACTAGACGTACCATAACAATTTTTCCAAGTTTATTAAGAAGAGAATGTTTGAGAGTCGCTTGTGGGAAGTGTGGTTTCATATGGCTCTGAGGTAGGCCTATTTGATTTGAAACAAATAAATGCTGTAGAAATAAAATTTTGGACAACATGTGAAACTAACATAATAGCCTAAATCCGAACGATGATATTAGGACTGTAATGAGAATGTAATGAGAACGGAATAGCTTCTGTCTGGACGTAATGAAGGAAAACACTAAACAATGGTTACATGACTAATGAAAGATCGCCCGAAAGTCGGCAAACCCCTGAAAGAAGGAAGACTGAGGCAGTTCTCAGATAAACTCTTATTATAATTTACACATAATGAAGGTAAAATATGCAAAATAATCATATAAGAGAATCTTAGAATATTTATAACATAAAGGGAGCAGTAAATAATTTTAACACAGAGTATTTTTACAGTAAGTACAGTATTTACAAGCAGGAATTTCCCCAAAAAGATTTGAAAGGAGACTGAACTCTTCTTGGCCATCGTTAAAAAGGGATTAAGCTACCCAAGAAAGATGAAGAGTTGCAATCTACTTCTCCCTAGGAAGTGTAAATATAATGAGTAGAGGTTCAATACTTAAAAGGTAGGGCATTCAAGTATTGAAGTCCTTTATGACATGCCAGTCAAACTTTGTAAAGGGATAACTACAAACAATATTGCACTTCACTCATGCGTGAAATAAGGTGCCGTCTTAAGCAGGGCCAAAATAACGATGTCAGTAATGTACAATGGGATGAGTACATGGCAAAGTTCGTGCTATCTAGATCTGTAATTGGGATGGAGTTAACAAAATAACATTTCTAAGAATATTTGGAAAATCTACAGTATTGAGAAATAAGACAATACATTGTTTGTGATTGGTAGTTTAGTAAAGGGGAGGTTTCAAATAAAATTAGTGTATAGTGCCACGTGTATATTTAGGCCTATCAGCCCCAAGAAGCTGGGCGGAGCCTATTGGTAAGTTTCAGTATGTTATAGTTTGTTAGGAGTGAAAATAACACTCTGTTTTAATTCCTGACGGGGAAGTCGCGTGTGCCAAGAAACCAGTGTCATCAAGTAGGCCTATATAGACTGTTCGGGAGTTATAAAAAATTTAACTTTGCCATTTGCTCAGTACAGACATCACTAAGTTTAACATCAATTAGAAGAATAAGGCATTTTCATCTGTAGTAACACTGTAACATTAAATCTAGACATTAACTTCACGAATTCTGAAAATAAAAGTGTGTAAAACCATCTCTGCAAATTATTTATTTAAATAATATAAATAATAAATCTTCTCCATCATCCGCCCTGAGAAAGAGGTATCAGGTTCGGAGCCGACTCAGCAGCTGGAGGGCCATCATCGTCATGTTCAGTAGCGTGGTTCACAACGACCAGACTTGGCGCCCAACAAAATTAATAGCTAATTATTAAGAGAGCGATGATAGGTCTGCGACATAGTGGCGCCCAACGTGGGGCGCGAATTGATTGAAGATTCACAAGAAAGAAGAGGACTTCAACCACGGAAACACCCAGTCAGATGTGGAGAAGAACGGAATATCGTGGAGTTGTCACTTCGAGTACTTCCAGACCAGCTGTTACTTCAAGAACTTCCAGACCGTCAACCAACGACCAACAACCAGCAACAGAAGAGAAAACTCAAACAGATAAGATTTCATAATATTTTCTTGAGTTTCAAAAATATTCCAAATAGCAAAAGAATGCTAGATTTTTTTTTTTTGTTTAAATTAATTTTAGAATAATGCAAGATATCTTTGTTTTTTTAGTCAAATTATTTTTTTAAATTAATTTGAGAATATATTAATGCAGAAATAAATGAATAATTAAAGATTCAGACAAACTCAATCAAACAATTTTTTTTAAATTAATTTGGGAATATATTAATGCAGAAATAAATGAATAATTAAAGATTCAGACAAACTCAATCAAATAATTTTTCTTAATTAATTTGACAATATATCAATGCAGAAATGAATGAATAATTAAAGATTTATACAAACTTAATTAAAAGAAGTTGAAAACAATAACAATATATTAGATTAAGAAGGATAATTTCATGTGTGTATTTGCATTATTATGTTGTATATCTTACATATGTCGAACGGCACCAAAGGTAAGATAGATATTAAGAGTGAAGTGCATTATTAATATATGTACCTTAGAAGTGGTAGGAAAATAATTAATATGGAGGGAGATCATCTCGGGGAGGAGCAATCCTCTTTTACCCAAGGAAAGCCTGAGTATGGGGAAAATAATGTAGAAATTTCAAGGGAAAATTCAAATATTAATCTTGGAGAGGGGCACCCTATTAGGACGGAAGAGATAACAGAGAATAGGGACAACAGTGATACAAATACAGAGGTATCTACAGCCGTAGAAAGTATGGCAACGCGCAATAGCAGTGCAAGACAGATTATAGATTCTAATCTAGAGACTATAAATACCGTAGCAGAAGCAGAACACAATTCTAAGAAAAATGTAACTGAGATGCCTAGTGAACAAAATAGAATTGAAATGATGTTAGCTGGTTTAATGACAATGATTAAAGATAGTCAGGATAAATTAGGAAATGAAATGAAAGAAATCCAGGTTAATCTAGGTAAAAGCCAGGAAAAATTAGCAAATGAAATGAGAGAGAGCCAGGATAAACTAGGAAATGAAATGAAAGAAATCCAGGTTAACCTAGGCAAAAGTCAGGAAAAATTAAGAAACGAAATGAAAGAAATTCAGGTTAATTTAGGCAAAAACCAGGAAAAGTTAGGAAAAGAAATGAAAGAAATTCAAGTTAATCTAAGCAAAAGCCAGGAAAAATTAGTAAATGAAATGAGAGAGGGTCAGGTTAATCTAGGTAGGGAAATGAAGGAGATCAAGATTAGTTTAGAAAAAGAAATGCAAGATAGGTTTAAAGAACTTAAGGATAGTCAAGCCCAGTTAGGCAATGAAATAAAAGCAGAAATACGTAAAGAATTTCAGGATAGTCAAGAGAAGCTTAGGAAAGAATTGTTAGGTAGGCAGGATAATCTCAAGACTGAAATTAAGAGGGACGTGAAGGATCTTGACAATAAAGTAGAAATGAAATGTAAGAAATTGGATGAAAAATTGCATCATAGTGTAAAGAGTCTTGAAGATGAGATTAAGCAGTCCGAGAACGACACTGGTAAAATAATTGATAATCAGATAAGTGAAATGAAATCAGGACTTGACAAAAAAATTTCAGAAGTAGATTCCAAGGTAAACAAAGCTACCGCTGAATTAACGAACAAATTAATAGAGTCAAATAATGAAACAAAAGATCGTGAAATGCAAATGAAACAGGATCTAAGTTGTAGGGTTAGGAGGCTGGAAAATGATTTTACTGAAAAAGTAGAATTAATTACAAAGGAGGTGAAATCCTTAACGACAGTATTAGGAAGTGGTGGGCCGGTAGGACAGAATCACGAGGGAACCAGCACGGTACGGGGAATTGAACCTGCGACTAATAATTTTGCAGAAAATACGAATGAAGTGCTATGCAATGGAAATGTAAACTTTTGTAGGTCTCCCAGCGTGAGTGCTGATTCTCAAGTGTCTGTTAACAATTTGCAACCCCCTAGCAGTTCTGCAGTCTGTGAGAATAGAGTTAGCATAGCTCAATTACTGGGTAATGAAGTATCGATGCCTAACTTTACTGAGGGAAGCCATAGCCCGCAAAGCTACTTACGCAATATGGACGATTACTTCGAGTTAAGAGGTATCCCACATCAATACAAAATGCTCATTGTCGGTCGTTCCCTAAAAGGAAAAGCTAGGGAATGGTATGATTTAACCATAGAGCCTAATTGTAGTTATGACCAATTTAAACAGCTCTTTCTAGCTAGATTTTGGAATGAGGCGAAGAGAGCGCAAGCCAGAGTTGAATTGTACAACGGACGGTACCCAACCAGAGGAAATGTGTCGCTTTCAGATTATTTTATGAAGATAGTAGGATTGGCAAAACTACTAGATATGCAAATGCCGAAAAAAGAAATAATTCAGACAGTACTACGTCACTTTCCCCCCGAAATTCATAATGTCTTAGTTGTAGCATGCCCAAGCACGTACAGTAAAGCTCTGGAGCTACTGTCTAGTTTTGAAGTCTGTGCCGGGAGGGAAATGAAAGAATATCAGGAAGAGAGATCTAGGAATTATAGTTCCGATCATGCATCCAGGTATAATAATAATGACAGGGCAAGGAACTCTGAAAATAATACAAGTAGTTGGTACCATGGGAGTCAAGAAATAAATGGAGGTTCAAACAGGGGACAGGCAAATAATCAATACAGGAACAATAATAACCAAGGAAGGGGTCAAAATTCCGCAGGTAGATCGCAAGTAAATGGCCAGGTCAATAACATAAATTTCTCTGGAAGAGCACCACCACGTAACGCGCGGGGTGAACAAACTACACGGTGTTCTCAGAATAACGGGAACCGCAGTATGAATGAAAATGAAGGTAGTAGGTCAGAGAACCCTAGAGATGGAACGGATCATGTTATACAAACGGAAGGTTTACGGCCACATGCTGAAGAATTCAGGCCTACAGAAAATGAGCCGAGAGAGCATAGCCGAAATACCTCGCAATATGGGGTGTTAAACTAATTGATGACGCATTTACGAGTCCAAATGTTCGTCACACGCTAACCGATACAATATGTAAGTCGGGAGGACTCATAGAAACTAAATTAGAATGCAACATATTAGACAACAGTGTCCAAAATACAAGCGAGAATGCGCACAACCAAGACCATCTAATCATTCCACCTGTAATAGAAGTAAAAATAAAACATTTAACTGCTAATATGCTTTTGGACTCTGGTTGTAGCTATTCTTTGATAAGTGAAAAGTTTTATGAGCGTGTAAAAGCAGCTAAAATCAAAATACAAGAGCTTAAAGTCCAGTCATTGTATTGTCGCACGGCAATCGGAGCGAAGGCTCATAAAGTGGAGAATCAATGTATGATTCCAGTTGAAATACAAGGACATCAGTTAGAAATTTACTTCTTGAGTGTTAAGCATCTGGCCCACGATTTGATTCTAGGATGTGATTCGATGTTGGATTTTCGGGGTAATATAAATTTCGAAGAGAATTCTCTGTTAATTAGGACAGAAAATAATGAAGATATACAGGTATCATTCTTGAGGGAAGGAAATGCAATAAGAAATTATGATGAAAAAAATGAAGAAAAGA
Source organism: Ectobius pallidus (assembly GCA_964059195.1). Taxonomy (NCBI): domain Eukaryota; kingdom Metazoa; phylum Arthropoda; class Insecta; order Blattodea; family Ectobiidae; genus Ectobius; species Ectobius pallidus. Next base: position 174,474,787 of record CAXKWD010000003.1, on the reverse strand, counting down.
TGTTGAATGAACCGTTTTTCGTCGAGGCTGTAGAGGTGCAAAAATGCAGCTATAATGAAGACGTGTTATTAGGGAAAAAGAGTCCCGAAATTTTCATTTGCTATGATGACGATGAGGTTTACAGCGGTAGAGATTCTGAGTATCTACCTATGATTAATGAGAGGGGAGAAGAGTGCCTTTTGGAGGAAAGTAAGTTGACTAGCGATGACTTTCAATATGGAATGATACATGTAAATTCGACAAAGGTTCAAGAAAACAAGGCAGAGGGTGAAGAGGCCCTAGACATTGAATCAATCCTATGGGAAAAAGTGGACGAAATCTCTACACTTTCAAATGAACAGAAAATAGCTTTAAATGACATGCTGATCAAAAATAAACTTGTTTTTAGTTCGACCCCGGGCCTTTCGACTGCATATGAACATAGCTTCAAATTGAAAGGGTCAATTCCTGAAAAACAATACAAAAGCCGCCCAATACCATTAGCAATGAGGGACGAAGCGGACAAGTTAATAAAGTCAATGTTAGACGCTGGAATAATAGAAGTATCAGATTCTAAGTATATAAACCCAATATGCTGGGTATATAAAAGTAGCGGGAAGCTTCGCTTAACCCTGGATTCCAGGTACATCAATCAGTTCATAGAGCCGGACCAATTTAGGGCCGAGCCGGTCGAGGATTTATTGGCTAAGATGGGGGAGTCTAAATATTTTAGTAGTATAGACTTAACCTCAAGTTTCTGGCAGATAGGCCTACGGAGAGAGGATCGACAGTACTGTGCGTTTAACCATTGTGGGGTGACGTACGCATTCCGGCGCTGCGCATTCGGAATGAAGACTTCTGGTAGCGCACTGCTAAGGGCTTTGAGGATAATGTTCCCAGAAGGAAAAGGGGCGTGTGTGACGTCATTTGTGGATGACTTTTTGGTAAATACTACTGATTTTGACGAACACATTAAGCAATTAGACATGGTATTAGGAACCTTCCTAAAATACGGTATGACAGTGAACTTTAAGAAGATATCGTTAATGAAACAAGAAGTCAAATTTCTAGGCTATGTTGTGACAGAAAAAGGGGTAAAAGCAGACCCAGATAGAATTGAGGCCATTCAGAAGATTCCGAGGCCGAATAGTGTAAAGCAAGTGAGAAAGTTACTAGGAGTCTTGAACTACCAGGCACGCTTCATACCAGCGTATGCAGAACTTGTAACCCCACTCAGGAAATTATTGAGCGGGAAAAATAAAAGGTTTAAATGGGGCGATGAAGAAGAGGTAGCCTTTCAGAATATCAAGAGGGCATTCCAAGAATCAGTCTTATTGGAGAGGCCTAGAGATGATCTCCAATATATTATCTACTCGGACTCATCTTGCAATGCAATCGGGAGTGTGCTAATGCAGGAGCACCCTGATCGAAGTAAACGCATTATTGCAGTGGCTTCCAGAGCTCTGAGCGAGCTGGAATCACATGGATCTGTGACATTAATGGAAATTCTTGGCGTGTACTTTGGCCTAACAAAGTTTCATAGGTACATTTTTAATAGGCACATAATAGTGTACACGGATCACGTGAGTCTTACATTTATCCAAAAATGCAGGTTAAGTAACAGCAAAATAAGCCGAGTTATCCATGAGATAAGCCAATATGATGTTGAAATCAGGCATGTGCCAGGGAGAGAGAACATACTATGTGACTTTCTTTCAAGGGTGAGAAATGAAATCCCAGAAAGGAAACAATCTCTGAACAATGTAATAGATATTATGCCAGTTAAACTGATAAGGGAACCAACTTTAAAGGTGATGTTTAGCAAAATGACAGAACTGCAGAAGGTAGACCCAGATATTAACCAGATTAGAGATGAAATTGAAAAATGCAAAGAGAGCGGCGATGACGTCAGCCAGTTGAAGTATATGTGTAAGGATGATGTAATATACAAACTATGCGGCCGCGAGGTAAAGAAGTGGCACATTTACATTCCAAAAGAAATGGAAATTCCTCTAATAAAGACAGTACACATTGCACTAGGGCATAGTGGTACAGAACGAGTTTTACTATACATTTCGGCCAGAGTCTACATTAAAAACCTTGGTAGGAAAGTTAGAAAATGTTGTAGTAGTTGTGACCTATGCCAAAAGGCAAAACCGTTGAACAAGAGATTCGACAGACTGCCACAGACGATTACCAGGGAAGGAAAGGGGGATTTGGTGGCAATAGACTATCATGGTCCTATTCCTACCGGGAAATTCGGAATGAAGTACATTTTTATCGTTTATGATGTGTTTACACACTTCGTAAAGTTGTATCCTGTTAAAGTAGCAAACCGAAGCCAGTGCATAAGGAAACTGATAGGAGAATACCTCCCAAGGTACGGACCGGTGAAGAGTATCATTTCAGACAATGGAAGTCCCTTTGCAGGAGATAGATTTAGAAATACATTGGAAGTTAAAGGAATCAAAGTCTACAAGATTTCAAGATACCACCCTGAAACGAACGTAAGTGAAAGGTGTCTGAGAGACGTGTCCTTATATCTGAGGGCACTCTGCCACAAAAAGCACACAGCCTGGGTGCAACATTGCACGACCATAGAGAACATTTTGAATCATTCTGTGAACCCTGTAACTGGTGTCGCACCGTATAAGCTAATGACAGGGAGGGAACCAGAAAATTTGGTAAAAGGGCTACCAAACGCTTTAATGGTCGATGAGAATGGAGAAAGCATTGAAGATGTGTGTAAACGGGCAATAGATAGAATTCGTAAGAAAGCAGAAAAGCGGAAGAAGCAGGCAAGGAGGTATAAGACGGTTTGGTTCCCCAAGGTAGGTGAAGAGATCCTAATAAAAAGGAGAAACCTATCCAGCCGCCTGAATAAAGAGTATGCTAAAATGAATTTAATCTATGAAGGACCGTACCAAGTAACACAGATCTTTAATGACGTAGCAGTTGAGGCATACGACCCCAGAACAAACAAAGTTAAAGGCAGATACAATTTATCCTTTATAAAGCCTTATGTTAGGGCAGAGTAAAACGAGAAAGTTTTCTACTGAAACCCATTACTTGTGTATACTAGGTGTATGTGTTAGAGGAACCCAATAGCAATTCCTAATAAACAGAATGCAGGGTTGCTAGGTTAAGAAGTTCCACATAGGGTATAGTGTGTGAAGGGTGGAAATAGGAATAAATGTATAATGTATGATTATTGCAACTTGTGCCGTCATATACTTATATCAGTTACGAACAGTCAGGTTTAGATTTTCTACTGTGTAGCTTGATGAATTCATTTATTTCTATTATATATATATATATATATTAGCAGGAACAGTAGGGTCAGTTTTCCGCTGTCTGTTATAGTGATAGGTATTAGCAGGAACAGTAGGGTCAGTTTTCCGCTGTATGTTAAGATGTGTTCTAGAAAGTGCAACAAAAAAATATCTACTTAAAATGCATATTAAAAAGAAGTTTGGAGTTGAGAGTGCATAACCTGGAAGTAACATAATTTCGTGTGCGTGTGCCTGAAACAGAATTACTTCGAAAGGGATGCAGTATGGATGTAATTAGAATGTAATCTGTGGAACCAATTTTAAGGGAAATTGCGGACCACCACAATAAACCATCAGTTGTAGGTATAATAATTGATAGATGAAAATATCACGTCGCCATACTAACTCATATGATTATCAATGAGATTTGGAGAGGTGTAATGTACTGTGTATATAAACCTCTCATTAACATTTGAACTTATATCCACACTACATTAGGGCATTATGAGGCAGTTCTCAGATAAACTCTTATTATAATTTACACATAATGAAGGTAAAATATGCAAAATAATCATATAAGAGAATCTTAGAATATTTATAACATAAAGGGAGCAGTAAATAATTTTAACACAGAGTATTTTTACAGTAAGTACAGTATTTACAAGCAGGAATTTCCCCAAAAAGATTTGAAAGGAGACTGAACTCTTCTTGGCCATCGTTAAAAAGGGATTAAGCTACCCAAGAAAGATGAAGAGTTGCAATCTACTTCTCCCTAGGAAGTGTAAATATAATGAGTAGAGGTTCAATACTTAAAAGGTAGGGCATTCAAGTATTGAAGTCCTTTATGACATGCCAGTCAAACTTTGTAAAGGGATAACTACAAACAATATTGCACTTCACTCATGCGTGAAATAAGGTGCCGTCTTAAGCAGGGCCAAAATAACGATGTCAGTAATGTACAATGGGATGAGTACATGGCAAAGTTCGTGCTATCTAGATCTGTAATTGGGATGGAGTTAACAAAATAACATTTCTAAGAATATTTGGAAAATCTACAGTATTGAGAAATAAGACAATACATTGTTTGTGATTGGTAGTTTAGTAAAGGGGAGGTTTCAAATAAAATTAGTGTATAGTGCCACGTGTATATTTAGGCCTATCAGCCCCAAGAAGCTGGGCGGAGCCTATTGGTAAGTTTCAGTATGTTATAGTTTGTTAGGAGTGAAAATAACACTCTGTTTTAATTCCTGACGGGGAAGTCGCGTGTGCCAAGAAACCAGTGTCATCAAGTAGGCCTATATAGACTGTTCGGGAGTTATAAAAAATTTAACTTTGCCATTTGCTCAGTACAGACATCACTAAGTTTAACATCAATTAGAAGAATAAGGCATTTTCATCTGTAGTAACACTGTAACATTAAATCTAGACATTAACTTCACGAATTCTGAAAATAAAAGTGTGTAAAACCATCTCTGCAAATTATTTATTTAAATAATATAAATAATAAATCTTCTCCATCATCCGCCCTGAGAAAGAGGTATCAGGTTCGGAGCCGACTCAGCAGCTGGAGGGCCATCATCGTCATGTTCAGTAGCGTGGTTCACAACGACCAGACTTGGCGCCCAACAAAATTAATAGCTAATTATTAAGAGAGCGATGATAGGTCTGCGACATAGTGGCGCCCAACGTGGGGCGCGAATTGATTGAAGATTCACAAGAAAGAAGAGGACTTCAACCACGGAAACACCCAGTCAGATGTGGAGAAGAACGGAATATCGTGGAGTTGTCACTTCGAGTACTTCCAGACCAGCTGTTACTTCAAGAACTTCCAGACCGTCAACCAACGACCAACAACCAGCAACAGAAGAGAAAACTCAAACAGATAAGATTTCATAATATTTTCTTGAGTTTCAAAAATATTCCAAATAGCAAAAGAATGCTAGATTTTTTTTTGTTTAAATTAATTTTAGAATAATGCAAGATATCTTTGTTTTTTTAGTCAAATTATTTTTTTAAATTAATTTGAGAATATATTAATGCAGAAATAAATGAATAATTAAAGATTCAGACAAACTCAATCAAACAATTTTTTTTAAATTAATTTGGGAATATATTAATGCAGAAATAAATGAATAATTAAAGATTCAGACAAACTCAATCAAATAATTTTTCTTAATTAATTTGACAATATATCAATGCAGAAATGAATGAATAATTAAAGATTTATACAAACTTAATTAAAAGAAGTTGAAAACAATAACAATATATTAGATTAAGAAGGATAATTTCATGTGTGTATTTGCATTATTATGTTGTATATCTTACATATGTCGAACGGCACCAAAGGTAAGATAGATATTAAGAGTGAAGTGCATTATTAATATATGTACCTTAGAAGTGGTAGGAAAATAATTAATATGGAGGGAGATCATCTCGGGGAGGAGCAATCCTCTTTTACCCAAGGAAAGCCTGAGTATGGGGAAAATAATGTAGAAATTTCAAGGGAAAATTCAAATATTAATCTTGGAGAGGGGCACCCTATTAGGACGGAAGAGATAACAGAGAATAGGGACAACAGTGATACAAATACAGAGGTATCTACAGCCGTAGAAAGTATGGCAACGCGCAATAGCAGTGCAAGACAGATTATAGATTCTAATCTAGAGACTATAAATACCGTAGCAGAAGCAGAACACAATTCTAAGAAAAATGTAACTGAGATGCCTAGTGAACAAAATAGAATTGAAATGATGTTAGCTGGTTTAATGACAATGATTAAAGATAGTCAGGATAAATTAGGAAATGAAATGAAAGAAATCCAGGTTAATCTAGGTAAAAGCCAGGAAAAATTAGCAAATGAAATGAGAGAGAGCCAGGATAAACTAGGAAATGAAATGAAAGAAATCCAGGTTAACCTAGGCAAAAGTCAGGAAAAATTAAGAAACGAAATGAAAGAAATTCAGGTTAATTTAGGCAAAAACCAGGAAAAGTTAGGAAAAGAAATGAAAGAAATTCAAGTTAATCTAAGCAAAAGCCAGGAAAAATTAGTAAATGAAATGAGAGAGGGTCAGGTTAATCTAGGTAGGGAAATGAAGGAGATCAAGATTAGTTTAGAAAAAGAAATGCAAGATAGGTTTAAAGAACTTAAGGATAGTCAAGCCCAGTTAGGCAATGAAATAAAAGCAGAAATACGTAAAGAATTTCAGGATAGTCAAGAGAAGCTTAGGAAAGAATTGTTAGGTAGGCAGGATAATCTCAAGACTGAAATTAAGAGGGACGTGAAGGATCTTGACAATAAAGTAGAAATGAAATGTAAGAAATTGGATGAAAAATTGCATCATAGTGTAAAGAGTCTTGAAGATGAGATTAAGCAGTCCGAGAACGACACTGGTAAAATAATTGATAATCAGATAAGTGAAATGAAATCAGGACTTGACAAAAAAATTTCAGAAGTAGATTCCAAGGTAAACAAAGCTACCGCTGAATTAACGAACAAATTAATAGAGTCAAATAATGAAACAAAAGATCGTGAAATGCAAATGAAACAGGATCTAACTTGTAGGGTTAGGAGGCTGGAAAATGATTTTACTGAAAAAGTAGAATTAATTACAAAGGAGGTGAAATCCTTAACGACAGTATTAGGAAGTGGTGGGCCGGTAGGACAGAATCACGAGGGAACCAGCACGGTACGGGGAATTGAACCTGCGACTAATAATTTTGCAGAAAATACGAATGAAGTGCTATGCAATGGAAATGTAAACTTTTGTAGGTCTCCCAGCGTGAGTGCTGATTCTCAAGTGTCTGTTAACAATTTGAAACCCCCTAGCAGTTCTGCAGTCTGTGAGAATAGAGTTAGCATAGCTCAATTACTGGGTAATGAAGTATCGATGCCTAACTTTACTGAGGGAAGCCATAGCCCGCAAAGCTACTTACGCAATATGGACGATTACTTCGAGTTAAGAGGTATCCCACATCAATACAAAATGCTCATTGTCGGTCGTTCCCTAAAAGGAAAAGCTAGGGAATGGTATGATTTAACCATAGAGCCTAATTGTAGTTATGACCAATTTAAACAGCTCTTTCTAGCTAGATTTTGGAATGAGGCGAAGAGAGCGCAAGCCAGAGTTGAATTGTACAACGGACGGTACCCAACCAGAGGAAATGTGTCGCTTTCAGATTATTTTATGAAGATAGTAGGATTGGCAAAACTACTAGATATGCAAATGCCGAAAAAAGAAATAATTCAGACAGTACTACGTCACTTTCCCCCCGAAATTCATAATGTCTTAGTTGTAGCATGCCCAAGCACGTACAGTAAAGCTCTGGAGCTACTGTCTAGTTTTGAAGTCTGTGCCGGGAGGGAAATGAAAGAATATCAGGAAGAGAGATCTAGGAATTATAGTTCCGATCATGCATCCAGGTATAATAATAATGACAGGGCAAGGAACTCTGAAAATAATACAAGTAGTTGGTACCATGGGAGTCAAGAAATAAATGGAGGTTCAAACAGGGGACAGGCAAATAATCAATACAGGAACAATAATAACCAAGGAAGGGGTCAAAATTCCGCAGGTAGATCGCAAGTAAATGGCCAGGTCAATAACATAAATTTCTCTGGAAGAGCACCACCACGTAACGCGCGGGGTGAACAAACTACACGGTGTTCTCAGAATAACGGGAACCGCAGTATGAATGAAAATGAAGGTAGTAGGTCAGAGAACCCTAGAGATGGAACGGATCATGTTATACAAACGGAAGGTTTACGGCCACATGCTGAAGAATTCAGGCCTACAGAAAATGAGCCGAGAGAGCATAGCCGAAATACCTCGCAATATGGGGTGTTAAACTAATTGATGACGCATTTACGAGTCCAAATGTTCGTCACACGCTAACCGATACAATATGTAAGTCGGGAGGACTCATAGAAACTAAATTAGAATGCAACATATTAGACAACAGTGTCCAAAATACAAGCGAGAATGCGCACAACCAAGACCATCTAATCATTCCACCTGTAATAGAAGTAAAAATAAAACATTTAACTGCTAATATGCTTTTGGACTCTGGTTGTAGCTATTCTTTGATAAGTGAAAAGTTTTATGAGCGTGTAAAAGCAGCTAAAATCAAAATACAAGAGCTTAAAGTCCAGTCATTGTATTGTCGCACGGCAATCGGAGCGAAGGCTCATAAAGTGGAGAATCAATGTATGATTCCAGTTGAAATACAAGGACATCAGTTAGAAATTTACTTCTTGAGTGTTAAGCATCTGGCCCACGATTTGATTCTAGGATGTGATTCGATGTTGGATTTTCGGGGTAATATAAATTTCGAAGAGAATTCTCTGTTAATTAGGACAGAAAATAATGAAGATATACAGGTATCATTCTTGAGGGAAGGAAATGCAATAAGAAATTATGATGAAAAAAATGAAGAAAAGATGTTGAATGAACCGTTTTTCGTCGAGGCTGTAGAGGTGCAAAAATGCAGCTATAATGAAGACGTGTTATTAGGGAAAAAGAGTCCCGAAATTTTCATTTGCTATGATGACGATGAGGTTTACAGCGGTAGAGATTCTGAGTATCTACCTATGATTAATGAGAGGGGAGAAGAGTGCCTTTTGGAGGAAAGTAAGTTGACTAGCGATGACTTTCAATATGGAATGATACATGTAAATTCGACAAAGGTTCAAGAAAACAAGGCAGAGGGTGAAGAGGCCCTAGACATTGAATCAATCCTATGGGAAAAAGTGGACGAAATCTCTACACTTTCAAATGAACAGAAAATAGCTTTAAATGACATGCTGATCAAAAATAAACTTGTTTTTAGTTCGACCCCGGGCCTTTCGACTGCATATGAACATAGCTTCAAATTGAAAGGGTCAATTCCTGAAAAACAATACAAAAGCCGCCCAATACCATTAGCAATGAGGGACGAAGCGGACAAGTTAATAAAGTCAATGTTAGACGCTGGAATAATAGAAGTATCAGATTCTAAGTATATAAACCCAATATGCTGGGTATATAAAAGTAGCGGGAAGCTTCGCTTAACCCTGGATTCCAGGTACATCAATCAGTTCATAGAGCCGGACCAATTTAGGGCCGAGCCGGTCGAGGATTTATTGGCTAAGATGGGGGAGTCTAAATATTTTAGTAGTATAGACTTAACCTCAAGTTTCTGGCAGATAGGCCTACGGAGAGAGGATCGACAGTACTGTGCGTTTAACCATTGTGGGGTGACGTACGCATTCCGGCGCTGCGCATTCGGAATGAAGACTTCTGGTAGCGCACTGCTAAGGGCTTTGAGGATAATGTTCCCAGAAGGAAAAGGGGCGTGTGTGACGTCATTTGTGGATGACTTTTTGGTAAATACTACTGATTTTGACGAACACATTAAGCAATTAGACATGGTATTAGGAACCTTCCTAAAATACGGTATGACAGTGAACTTTAAGAAGATATCGTTAATGAAACAAGAAGTCAAATTTCTAGGCTATGTTGTGACAGAAAAAGGGGTAAAAGCAGACCCAGATAGAATTGAGGCCATTCAGAAGATTCCGAGGCCGAATAGTGTAAAGCAAGTGAGAAAGTTACTAGGAGTCTTGAACTACCAGGCACGCTTCATACCAGCGTATGCAGAACTTGTAACCCCACTCAGGAAATTATTGAGCGGGAAAAATAAAAGGTTTAAATGGGGCGATGAAGAAGAGGTAGCCTTTCAGAATATCAAGAGGGCATTCCAAGAATCAGTCTTATTGGAGAGGCCTAGAGATGATCTCCAATATATTATCTACTCGGACTCATCTTGCAATGCAATCGGGAGTGTGCTAATGCAGGAGCACCCTGATCGAAGTAAACGCATTATTGCAGTGGCTTCCAGAGCTCTGAGCGAGCTGGAATCACATGGATCTGTGACATTAATGGAAATTCTTGGCGTGTACTTTGGCCTAACAAAGTTTCATAGGTACATTTTTAATAGGCACATAATAGTGTACACGGATCACGTGAGTCTTACATTTATCCAAAAATGCAGGTTAAGTAACAGCAAAATAAGCCGAGTTATCCATGAGATAAGCCAATATGATGTTGAAATCAGGCATGTGCCAGGGAGAGAGAACATACTATGTGACTTTCTTTCAAGGGTGAGAAATGAAATCCCAGAAAGGAAACAATCTCTGAACAATGTAATAGATATTATGCCAGTTAAACTGATAAGGGAACCAACTTTAAAGGTGATGTTTAGCAAAATGACAGAACTGCAGAAGGTAGACCCAGATATTAACCAGATTAGAGATGAAATTGAAAAATGCAAAGAGAGCGGCGATGACGTCAGCCAGTTGAAGTATATGTGTAAGGATGATGTAATATACAAACTATGCGGCCGCGAGGTAAAGAAGTGGCACATTTACATTCCAAAAGAAATGGAAATTCCTCTAATAAAGACAGTACACATTGCACTAGGGCATAGTGGTACAGAACGAGTTTTACTATACATTTCGGCCAGAGTCTACATTAAAAACCTTGGTAGGAAAGTTAGAAAATGTTGTAGTAGTTGTGACCTATGCCAAAAGGCAAAACCGTTGAACAAGAGATTCGACAGACTGCCACAGACGATTACCAGGGAAGGAAAGGGGGATTTGGTGGCAATAGACTATCATGGTCCTATTCCTACCGGGAAATTCGGAATGAAGTACATTTTTATCGTTTATGATGTGTTTACACACTTCGTAAAGTTGTATCCTGTTAAAGTAGCTAACCGAAGCCAGTGCATAAGGAAACTGATAGGAGAATACCTCCCAAGGTACGGACCGGTGAAGAGTATCATTTCAGACAATGGAAGTCCCTTTGCAGGAGATAGATTTAGAAATACATTGGAAGTTAAAGGAATCAAAGTCTACAAGATTTCAAGATACCACCCTGAAACGAACGTAAGTGAAAGGTGTCTGAGAGACGTGTCCTTATATCTGAGGGCACTCTGCCACAAAAAGCACACAGCCTGGGTGCAACATTGCACGACCATAGAGAACATTTTGAATCATTCTGTGAACCCTGTAACTGGTGTCGCACCGTATAAGCTAATGACAGGGAGGGAACCAGAAAATTTGGTAAAAGGGCTACCAAACGCTTTAATGGTCGATGAGAATGGAGAAAGCATTGAAGATGTGTGTAAACGGGCAATAGATAGAATTCGTAAGAAAGCAGAAAAGCGGAAGAAGCAGGCAAGGAGGTATAAGACGGTTTGGTTCCCCAAGGTAGGTGAAGAGATCCTAATAAAAAGGAGAAACCTATCCAGCCGCCTGAATAAAGAGTATGCTAAAATGAATTTAATCTATGAAGGACCGTACCAAGTAACACAGATCTTTAATGACGTAGCAGTTGAGGCATACGACCCCAGAACAAACAAAGTTAAAGGCAGATACAATTTATCCTTTATAAAGCCTTATGTTAGGGCAGAGTAAAACGAGAAAGTTTTCTACTGAAACCCATTACTTGTGTATACTAGGTGTATGTGTTAGAGGAACCCAATAGCAATTCCTAATAAACAGAATGCAGGGTTGCTAGGTTAAGAAGTTCCACATAGGGTATAGTGTGTGAAGGGTGGAAATAGGAATAAATGTATAATGTATGATTATTGCAACTTGTGCCGTCATATACTTATATCAGTTACGAACAGTCAGGTTTAGATTTTCTACTGTGTAGCTTGATGAATTCATTTATTTCTATTATATATATATATATATTAGCAGGAACAGTAGGGTCAGTTTTCCGCTGTCTGTTATAGTGATAGGTATTAGCAGGAACAGTAGGGTCAGTTTTCCGCTGTATGTTAAGATGTGTTCTAGAAAGTGCAACAAAAAAATATCTACTTAAAATGCATATTAAAAAGAAGTTTGGAGTTGAGAGTGCATAACCTGGAAGTAACATAATTTCGTGTGCGTGTGCCTGAAACAGAATTACTTCGAAAGGGATGCAGTATGGATGTAATTAGAATGTAATCTGTGGAACCAATTTTAAGGGAAATTGCGGACCACCACAATAAACCATCAGTTGTAGGTATAATAATTGATAGATGAAAATATCACGTCGCCATACTAACTCATATGATTATCAATGAGATTTGGAGAGGTGTAATGTACTGTGTATATAAACCTCTCATTAACATTTGAACTTATATCCACACTACATTAGGGCATTATGAGGCAGTTCTCAGATAAACTCTTATTATAATTTACACATAATGAAGGTAAAATATGCAAAATAATCATATAAGAGAATCTTAGAATATTTATAACATAAAGGGAGCAGTAAATAATTTTAACACAGAGTATTTTTACAGTAAGTACAGTATTTACAAGCAGGAATTTCCCCAAAAAGATTTGAAAGGAGACTGAACTCTTCTTGGCCATCGTTAAAAAGGGATTAAGCTACCCAAGAAAGATGAAGAGTTGCAATCTACTTCTCCCTAGGAAGTGTAAATATAATGAGTAGAGGTTCAATACTTAAAAGGTAGGGCATTCAAGTATTGAAGTCCTTTATGACATGCCAGTCAAACTTTGTAAAGGGATAACTACAAACAATATTGCACTTCACTCATGCGTGAAATAAGGTGCCGTCTTAAGCAGGGCCAAAATAACGATGTCAGTAATGTACAATGGGATGAGTACATGGCAAAGTTCGTGCTATCTAGATCTGTAATTGGGATGGAGTTAACAAAATAACATTTCTAAGAATATTTGGAAAATCTACAGTATTGAGAAATAAGACAATACATTGTTTGTGATTGGTAGTTTAGTAAAGGGGAGGTTTCAAATAAAATTAGTGTATAGTGCCACGTGTATATTTAGGCCTATCAGCCCCAAGAAGCTGGGCGGAGCCTATTGGTAAGTTTCAGTATGTTATAGTTTGTTAGGAGTGAAAATAACACTCTGTTTTAATTCCTGACGGGGAAGTCGCGTGTGCCAAGAAACCAGTGTCATCAAGTAGGCCTATATAGACTGTTCGGGAGTTATAAAAAATTTAACTTTGCCATTTGCTCAGTACAGACATCACTAAGTTTAACATCAATTAGAAGAATAAGGCATTTTCATCTGTAGTAACACTGTAACATTAAATCTAGACATTAACTTCACGAATTCTGAAAATAAAAGTGTGTAAAACCATCTCTGCAAATTATTTATTTAAATAATATAAATAATAAATCTTCTCCATCATCCGCCCTGAGAAAGAGGTATCAGGTTCGGAGCCGACTCAGCAGCTGGAGGGCCATCATCGTCATGTTCAGTAGCGTGGTTCACAACGACCAGACTTGGCGCCCAACAAAATTAATAGCTAATTATTAAGAGAGCGATGATAGGTCTGCGACAAGACTTAAGGTGAAAATGAAAGACAGATGGAAAGAGAGATCGGTGTGCGATATAAAGTAATGTATCATTTCTTCGCAAAATGCACCACTTTGTTGATGAAGGACAATAAATTTTACTTTTGGAAACGTGGCTACGTTCTAAGGGCTATTCCGCAAGTTGCGTAGTTATAGTGCAGATAGATTATCAAGGCTTATCAAATCTAGAAAGGCATTAAGTTGAAATTTAAACTTTTAATAGTCTACAGCCTAGACAATTTTATTTTATTGCACTGAATATCTATAAAAAATTGATTACGAACTATTTAAGTGGATCACTGGAATTTCTTTTTGTAACTCTCAAGTCAATTTTCTAAAAGCACAAAAAGAACATAATAGGTTCAAGCTTATACACGTATAATAACAATTTTCGCCTTGGCATGTTATTCATGATAGCATGCAGAACATTGACGGGACATAATCTTTGTGGCCGACTCATGATGCCATGTAGGCTAAAACGTAATGAAAGAACAACCCGGGTGATCGGCATTCATGGCGTCATGCAAATGGTAATAAGTACAACCTTGGTGATTGGCATTCATGGTGCCAGGGAAAACGTAATGGGAGAACAATCCTGGTGATCAGCATTCATGGTGTCATGGAAAGCGTAATGCGAGAACAACCTTGGTGATCGATATTCATGGTGCCGTGCAAAACATAACGGGGAAGAACATTGGTGATAGGCATTCATGGTGTAATGCAGAACCTAATGGGAGAACAACCTTGGTGATCGGTATTCATTATGCCATGCAACCTTGGCGATGGGCATTAATGGTGTCATGCAAAACGTAGTCTAATGGGAGAACAACCATGGTGATCGACATTCGTTGGTATGCAGTATGTAATGGGAGAACAACCTAATGCTATGGGTATTAATGGTTTCATGCAGAACATAATGGGAGAACAACTCTGGTGAATGCCATATTCAGAATGCCATATAAAACACATGGAACAACAACCCTGGCGGCCATTATTCCGCACCATACAGTTTTATTTGAATGCTTTGCATAGGCCTACTGTTTGCTTGGGGAATATATTGGCATTCCTTCCTCTCGTTTTACGCCACCAACTCCGAACAGCAACAGTAGAATTCCAAACTTCATAGCGAGTATCTACGCGTGGATATTCGGGCTGCGCAACGACCACGCCTTTGGCTCTACTTCCACCCCCTCTCTACTCCTACCAACAGATCGGTAGGATCGACGGTAGGATTCGGTCGATCGACGAGTGAATATGCCCGACTGCCAGACTTCGTACATTTACATATTGTGCTGTATTTCCTTCTCATGAGTTTAACTATTTATTTAATATTTGAAGTTTCCTGAGATTCTAGTGCTAATATTACTCAATATATATGAATATGAAATACAATACAAGAAGACAAAAAAATTATATAAAAATGAAATTTATGAAGCTAAAAAAAATAGTTGGAGACAGTTTTGTTCCACCCAAACTAATAGCAATCCTTGGAATGCTGTATATAAATATTGTCGTAAACCAAGAAATTTTAATGCTGTAATTCAAACGATTGAGACGGAACATGGGTTTACCCAGACAGCATTAGAAACTGCGCATGCCTTCACTACTAGTTTCTTTCCGGCAGATACTGAGGACAGTGTAAAACAGCACGAAATTAGAGATAGTGTTCTTACACCCCCAAACTCTGAAAGCGACTTAGGCCTAGAGTTTCATAAGAAAGAAGTTGAAAGATTAATTTTAAGACAAATTGATAAAAAAGCAACAGGATTAGACAACATCTCTGCCAATATAGTAAAGCATGTTCATGCTACAAACCCATCTCTTCTGGTGATACTTTATAATAAATGTTTAAGCATAGGAGTCTTCCCGGATCGTTGGAAAATAGCAGCGATTAAAATTATACCAAAGGGAGTTTCACAAACCAGCTATCATGCAAATTCTTTCAGACCAATTAGTTTACTAAGTCTTCTTGGAAAAATTCTTGAAAAATTATTTATTGATAGAATTATGTATCACTTAAATTACAACAATTTACTTAGTAATAAACAATTCGGATTTACTCCACAGAAGTCTACAGAAGATGCTGTCTGTCATGTGGTAAAATGGATCAAAGAAACTTTTCAACGTAAAATGCTGGGCGTTCTGATTTCATTAGACATATCTGGGGCATTTAATCACGCCTGGTGGCCCAAAATATTGCATCAGCTTAAGCTTAGAAATTGTCCTAGAAATCTATATAAACTTCTTCAAGATTACTTCCATAATAGCAAAATCAAGATTACTATATGTGATGAATCTCTAATTACTACTATATCTGGAGGATTCCCTCAAGGATCAAGTTGCAGTCCTGGACTATGGAATATTTTGTATGATGATCTATTACAACTTGATTTACCAAATGATTGTGATTTGATTGCCTATGCAGATGATGCTCTTTTGCTTATTCGATCTTTTCAAGTACAGGAATTTTTTTAAATTGGCAACGTGGCGTTGAATATTTTATTCTGCTGGGGCTTAGAAAATAAATTACATTTCAATCCCGCAAAGTCTCAGGCTATGAAGAAGAAATATTGAGATCAATCAAAGCTTTCAAATGAATGGTCAAGACATATTATTTGTTAACAGTCTCAACTACCTTGGTGTAATTCTAGATAAAAAAAAACTTACATTTAAACCTCACTTTCAACGTCTTGCATCTAAAAGTAGCAAATTCCTTACAGGACTATCAATTGTAAGCAGACCAACTTGGGGTTTAAACTCCGAGATACTGAAAATTATTTATAACGGCGCGGTCCTACCACTGATATTGTATTGTGCTGCATCTTATCAAGATGTTTTAAACAAAAAGTATGTTCAGAAGACATTATACCAAATTGAACGAGGATTTGCATTACGTATATGCAAAGCATATCGTACCATTTCCACTGATGCAGCACTTGTTATCGCAGGTATTCCTCCCCTGCATTTATGCGGCCTTTATTCAGCGGGTATAAATGATATTAAAAAGAATCGTACAAGTAATTTTCTGCACTTCAATTTTGATTGTGAACATATTGTGCCGTTTTTGGCCGCTGGTCATCCTGCCATACAATATGACAGTATTTACAACCAAGACTGTAGAAAAGTGCATAGGCTACTTATAGTATTTATACCGATGGATCACGATTTACCAAAGAAAATGAAGTACAAGTTGGATGTGCTTATGTTGTATAATTGTGACGACAGTGAAGTTTTCTTTAAACTTTTAAACTATCTCCCGCCTGTTCTGTGTTCCAAGCTGAATTATTTGCTATAAAAGAAGCAGTGCAGTGGTGTACTGAACATAAATGTTGTGCGCAAATATTCAGTGACTCTCAAGCTGCTCTTCATTCTATCTCTGATAAATTTAATTTGAATCCTAACTCCATTCAAATTAGAAACAATATTATAAACCACACAAAACATCTGTGTTTGTGTTGGATATAGTGATGAGCGAGACCAGTCTTGGTCTTGGTCTTGCAGAAAATGCAAGACCGAGACCAAGACCAAGACCGCATCAGCGTTAGCAAGACCAAGACCAAGACCGACCATGCAAGACCGAGACCAAGACCAAGACCAACCCTGCAAGACTCTGGCAAGAACAACCCTGCAAGACTCTGGCAAGAACAAGACCTAACTGCAAGACTCTTGCAGTCTTGCTATTTGAAAAAGTTTTAAAAAGCCCCATTGTGTATGCAGCGAGCCAGCGACCGCTACTCAAAGGCGCCGCAGTGTCGCTAGCCGGGGTAGTCCCAAGGCTGGTAGGCCTATAATGTAGAGGTTGCCTCATCGTGCGGTAACCAATGAGAGCAGACCCGGTGCGTGACGCTGTCCGTATCCAAAAACGAGCGCACCATTCAAATAATACATATGAAATCTGTATACTACCTCTCTCACCACTACGTTAAAACAAACTACTGCAATGAAAACTTACAATTAATCTGACGGATTTCCCTGAGTGGCATTCCATACAGCTAGTTCCTTCAATTGGTGGGAGTTAAATTCACGATAAACACTCCATATTCACTTTTAAAATGTTTAATTGCAATAGTTCTCTAGTATTAAGGTACGAAAGACAAAAAGATGTAACAAAGGTCCAAAGTCATATATGAAATTTCATTTTGCGTACAATATAAATACTGACCACATAATTTAACAACAAAACCTAAAAATTCTGCCATACAGTTATTTAATAACTAGTTTCTCTAACCTCTCACTGGGTTAAAAGAAAGCTATGACTGAGGATTTATAATAATTCTTTATTACAACCAAATTGTCATACTACGATGAATGGAGCAACGATGGAATTACATATGGCAGGGGAAACCGGAGCACCCCGAGAAAACCTGCCCCGACCCCACTTTGTTCACCATAAATTCCACATGGATCCATCGAGATCCGATCCCGGGTCCCAGCGGTGGAGGACGAGTGCTCTAACCATTCAACCATGGGGGCGGCCTATGACTGAGGATTTGAAACTTTAAACAGTAGCCCCCATAACTTAAAACGCGTATTAACATGCTCAGTAGCCTATTTCATTAACGATGGTTTCCTTTTTTACACCTATCATTAATATTCAAAGCCTACTCTCACATAGAATCTTTCCTGTCTACTTGAACAAAATATAACATAGCTATTCAGCTCATTCCATTCTATTTGCAGAAAATTTCAAAATAAAGTGAAGTCTGAAAAAAATCAGGTTATACGCCCGGTATTCTTCATAATTATTCAATAAAACACAATTAAACCGTAGATTAATTAAAACAGGAACTTATTTGACGGGTATTTGCTAGTTATTACTTTACAGTTACGTATCTGATCGTACTGTAGCTATACAGGCCTACATTTTGCTGATGATAGATAGGACATCCACTAAAAACCTTTTTTTACTACTACAATTTTGTTATTGACACATGATGGTGGCGGTGTTTAAGTTCTTGCTGCTGATTCATATTAAGGATGCATATCGAATGGGAAAAGATACTAAAAGTAGAAAATGCCTGGTCTATAAATATTTGCTTGCATGAAGAATATTTATAATTATTTATGACCCAATTAATTGAAGGCCCGAAACTTGAAAGTAAGTAGAAAGTAATTTATGGAAGGTAGCGGAAATCTTTAAAGTGCAGAAATGATCTTTTCACAATGTGTTATAAACAGGCTTTAAAACTTAGTGCCCGATCGAATATGTTAACAGCAACCGTACTGTACAGACTTTGCTCGGCATATGCCCTAGCTACCATATGCTAGTTCACGTGATAGTAAACAAACCGTAATACAGATATAGGAAGATCACAAAATAACTTCTCATTATCTAAACTCACATTACAATCATGCAAAACGATACTTTCTCCTGTTTGTGTATAATAGTCCCTCCCAAATGTTTCAATATATGTTTGCGTTTTAGAACACTTTACTTTCGGCATGCCGAACACGTATTATAAATTTAAACACGCACAATGACAAGGTACACTGTTGACCAATTTGAGATGCACCGTACTACGAGAGTATTCACTTCTCAGTACTAATATCAATGACTGTCTTATCAGCCTACGCAATCACCCTTCACCCCTATACTCAGGTTGTTGGTAACCGGAATCCCGGTTCGGACACTAAATTTTAAAGCCTGGTTATAAATTAGAACTAGGGTACCGCTATATGAAAAGAGAAATATTATTTATTGCAGCCTATGGGTTTGAGTTTCGAATGGACATTGTGTGATTTGCTATAGATTGCACAATTTCTAAAGCATCTGCTTCAATGCCGTTATGTTTTGTTACTATATTATACAGTTTTAAACAGGTCAGATAGAACCTCTCTCCTATGCGGAAGTCTTTTAAATATTTCATACACATCGTGTTAATATTACTTCTTGTCTCCACAGCCGTTCAATTTGAAACTTTACAATATAATATTCATAATTTTACACTCTCAAATAGTATATAGCATCTCGCGGATTTTGGTTTTAAAGTTCTGCAATAGGATAACAGAGAATATTTAAATTTACACTCAAAGTTTACTGTTCTAGCTTATATCACCATGGACGTTTCGGCAAACAGCGTGACATCACATTACTGTTTACTGCAACTAAAACCAATTAGCTTTCGTTACTTTCGCAAGCAATAACACACATGTAATCGGTGTAACTTTAAATCATGTAAGATGCGTAAAAGAAGACTGCAAGACTCTTGCAACAAGACCAAGACCGAGTATGCAAGACCGAGACCAAGACCAAGACCACTGATGCAAGACCGAGACCAAGACCAAGACCAGGGTTACCTATGCAAGACCAAGACCAAGACTGAGAGTGCAATACCAAGACCAAGACCAAGACCGCCTTGGTCTTGGTCTTGGTCTTGCATTTGCTCATCACTAGTTGGATACGTGGACACCAGGGACATGTTGGTAACGAACGTGCGGATACATTAGCTAAATCAGCAGCATCCTCCTGTCTACGTTATTCATATTCCAAGAGCCCCATATCTTACGTTAAAAACAAAATGTTACATTACATCTTTAATTGTTGGAATGACATTTGGATAAAAAGTACAAATGGCGCCTTGACTAAAGAACTTTTCTTCCCTACAGTGCACTTTCGGCTAAATGTTAAAATATTTACACCAAATTTTATTTTAACACAATTTATGACAGGCCATGGAAAATTTGGGAATTATTTTTTACGATTTCACATTATTTCAGATAATGGTTATAATTGTAAGTGTCAGGAATCCATACTAACTGTAAAACATGTTTTGTTCGATTGTCCTATGTTCGAAACAAAAAGACTCCAGCTAAATTTGCTTTTTGAAGATTGTGACGAAATTTCCATGTGTCAAAAAATTTTCACGAAGCAATGTTATTATGATCGTTTTATGCAGTATCTAACATATATTCACAAACATATGTAATTCATATTCTGTATTTTTCTGTATATATTGTTGTGTAAGCTATAACCCTAACATGCCTTTTCTGGCAAAATAGGGTTCATAAAGACTTGGAGATACAATAAATAAATAAATATTACTCAACGCATTCTTCTGCTCTCACTTCTAGGAATAGATATAGTGGAGGCTAGACCTATGTAGACAGTCGGGATGCTTTGAGGATTAAGCCATTGTCTGTGGTATGGTAATGACTGAACGGCAATCGTCTGGTGTCCACGTGGAGTCATGTCAAAAATTCAGAAATTAGCACTGATTGGTTGTACACGAAATTCTATTGACTGTCAGGCAAATTCAACGCCCAAGAAAACACGCTGAAAATCCAGAATATACAACTCTATTGTCCAAGACACCCTCATTTCAAGTTATTTACTGCGGATTATAAGGGTCTGTCGGCATTGCTTTGAAGAAAGTTGTATATGTAGAAGTAGTCTCCACTATACTAATACGACTGAGAAGCACATTGGCCACCGGCCGCCGGCGGCCGGCTTGTGGGTTGGTGGGGGTAGCCAAGCGGGAAAAAGGGAATGCTGCGCCAACCTCCCTTCTGCTTGTGCTTCTGCGCATCTTGTTTCTTAACTTGTCTCGCTTTAGTCATGCAGCGGGCCATATTTTCTTGATAGGCCTACTGTTGTTCTACCTAAATCCCTACCGCACCAGTCCCTAACCTAAAATGTACTCCTGAACCCAATGGTACGATGAAAGATGTCCGCGAAGAATGCTAATTTAGACTATTGTTTTCTTGAAAGATTTCATATAGCCTTTTTTTATCTTGTATAAAACCCAACTTCACATCTGCAATTCACATCGAATTTTATTGCTTGGAGCCGCCTGGTTCTTGCGCAGAATTGTCCACTGAGTTTTCGCCCTACTATTGGTTTTCAGCTTTACAATTTGTGAAAAATTGAGCTTCCTTGCAAGCTTTTAAGCTTTGGATAATAAATTCTCTAATTGATAATATTGATGCAAATAAGCCTAATTGGCTTTACGATGTAAGCCAAAATATTAGTATGGAATTACTATTTCTATGGGCATGGTAAACCATACTATTTTTATAGGCATAATTTTTGTAGCGTTTGGTTACTAGGCATACTAATTCTACGTAAGTTTTTTTGCATACTTCCGGTGTAGGCCTATTCGTGCTTCCTACGAATTCCTCTTGTCCCCCCCCCCCCCGAGTCATTTTTATAGGTCTATAAACCATGCTGACAAAAAACTATAAATATTTTCTACTCTGAAAATTTCGAGATTTGCTACCGGTATGCATTGAATGTTTTATGAACTCCATTGCGCCTGAATGTAGGCCTATTCACAGTTTTCTGGGAACATTTTTTTATCATTGCTGAGTAGGCTATGTAACGTAGAGTTACTGACAAAATAGAAAATAGAAAATAAATGCTGAATTATAGGCTTCCAAGTCTCATTGTAAACCCAATCAAATTATTATCAACGGTAGGCAAGACAAGGCTTTGTCACAATTCAAATCAGACCATTTCAATGTTAACCCTTTATGAACGCCCGACTTGGGCCTTAGCGGGGAAGTGGCAAAAAAGAACGAAATACAATAAATCTGAGGTTCTTTTCCCATCGAAATCACTTTGAAACCACCGGAAGTTCACCAGTTGCTTGTTTAGTAGGGGAATTGAAAGAGGAACAGAACAAATTTATTTGTGTATTAGCCTAGGCGTAGGACTGTCTAGAAAGAAAGGAGGAATTCCAGGGAATAATTATTATAATTAGGCCTATATAGGCCTGGACTTAGGAATATGCATACCAGATTCAGAAAAGAATTAGGCAATTAAGTTTCTGTCCATCATCATATTATTATTGTTATTATTATTGCTGTTCAATTACTGTTACTCATGATCACGAGTATGAATAGGTAACCTACAATGTACAAGAAACAAAAGAACCCTAATGATACTTTGTTAACGAACGTAGGCTTAGGCTGTAGCCTTTAAAAGTCTGCTCTATTTTTGCTGCAGCGATGGTGAAGTGAGCTCAGATCCCGCTTTACGGTGTTTCCAGTATGAACAGGTCATGATCTTTTTTTTCAACCTAGTTTGCTGTGGCTTCGCTTTACAGGTTCGCTTTTTAAAAACGAACGCACGGAAAGCAATCAGCAATAGGGAGGTGTGCAATAGTTTCTTATGTAGTTATAAGTTTTAAAAGTTCACTTTATGTGGCCTATACTGAAGCTCTTCTGGTATAGATCTATTTTTAACGTCAGGTAAAGGTGTTTTAAAGGAACATGTTGTGAAAAGCAGATACCTAAATAAAATTTATTTTTAAGTTTTCGGGTAAGCCTATAGCCTATTGAACTTTAAATAATACCTCTCTCATATACGGTATAATCTCTTCCTTCTAGGAACATATGAGTTGTGATGTTTCTAAATCATGCATTCCCTACTTCTTACAGCACTGGTTTTCATACAGCCAACTCTTAAGCAAGAAAGA
The DNA here is from genome assembly GCA_964059195.1 of Ectobius pallidus. Lineage (NCBI taxonomy): Eukaryota > Metazoa > Arthropoda > Insecta > Blattodea > Ectobiidae > Ectobius > Ectobius pallidus. The sequence continues at coordinate 174,451,746 of CAXKWD010000003.1, read as the reverse complement.
TTAAAAACAAAAAAAAAATAGAAAAGAGAGAGATAGAGAGAGAGAGAGAGAGAGAGAGAGAGAGAGAGAGAGGGAGGGAGGGAGGGAGGGAGGGAGAGAGATGGTCTGCCCCATTGATTAGGATTTTCAGTAGGAAGCTTACAATAAGTCTGTGAGTGACTGGTTTAAATAGCTTGCACACTAGATTCTCTTAAAGGGATTCGTCGGATTCTTTAGGCCTAGTATTGAGCTACACGAGCGGTTCCCAACCCGTGGTGGTTGGACCTTTGGGATACCGTGGGCACGATGGAGGCTCCGCGCAAAGTGCTGATTTAACTCAACCTAGCAAACTATATTCTCAAACAGTTTTCATGAATGCTATAATATTAGCTTAACTTATGATAGGAATTTATGTGGAACAGTAGATATAGGCCTAGAGCAGGGTAGGTACCGACTGCGCGCGAAAGGGTCAATTATTTCCCAACTGAGCGCAAGCTACTGAATTGTAAACAGCCCAATTGCGCGCGAGCTACTAAATTGTAAACAGCTCAACAGACAAGGAATTATCTCACGATTTCATTTCCTAAAGAGTGTTTGTTATTATTACAAGAAAGGCACATAATTTAAGTGCATTTTTTAACTTCTTAACAAATGCCCTGTTCTAATAGGCTACGGGTATGCAAAGGTATTTTAACTTCTTGACAAATGCCCTTTGGCTTTTATATTATTACACTGCATTTTTAACCATACCTATGAAAGGCAAATAGGCGGGTATTCACAGTGAGTCCTAAGTCTCCAAAAAATGGGAAGGAAAATGCAGGAATAATCAACGGGCGCAGTTGACCTATACCCAAAATTTACCGTCGCGCGCAGTTGATCTATACGCAAAACGGACCTCCGTGTGCAGTCGGACACTTAAAACAGAAATTTATCTTGCGTGTTGTCGGGGTTCTCCGATAGAGGAGTGATGCTGTAAGTCCCTTTCTCTTTTAACAGGGCGAGTTCCTTTAAAATATAAAATATCAAAACAAATTGTGATCTTGTTTTAATAGGCAAAATTCAAATCTTTCAATGGGATCACTAAATTAATATTTCAGGAGGCATTATTCTTAATGGCTCTGAACTAGGCCTACATGACATAGGCCTAAGTCATGGTCAAAGCTATGGGAATACCTGGGCTACAGAGAATTTTCCAAAACACCCTAGATTAGGTCTTTGAGTAGTCTTAACATCTTGAAAATTATGTAAAAATAAATAATTTTTTCTACGTAATTGCCTTATAATCCGTAATTACCTTATAACATAAGTTAATAAAATCAGGTAAACTAATATAACAAAGTGGCAGTAGGGCCTATGTTTTTGTTGAATCAATTATAATTGCAATTATGATATGCAGAAAATAAGTTTTTCTAATCAGATTAAAATCGACCAGCGTCAGCAGAACTACAGATTTTTGATACCTTGACAATCGCGCACTCACATAAAAATAAAAAATAAATAAATAAAAAATTCATGTTAAATCGGCCGGCTCCGGGATTTGATCCGGGGACCTCCAGAATACGAGCCCAAGGCGTTACCACTTAGCCTACTCAGTTTGACTGTGTCGTTTGATAAGCATAAGTGAAGGAATAGTGTTAACTGTCAAATTATACCGGTAGACAAAAATTAAAAAACATGTGACCTTTAATTATTCGTTACTCTGGTACCGGTCAACCGATTAGGTCCAAAATCAATAGGCTTCCTGCCAAGGACATTATAAATGCGTATACCAAGTTTCATGAAAATCCGAAAAAGCATATTTGAGTTATGGGGCCTTTTCTTATATAATACCATAAAAATGCACTAAATTGGGCATTATTCCGGTACCGGCCAACCGAGTTGGTCCAATATAAAAATACGTCTTCCCATGGACATTATGAATGTATATACCAAGTTTCATGAAAATCCAATAAAGCGTAGGCCTATTTGAGTTATGGCGCCTTTAAATAAAAACACTAAATTGGGTTTGACGCCGGTACCGGTGAACCGATTTGGTTCAATAACAATAGAGTACTTCCCATGGACATTATAAATGCGTATACCAAGTTTTATGAAAATCCGATAAAGCGTATTTGAGTTATGGCGCGTACAGGCACACGGATAGATAGACAGACGGACGGACCGAAGGACAGACAGACGGACGGACCGAAGGACAGACATTTTTCGTCCCCCACACACAATCTCATAAAGTACCATACTGGCACTTAATAATGATTTTAGCTAATTTCATCAGTGCAGTTGATGTGATTTACTAATGTAATTCTTTTGGCTCTTTTCCAGACTTGTCTTTTGTTGTAACAACTTTTTGTAACCTACCAGAATAATTGTTTAAAAAAGTGAATGTCTCCACTTTTTTAACTTTACAGGAGAAACAAAAACTGTTATCATTAGTAAAAAATCAGCTTTCATCATCAGAAAAATTACAGAATAGTCCACGTTTGGATAATGATTTGGATAAATATGTAATAGGCCTGATGAAAAGGACGTTCGTAAAACATAAGAGATTTCCCTTTTAAAATATCAGAGAATTGAAAGTAGCAGCCTGGTATTTGAAAAGCTGACCAAATAATTAAGTGCCAGTATGATAGCCTACTTTTTGAGATTGTGTGGGGGAAGGGAAAATGTCTGTCCGTCAAATAGGCTTTATTAGATTTTAATGAAACTTGGAATATGCGTTTATAATGTCCATGGGAAAAACCCTATTGATATTGGACCAAATCGGTTGACCGGTACCGGAGTAAAACAGAATTTAGTATCTATCTTAAAAGCGCAATAACTCAAATACGCTTTATCGGATTTTCATGAAACTTGGTATACACATTTATAATGTCCATGGGAAGACGTCTGTTGATATTGGACCAAATCGGTTGACCGGTACCGGAATAATGCCCAATTTAGTGGTTTTTTATGGTATTATATAACAAAAGGCCCCATAACTCAAATACGCTTTATAGGATTTTCATGAAACTTGGTATAAGCATTTATAACGTCCATGGAAAGAAGTCTATTAATTTTGGACCTAATCAGTTGATCAGTACCAGAGTAACAACTAATTAAAGGCCACTTTTTAAAATCATGTCTATACTACAATGCCGCATTTTTAATCATTTGAGGGCTTTGTCTGCAGTGTAGTCAGATGTTTGTTTACTTTTTGATGTATTTGAAATTGAGTAGGCCTACTATATGAATATTATTAGGGCCTATACACAGAAGGCACATTACTGTGAAATAATTAGCGGAGTTAGGCCTATATGCAACTGAATTTTACGAAATGTTGACATATATTAAAAATTTCAAGTTGCAATACATTGAGATTTGACAAATAACACTATTCCTTCGCATATGCTTATCAAACTACATCTTCAAACTGACTGAGTTGGCCGAATGGTAACGTCTTGAATTCGTATTCTGGAGGTTCCTGGATCAAATCGCGGGGCCGGCCGATTTGACATGGATTTCTTTTAATTTTATTTTTTATTTTTATGTGAGTGCGCGATTGTCATGGTATCACAAAACTGTAGTTCTGCTGACGCCGGTCGATTTTAATCTGATTAAAAAAAACTTATTTTCTGCACATCATAATTGCAATTATAATTGATTAAACAAAAGCAAACTGGCACTTTGTTGTATCAGTTTACCTGATTTTATTTTCATGAAAAAGGTCACGTGTCCTAGATTCCCTGCAAATGTCTCCCCTACAGTATCTTCCACTTCACCTCACAGTAAAATTCAATGCTATTAAGAAACATAGACCTGTCTTGTATCAGTTAGAGCAGAGTTTGTCAACCTATGGTCCGCGGACCACTGGTGGTCCGCGAAGATGGTGCAGATGGTCCGCAGACATAATTAAAAAATATCATAAAGCAAGTGGAAAGTAAAGAAGTTACATTTTTTAAACATATTTCGTTACAATTACCTATAATTAACACCCAAATATTAAGAATATAGGCCTTTTTTTAAAAATGGATGTAAAATTAGGGGTCCGTAAATTTTTTTTAGACATTTTAGAGGTCCTCGGGTTCAAAAAGGTTGAGAAACGCTGAGTTAGAGAACTAGCACCCGACAATTTATTCAAACCTCGTTACTTATTGTTAGTTTAAACTATTAGAAAGGAGCAGCGCTGTCAACTGTTTAAGAAAAAAATACGAAACACATACAGCTGGTATTGCCAATTTCATGTTTAAACTTCAATAGAAATATAAATTTGTTAAGGTAAAATGTTTTCATCCGAAAACGCTCAAGAAAGTGACACAGAAACAATAAAAACCCTAATTTCTATTCTTTTAGTGATAGGCCTTCTGAGTTCTGAACAAAATTCTCCTTAATTCAGGAGCTTCCTTCCAAACTTCACTGAAGTAATTTTTTATAATTTTACAGGAGGAACAAAGAATGTAGACTATAGTATCCAGCCTATGGGATATTTCAAAACGAAGGCCTTTTGGTTTTATTTATTATTCATATATTACCTTAAAGTTTAACATATACTACAGGCAAATGAAATATTTCTTCTAAATAGGATTTTGTACCCCCATAAAAAGACACCCCAACAACGGATTTACTTCCAATTCAACTAACACTTTATCTATTAGGACATGTCATAAGTCATAACCACTGCTGCAAGAAAACTTTTTCCGAACACTTTATACAGAACAGGCCCTATTAGATTTTTACAGGAATGGGCCTGGATCATTTAACAGAATAGTTTACCTGTTCTTCTTGACTCCTAAAATTCCGTAATAGGCCTATTGAATGTTTGTTCGTTAAATAGCACTGCTTGGTCAACATAGCGGTAAACAAAATTCAATAGTCTTCTCACTATCCTCGTTAGGGATAGTAGAAACAATCTAATGCTTGTGACCTATTATTAGTTCATTTACAATACGGCTGAGCGACTTAGAAGAGGTTTGGTATTCTAGGTGTAGGCTAATTAGCCTGCTTAAATGGTTTGCATCCAAAACAATGCAGTTTTTTTAATTTAATTTCAGTAGATTAGACATGTCACAAATAAGTAGCAATTTATGACTTTGTAGGTCTAATAAATTTTTAGTATAAAAACAAAAGAATATTGTTTTATACCCTCTAAAAATTACTTAGGTGATTATTTAAAACACGATCATGACTTATCAAAGCTTTGGTGTAGTCTATTATTTTATATACCGCTATTGTTTATTAGCTTAATATTTTTAGATTACTTTGCAGAATTAATTTGATTAATAGGTTCTATCTAATATCATAGGGTAAGTTGTAATTAAACCTGGGATTTTAAGGCAAATGCCTATTTCATTATGAATTAACATTAAAATTTTTAAATATGTGGACGTTTCATGATAAATCACTTACATTTATAGAGTTTTATAGTGCCCTAAAATGCCTATTTGAACTTTTAGAGCCTATTTTACTATTTTAGTGCTTAAAATATCTATTTTGTACATTTAAAATAAAATTCAACTTCTGTAATTTTTACAATCTTATAATGGACATCCCTCAATGAAAAGCAGAACAGCAGAGGTGGGGTTTTCATAGAAAGTTGATCATTTTAACAATTGTCGCTAAAGGAATGCTGACTGACGGGGGAGGGGGAGGATTAAGGAGGAAGGACTACTGTGTAAAAGAACATCTGTTTAAGTGAATATAGTTCGTGATGCCTAATTTTGCAGTTAATTCTGTTAAGAATAGGTATACCACGTTTATTGCAGTAAAAATAGACCATGTTACAGTTTAAATGTATAATTGTAGGCCTAATATTTTAAAGTCTATTTTCTATCTATTTACACATTTTGAAAGCATATTTTAAGTGCCTAATTTTTCTTTTAAAAGCCTATTTACTTGTTTTAAAAGCCTATTTTAGATGCCTAAAACTAATTTTTTTAGAGCCTAAAATCCCAGGTCTAGTTATAATAGTCCTATTAACAAGAATTAAAAAAAAAATTCAGACGTAGATCTACGTTGACAAATGTTCATTATGGATAGGCGTATAGGCCTATAGTTTAGTCGCTGTATTGATAGGCCTATATTTTACTGAAAATAGGCCTATAGCCATTTTTACAAGTTAAAGTTACAAAAATACAAATTTTGTCACGTACGAAAATAGGTTTTCAACGTAGGCCTAGCCCTACCGTAATTTCATGTCATGATTGATGTGGTCGGAGGGGATAGGCCCATTCTATGAATTTCACTAGCTTCGCCTGCGCCTAAGTTGACTTATTTACTTAGGCCTATTATTTATTTATGTCTTGCAGTATTTATTATTTACTTATATATCTAACAGCTATTTTCAATCTCAAACGAACAACGATATAATTTTGATAGGAATAAATATAGCCCTAAGTTAAGTGGAATTTACCTGAAATTTAAAAAAAATAGCTAGTAACTTAGAGACAGGTTCCGTATTAGTTTTTTCACCCATCAAGTATAATTTCCGACGGAATAAAGACATAGATATCTAAGTGGAAGTATTAGCTGCTGCTAAGCCTAGCCATTTGACAATTCTGAAAATAAGCATAATGTAGCTTATCTAAAAAGTATTATCTCTCTAATAACAATAGATCAAATACGCCCACGATCAAGCCTAATCGTAATTCTTACACTACTCAGATGCGAAAGGTTTCGTTCATACCTACGATATGAAACATGGGAAAGGTTAGTACAATAGTCTACAATCAACTTTTTGCACAGAACGAACCTTACGGAAATATTTATATTAGCCTATAGAAGAATAAGATTTTCTTAGAAAAAGTTAATAGGTAATTCAATGAATTAGGCCTATTACATTATGTTTGTAACATCGTCAAGACAATACCCCTATAACTTATATCACTTTTTTTTTATAATCATGTAAGTTACGTCTAAAACCTAGGCCCGTTTATGAAATGATTTTTCTCCATATTTAGGCCTATGAATGCTCCTTATCGCAGTTAGGCATACGTTTAGCCATCTACATTGTTTTTAATGGTGATCAGAAGTCACAAGAACGATCTAAAACTATAATGTATCAGACATAATTATTGTATAATAGATATTTAGGCGTAGACGAATAATAATGAAACAATAAAGTATTTAGGCGTAGACGAATAATAATGAAACAATAAAGTAACTCTTTACATATTGGCCTACGTCAATTGTATAATTTATAAAAGGCTAACAGAACTAGTCAAAGCATTTGCTCAATTATTGACCGATTATGAGTCTTAAATATTTTGAGTAGCCAAATTGTTTTTAGACCTAGGTCTACATTAAGGTTTGACGTCCTATTTCATAGGTGTGTTACAAATGTTCATACAACGTTTTAAAAGTACAATATGCGTCAGAATTTTCTAGGAGTAGACATAGCCTACACTGAATATTAATAACTTATAATATTATATAAAGTTAATAAAATGCAACAGTTAAAGTTAATCTATATCGGTACATGGTTAATCAATATGTACTGTATTTAAGGGGATCCTGGGGGCCCGGACCACAAAATACGAGAGTTTAAAGCATTCGTTAGAAGAAATCAATGTTACGTGTCACTCAGGAGGGAATATGTCAGTTGCGTTTAACTCCTAATTTCCTAGTTGTGATTAAAAACTTTTGTCATCAGGAAGTTAAATATGTGTGGATGGTAGTGGTATCACTGGTAGCTTACTACACTGTAGGCCAGGTATGGGCAACCTTTGGAAAGATGCGGGCTAAATTTTACGATATTTATGAAGTCGCGGGCCGTAGATAATAGGTAGTAGGGAAAAAATAATCATGATACGGTTTTTTATATTTATAAAATATAATGTTAAAGATACATGAATGAGAACAATATCGAACTGATTAGGCATTTACTTACAAAAAGCAGAAATTAATGAGAAGCTTGAGCTTGAACTTTAGAAACAAGATAGGCCTAATCAATGTTCACATCAATCCCACTAATACACAAGCGCAGAGTGTTTTCCAAATTTTCATCTGTAAGTCTGGTTCGATACTTTGATTTAGGCCTGTTGCAGCATTTTTCTAGCGCTGACCTGAAGGAACACCCTCGTAGTTCAGGCTTTTGTTTTCCCCCTCTCACACTCTAGTTGGCGAGAACCGAAAATATTTACTTTTCGGAGCGCGATTTTAAAATGTTCCGCGGGCCGGATCAAAAGTCGGGGCGGGCCACATCTGGCCCGCGGGCCGGGCGTTGCCCATATATGCTGTAGGCCAACACTTTTACTTGCTTGTACACAGGGCACTGTCTTCTGTGGATGTGCTTGCAGTTACCACCCTCCTTCCCTGTAAACAAAGTGGATTGAAGCAAGTGCCAACTTAAAAAATACAATTCACCTTTCAATTAGGGATTATGACATAGGCTTAAATGGACGAAACGTGACCTCAGTGACAAAATTGATTCACTAGGCAAAGGAAAAATTGTGTGTGAGACGTGTAAGTTTGTCATGGAGGAACTTACATGTTTCCCTTTAGGGCAATTCTGACCTATGTAGCAATTTATGCGTCCAAGTAGATGGTACCCTGACTGTGTGGGAACTTACATACGCCTAGTTTAGGTCTACTTATGGTCAATCAGTTTAAGGCCATCCTCAAAAACTAATATCTAAATACTGTAGGTCTACGTGGTTGGTGGTTAGCTTCAACATTTCAGAAGTTTCTTGGGGGTGTAGGCGCCATGTTTCGGACCTAATAACCCTATCCATCTTCTAGTCTGTGGATTGGCTATTTAATTAGGCCTATGTGGATCTTATAATTCTTAAGGTGTTGTGAGAAGCTTTCTGAAGCATAAAATTTTACGATAGGCCTATTGTTTCTCGTTTCCCCATTAAATCAAAAATGTCTAAAAATTCAATTTTTAATTATAGCCTACTCACAGGGGTAAACTTAACTTTTCCCCCAACACTTCCTCGGTTTATCAGGAATACCTCGACGGTATACTGATTATCCTTAACATTAGGCCTATTTATTTTTTTTTTTTTTATTTATTTATTTACCTTATTGGTACAAAACAAATATTCATAACCGATGCCCGAATGAGCAAAAGCTCGTGCTCGGGCTCAGCTCAGCACAAAAACAAAAAACAATGAACACTGGAAATTATCAAACAAAAAATTCAGGGCAAAGCGACGTTACAAAAACACACATACACACACTCACACACATGGCATACACAAATACACTCACAAAACAAGGCAAATAGTAAATAACATAAATCAAAAGCAAAACATATAATTAAAAATTATGTGTAAGAGAGGAATGACAAGCACGAGTAGCCAAAATGAAAAGCAAAAACTTTGGATATTGTAAAATGAGTCATGCATTAGGTTGAATAAATTTTATAAGTTTCTTTCTTGAATCTGTGTAAATTTAGATAATATAGTTCAGGATGAGCTCTTATTAGTGAGTTGTATAATCTTGGGCCGAAATTTATACTGTGATTTAATCCAGCAGAGGTAGAACATTTGGGTTCATATAGAATAGAATTTTGATTCAGTCTGGTAAGGTAATGATGAGGATTGTTATTTTTGAAAATATTTCTATAAATTTAGTATATGATAGGCCTATATGTCAAATTTATAATCTAATTAAGCATATATTATAATCTAATTAGGCCTGGCTTATGATAAATAGCCTCTCAGTCAATTGTGATTGATTCTTAGGGGATAAGGTAACAGACATAATGATTATAGCCTACAAACAAATTTCAAAATTCTATGTTGCTCCACGGGATAACTCACAATGCATGTTAACATTCATTAGACTAGGCTACAGTAAATAATTTACTAGTGCTTCAGTCACGAAAATTGCTAGAACATTTTTATCGGGCCTACAGTTTTATTATTGATAGGTTAAAGAAAAGTGTTTCTCTAGTTCTCATTTATAACGAAAGCGGTGCTTCGATTATGAAAAGGTTTATTAATCGATCTATAGGGCCTATTGCAAAGTGTTAAGCCTAGCTATAAAATAAGTTTAACGATATGTTATAGGCTTATAAGTTAATCTAATAATGTAGGCCTGCGGCTTTAGATTTTTCAACTTATTCCTAGTCAACTTCACATCATGTAGGCCTATAAAAAGTGTAGGCCTACTGTATTAATTGAAGTTGGTCGAGGCTTTGTCTAATTCTTTCGCTGAATTTAAGCTCGGACATCATTGTTACCTTCCAAGGTTTTTATCTGCCTGGTTAGGACTACAAACAAAATTAGGTCAACACCTAAGGAGCATTGTTTTCGAAATTAGCTATGTAGGCCTATTTAGTTTTTAAAATACTAATTGAACAACCATAAAATAGTCCATAGGCCTACTTAATGTACGGTAAACAATTCGTTGAATCAATCATAAAATTAAACCTTGCGCTCTCGACTTTTTCGTTTTATTAACGATGTGCCCATTTATATCATTATATAAAATCCCACTGATTGCTGATGCCTATATCTAAGTAGGCCTATATGGGCAATAAGCCTAACACCTCGAATGATTTAGGCCTAAGTATAATTCTTATTGACATAATGAAAGTATCCTTCGCATAGTTCGATATAGGCCCAAGAAGACGGAATATAATGCACACCAATTTCTGTGAAGTATTAAATGGGACTTAAAAAAACTGAACTAAAATTAACTAAACCACACTGCTACTCATTTCACCTGGTACGAAAGATACAGGCCTATTGCAAAAGATTGTAGTTAACAGTATCCTATGAGCTCTTTCAGCGTCAAGTCAAGATCAGCTCTTTTTCCTGTTGGCATGCGACATGTTTGTTCAAAGAGTTACACAACTTCTCTTCTTTTCCCGCTTGGGGCGCCTGTTTCCTCACAGTTTGCACCTGGACGATATATTTGATTCTCCGCCGCTCCCATAGAAAAGCATTTCGAACTTACTCGGGATCATAGATTACAGCATCTATTCTCTTTTTGTATAAAGAACATTTGCAATATTTCTTCATCCTTCTTCGTTCATGCCGTTATACTGTATACACTATTGACTTGTATTATCCTGTCTCTTTTCCTCCCTGACCTCCACCTAATTTTCTTTCTCGTTCTAAAAATAAACCAGTATCTGCATGGGCATATAAGCCCAGCCCCCAAAGCTTCCACATTTTATCTCTAGCCCCTCCTCTTCTATGTTAAGAGAAAACTCCCGCCCCCTTTTCTGTACCCCTATTTCTCTCCCAGTTTTCTTCAATACAGTGAACCAAGGGTAGTGTTTCAAAGCGTGTAGAGAAAGATGGTTTGGTTGTTAGAATGAAAGAGAGCGAAGTTCCATGATATTCCCTCCTTCACTCTGTTTCTCCTCGAAGTGTCTCTCACATATACATATACACACGCTCATTCCTTCCCTCTCTGTCTCCCTCCCGCCTTCACTATCTATCTATCTCTTTCTCGTACTCTTCCCCTCTTAAACCTGGCGGCATCGGTAGCGTCGGCGTCGTCAGTGTCGACGTCGGCCTAGTGGTAGCTGCAGTAGCATGAAGTTGGTAGGATGCTCCTGTGAAATGCACAACGGCAGCTCATTCCTCTCAGCGACGCTACTACAAGAAGACGTCGGCTTCAAAACCCCGCCCGTCACCACTACCACCACTACCACCACCACCCACCGACGCTGATTCAGAATCAACTAGACTAAATTAGAGACGCCATCATACCAGCATTCAAGCCAACTAGTTATAATAGCCAACTATTTTCAAAACCTACGCATTACTTTTTTGTTTATTTTCCCCTCCTTTCCTTGCGTCCTTGTTTTGACATTCATTTTTCTATTTCTCTCTTGCTCTTACATTTTTAATCTCAGACCTAACAATATATAGTTACTTTCTCCTATTCTGAATCATTATATTCAAGCCCTGTATATATTAACTGCGAATTCAACTGGTTTAAGAGGTAAGTGTAAAATTCATCCGGTAGAGTTGCATCCAGTATCAACATGCATGTGTCTTATGAATTTGTACATACAATCAAAATATTGTTGTAGCTATTCAGAAATCATGATTCATACTTTCTTCTCATTAGATCTAAATGTTTTCTTTTAAAACTTATGGCGGATAAAATTATCTGAGAGTAGAGTTTAGCATAATTTATTATTTTCCTTCAGAATTCTTAGAAAATCAGGAAATGATTGAAAAGTCAATGCGACTCTTGATTAAGCACAGTTAATTAATTGCATCCTTTTAGTGATTTTTTTCCTGTTTGGCACTTGATTACTGGAGTGAAGCTTTTTAATAGACCTATGCTAAACTACACTACCAACCTGTGTAATGTTAATCCGTAAAGAACTTATTCACTGAATTCGTTAAAGTTTACAGCCACATAAATTATTATAATGCTAGCTCATTTTCGTGACAAAATATATTTATTTGTATAGGCCTACATGAAGATAGGTCATAGGCCCAATGATTGAATGCAAGGGTTTTAACTACTACATTAATGAGTAAAAACTTTACTTGACACATAATCAAATTCAGCACCGAATTAAATAGGCTACCAAATAAATTATTTATAACTAATTGTTTAGATATTAGACCTAACTAACTATTAAAACGTTTCTCACCTAGAGGGACAGATCAGTTGAACGACAATCAATATATTGTGCCTATAGCCTGCTTCAAGACTGTAAACATTATTCCTATATAGGCCTAGCTTTGTAACCTGAGTGTGGTTATGACACATTTTTTCCCAGTTTCTTCCTTTAAACCCAAATGTTGACAGAATAGGCCTCATTCTTATGTAGGCTTTAAAAAAATTAAATTTGAAATTCCAGACTAAGTGTAGTTTTATTGAAATCCTGCTTTCTGGTAAAGAAATTAATATTAAATGCATATTCACAAGACATGTTCAGAAATAGGGTACTGTACATTCATTTTTTATTTATTTTTAATATTTTTAATGTAGACCTAAAATAATTATAGAAATAAATCATCATATGTTACAACATAGACCCAGTGTGCAGACAATACATCTGACTTAAAATTCCAACGAAAGTGTTTAATATTTTTAGTAGGCCTAAGTAATAAAAATGAACAGACATGGTCCTATAAGGAAAGGATATGTTCCCTTGTAGTCTACAAGTGAAATATTTTACAACATACCTTCAAGCATGCCATTTTGAAGTATGTAAGTACACGTAACAAAGTTATAAAACAGAAAAAGAAATCGAAGTGTTCGGCTGTCTTCTTAACGAAATGTAGGCCTACTACTGATTTCGGAAAATCTGTTAGTTCGTGAAACTCTTGCTTCTGAAAATTTAAAAACAGATAATTATAGTAGTGTAAAGAAAATATGTCTAAATAGAGTCTAAAGATTGTTCTAAAGGCTAACAATACAGTAAATGTTAGAGCAGATGCAAGTTTAACATTCTGGCAAATTAAGTAGCCTATAAGCTCGTGGTCTTACGTCACTGAAAATTAACGACTTCAATTATCAAAATAATAATAACCAAGTGGCATAGGTTAGACCAAATCCAAATGAATTTATAGATATTTCTTGATTTTTAATCTTTTTTCGCTTCAAGAAGAATGAGAAAATTCTGTCAGTTTAATTGCTTAAAATGTAAGTAGGACAATATTAACATATGCTACAAAACTTTTATAGTCTCATTATTTCATTTATAATTTAAAGTAAAGGGCTTGTAAGTGGTTTGGTACCCTTAAATTCTAGACCTCTGCCAGAAAATGAAAAAAAAGTACGAAAATTGGGAAAGCCATAATAGTGAATAAATATATTTCGTCATGTGTAAAATATAAGGCACCTTATAAGACGGAAACTATGAAAAATGTTTGGCCTAATATCCATGAATATGGAACTTGTCTAGACAGATAATTTTCATGGAAGCAAGAAGAAATTACCGTGGCATCTGCACAGTTGTCATTTTCATTTTAAAAAGTGATTCGTTATTTCTTACAGGAATTCCTCCAACAATTGTTTTTATAATATTATTTTCAGATGACTAAGATGAATGACATAATCCTGTTTTCCTCATATTGATGGAACAGGTAAGTTGTTATAAAGCTAAGTCTGTTTCTTGTTTAAAGTCTGTCTGTGATATTATGGGACTAGCCAGTAATATTTTGAGCCCAATAAATAAAAAGTTGACTTGTAAATAGAATAGGTTTATAGTCTGAATTGTTTTATATTGCATAGACCTATGAGTACTTGTAGTTCAAATTTGAAATCTGCTGAGGCAATATACTTCTTTGTCTAAGTATTTCTGTCATTTACAGTTATTTTAGTTTTTCTCTTTCTCTCCGAAATCTGCTGTGAAAATTGGATGCAATTTCCCTAATAATAGTTGAAACAGTTGCAATATAAAATTTACAGACAGCAATAAATAGCTCATAATTCCACCAGTAGCATGTACTAGTATTGATATAATATTAATATATTTACAATCTGGTATGAAAAGGGAAAGGGGAAAATGAATAACTTACATTGCAATTTGAAATGGGAAAATGCGAATAGCCGATTTAGAAATTCAAATTGTAAACATGTAGGCCTATACAATATGGGTTTATAGGCCAGTGCAGTTAAGCTGTAGGCCTACTTTAAATTATTATTAAGCAGAAGTATTATACCTATTTAAATGCCTATCTGTTTATAAAGCTACATCAATGATAAATATAAAATATCTCTATTTCACGACGTGAAAAATTTAAACAATCGCTATTTTTAGATGAACATTTTTACATATTTTGAAGCTGATCATGTGATGATTTTCCATAATATTATTATCTATACTTTATAATATTAAAAATAAGGCAGTGTTCATTGAGTCTAATTAATTTATACATTTGAAATTAAGATACGTATTTATTATTTTAAAATATTCATATAAATGTGGGGCTCATTAAGACCCAATAGAAAGATAATGAAATATCAGTAGACTAAATGGTCTATCAATATTGACATTAGATATAAGCAATAGAATTTCAAATCTTAAAAAGTATTTGTTGAATCTGTTGTTTTAATACCAACAGTTATTCAGTAACTTTATAAATTTTAACTTATTTATAGCCTATGTGAGAAATCATAAGGAGAAATTTGAGCATTAAGTTTCGTAAGAATGGTAACAGTTACAACAACTTACTTATCCGAAAATTACCATAATTAATTAATTCAAAATTTTTTCAAAGCTCTCAGTAGAATTGATCTTTCAAAAGATCTGTGATCTCAAATTCCCTTCCCGCCTAAGTCAATTTGTAACTGGGTGGGATATGTGGGTGTCGCTTTCTGTTAATTTCTCAATACATATTTAATTACATATTAAATTAAATTAATTATATGTAGACTAACTAATTCTATAATTTATACTTTTTGGAACATTAAATCCTATGCATGTTAATAACATTTTAGCCCACATTAAAATGATTACTTGGAAATAATTTAAGGTCATGGTAATTTTAAATTTAATTAGCCTGTATCATCCCTTAAGGGCTAAGGCCTCCTGTCAGCTGGCAGGGTAGCTGAGGGACACTCCTTAGGTGAGCCACTCCTAAGGATGGTAATAGCAATACCCAATACTGAGGCTTGTAATGAATGTAGGTTAATGAAACTTGTATGATAACATGATAATGAGATGATAAAAACACATGACTGAGTGTCTGAGTGTGTCATATAAATTATAGCTGGAAGACGATTAAGGGGCCCACGCAGAGACGTTTGAGTTTATGAAATTACTCTTATATAAATATAGCAACTATGATTTATAAAGCAGGCACTAAAGAAGAGAATAGGTCTATAAGAAATTAGTATCACCTAATTAAAAATCTATGCAACTTGCTATATTAATACTACAATTCATGTCCCTATAGGACTAGGACTGGATAGGATAATAAGCCTAAATGTGAGCAGTGGCGGACGCAGGAGGGGGGATAGGGGGGTTACATCCCCCCCCCCGAAATTTGAAAAAAGTACTCTAACTGGCCAGTTTTATAAACTAATTGTATATGTAAGTTCATTAATTCTTTTTAGAATTCTTTCTACCTATTCAAATCCCCCCCCCCCCGAAAAAAATGTCTGCGTCCGCCACTGAATGTGAGTATATTACAGGAGAATGTCCAACAGAGACAATATTCTGTGTAAGATGAATTCATAATATATCCATGATGATTGCATAATATAAGCCTAAATTCAATTCCCCTTTATCTAAAGCTAGTGCTCCAGTATTTTAAAGCATTGCATTGTAATAGAATAAGTGTAATAGAAATTATTTAACACTCCTACAAAAAATAATTAAGATAAAATTATTAATTTTTTGCAGAATTATAAACAAATAAGGTAAAAATTAATTATTTTTCATAGTAAGAAAAGTATCAGCTGTTAAGTGAAGCGTGATTGATAGGAAATAAAGTTTACTAAAAATTTACGTTGGTAAGTTGCTGCCTAAATTACCTACGAAGTTTCATAATAGTGTACCCAGGTGCATAACTAACTGTCATTTTATTTTGATGGTTTTATTTATTTATTTCGCCAACAGATATATAAAAATACATTCAGCATCAATAATACAAATTTTGGCAACAGTAATAAAGGAACATTAGGCCTACATGTCTGAATAATAGGCTAAATAATTCTTATATTCTTAAAAGGATTACATATTTTGAAGATCCCAATATGAAAACTAGATTACAATAATAGGCTTATTATAATAAATACACAATAGAAAAATAAATACAGTTAAAATGAGAATCATTTGTAAATTTCTTAAATGCTATAGGAATATTTTATTTATTTATTTCTTCAGTCCTGTTTAAAAATATTTTCATTCTCTTTAGCCAATTAGGCAATTTATTATATAATTCTGATCCAAACTGATAAGTAGGCCTATTTCTATCTGTACACTGATAACAGGTGTGAAAGCTATATCCATTAGGGTTACTTCTAGTGTCATAATTATTATGAATGTCTGAATTGTTAATTATTTGACTTGCGTTATATTCTATGTAAAGTATTGAACTATTTAATCAAGGAGTAGGCCTACACTGTCTTTAATCTACCTTTAGCAAAAATTTCCCTGCAAGATTCATCTGGTTTAATGTTATGAATTATTCTTATCGCTCTCTTTGCAATAAAATAATTATTTAGCCTTTCTTACAACCATCATCAGGGCACATTATTTATTCTTTTTAGATGTAATTCTACAAAATTAGATGCCCTTATCATGCTTGTATGAAACCGAAAAACCTAGGCTAAATTAATAAAAAGAGGTGAGATTAAAAATTAGCCTATTTTATTGATCGAGCTGGACGATACAATCAGCGTGATTATTGACACTTCAATTGCAACATAAATATTCTTGATGTGTATTTATCAAATGTAGGCCTACCTCCCCAAATGTTTAAGCAATATAATACAGACTTTATGGGTCATTATTTTGTTTTATCTCGCCTACGACTATATGTTCAAAAAGCTACAAAACTTCCTTCCTTCTAGATAAAATGACCTCAATTAAACCTCCGATGTTAAATAAAAATAAATAGTCCTAAAAATCCGAGAGACCCCCTTGCTCTTTTTAGTAGGTAGCCTTGTGACTGCAAATACGCAGTCTCGGATTCGCTCCTGGGTACACCTTCTCAGAGTTTTCAGAAGTAGGAGGTCAATAACGGGGTGTCGTCATAGTGCATTATTCCCACCAGCCTCATGGAGCGACTCCATTCGAGAAAACAATATTTCTTGGGAGTCAATAAGCTGACCACATCATCTCCAATCCTTCTTCCGTAGAAAGAGGATGTAAGTTAGATAATGCGCTGTCGGATAGTAGACCCTGTACTAACTTGTGATGTAACTCCAAGGAGCAAAGTCTGGCCGTTCTGAGAAGGAAACCTGAAGTAAACAAAAACCAGTACATCTGTCTCACTCTAGCACATTACTCGTATGACTTAAGAATGAGACAGGCATACTGGTTTTTGTTTACTTCAGGTTTCCTTCTTAGCTCGTCTCAGGTATAGGTCTTTATTTATTTTTATAAAAAATCTGTCCTCCAAATAAGATTAGACCTCTATTGAACAACATAGATCTAATAATATATTTATTCTAGTCTTTAAACTCAGTAGGACTATCTAGTGAATATAGTCTAATAATTGAGGACCAAATCCGAGCCTGCGTATCTGCAGTCACAAGACTACCTACTAAACCACGCAAGGGGTGTCTAGCATATCATAGGCGTAACCAGGCCGACCATATGGGGGGGGGTTATAACATCCAGGGAGAGGGGGGTCCGGGGGCCCTCCCCCGGAAAATTTTAAAAGTTAAGATGCAAAATAACGAATTTTAAGCTTCCGGGGGTCATCCCCCGGAAAATTTTAAAAATCAAGACACAAAATAACGAGTTTTAAGCTTCCGGGGGTTGTACCCCGGAAAATTTTAAAAATTAAGACGCAAAATAACGAGTTTTAAGCTTCCCACGCTTTGTACTCGTATTAAGTAATTTATGGGCAGACTTTAGAAAATTATACAATTTTCCTTTTTTTAATCAATGGGGGGGGGGGGTTCAAACCCCCAAACCCCCCCCCCTCGGTACGCCTATGTAGGATATTAGGGTTTTTTATATTTAACATCGAAGGTTTAACTGAAATTATTTTATCTAATTCATATACCTTACTTTAGGCCTATACCTAACTTATAACATACGTAATGTTATTTCCACTTTCACTGCTTATTGCAGATAGCAGTATTTCAAATCATAACTTAGTAGAATTTATTTAGTGATACCCTTTATTTTAGGAACATCTTAAATTCTTACCCTATGTTAAATTAGCCTAATAAATCTATAAATTATGAAGAACACCTTAGAAGACGTTCATAATTATCATCCCTCCAAAAAGGAGTTTTATATTTTAAAAGAGCTGCCTTAGTCCTCTTTCGTTGGTTTATAATTCAATGCCCATAGAGGAGGGGTTAATTCTATGCATTTGATATAAGTTTAGGTAATCAATCAGAATGGCGTAGGCACTCCTCTAGGATATCACACAAACAAACTAGGATATGAAAATTCGGATTAGGCGTTACGTATTACTTTGTGAACTTCAATTTGGTTGACTGTATGAGTGAGGAGAGCTCCAAAGAAGCCCTTAGGCCTATTCAGACAGATCTGCCTCAGTATTCGAACAATTCGCTGCCGAATGCGAGTCCGGGGCGTTGCCGACTGGACCTGCATTAGGCCTATATCCATGAAGAACTGCTACATAGACAACATTTGAAGACCACAGGGTTCCTGAATTTTGGCCACAACCCAAAAGGCACTATAATTACGCCTGTGAAGAATGAAAATAAAACTACGAATCAACTACAGGTGAAGTAGCCTATTAATAGTAGGCCTAGTAATAATAATAATATTAATAATAATAAGTTTAATAATATCAAAATAATCCAATAGGCTAATAATGTAATAATTTGGAAGCTATTACAAATTTTGTCATAAATCTGAATATTACAGAAAACAGCCTACAGGCAGCCTACATTTTTTAGAAAGTCGGAGGTAAAAGAAGCAGTTTTAACGGTAAAATATTATGCCAGTGAGTGGTATAAAATTAAGGCTATTAAACCCCAGGGTTACAAACTACAGCTTCAGTCACATGGAAAATACTCTTTTAGTTAAGATTAATTGCATAGTATATGATTATTAAATAGACTCAGTCTGATATAGGCCTAAATTGAAAGTGTTATAATCTTACAATCCATTACGTCTTTTAAAATGTTAAATTTTGTCACGGTGGTCTCAAAAATAGTCATACTTAGTGCTGTCCACTCATCCCTTATGTTGGCATTCATATACCAGAAAATCAATAACCTCTGTCTGCGCGTGCGTACTAGATTGCAGGAAAGCTGGAAGGCTCCAAAAATGGCTGCACGGTACGTAATATCATTATTTCTAAATATTAAAGACTGTCTAAAAATAGCGTATGATACACATTGTAAAATGATTTTTTTCTTAATTTTGCTCGTAGGATTGCTACACTCGTCCTTACGGGCTTATTTCGCAAACATAACTACTCGCAAAATAAAATCTCTTGTTTACCACTTGTTTAATAAATAACTACAGTGCACGCCGCTTATTGTGATCACTTCGGGATGCGGCTAATCTGATAATATCAACCGATTGATAACAATAACCGAAGGAATTAAATGAAGGTTATTTATTCATATATAAGATAATGCACTACAAAACAGAATTAAAAGCTGTTTATTCATAAAATAATACGTAACTGTGAATCATTAAACCACTCATAGGCTAATAGCCTACAGTAACATACTGCAAATAACTATTTTTTCAGCCAGTAACAATGCTTTTAATTGTTTTTACTTTCCTTTAGGAGTTCATTAATCAATAAAACATGTTTCACCCCACAGTTAAGCTGCTGCTTTTCATTTACGAAGATAACAGTGTTGACATGCAGTGATTGCTAGTATAAAATGAAAAGAGAAAATTATGAAATGCCGCCTCCTCGAACGGGTCATCCTGTGAGCTGGGAACAGTAGCCTACTTCCAATACAACACAAAACAGCTAAGTTAGAAACTAAACCCTTAAAAACGAAATTTTGAAAGGTTTGGAAATAAAGGCCCAAAAAGGAAAATTTTATAACATAAACCGAATCTTTGATCACAATGAACAGCATTTTTTCATTGCATCAGTATCAATGCGTACGGGACTACATAAAAGTTATAAAACTACCAGACAGATAATATTATACGCGATTACATTAAGCGGTGTAGGCCTACACTGTATTATTTATGGAAAGAAGGGCCCATATGCCAAAATTATGTTTTGAGGCAAGAAAATAGACATACGGGAGACATATTTGGTATCATAGAACGAATATTTAAACGCATGTGACTATTTATATCATTCTTTATTGTATGTTTTCCTGCAATTAGCGTAACTTTTTTAATTCATAACCTCAAGGCTTGAAAATTTGTGTTGGTGTGTGCAACCCCTTCTTTCAAAGAAGCCGGTCTCCTTAGCTGCGGTGAGCCGTGGTGAAGGAGATTGAGTTTGAGTCCCCACCTCTGGCATGGGTGTTTGTATGTGATAAGAAAAAAAAGATGAACAAATGATACAATGAAACAAGACAATTCTGGCCTGTGGCCGGCTAAATTATTTAGAAAAATGAAGGGACCCTGGGTATGTGGTGCACGCCAGGGTGTGCCGCGCCCTTGGGGCTCTTGTACGAGGGACCCTGGGTTCGGTGCACGTGGAGTGGTACCTGGTCCTTGTTGGATGTAGGGGAGCTCCGTGGGGGCTCGCGGTGGAGTCTGCCTTAGGGCATGCACATCATTCCGTCTCCTAGGGAGTGCACAACTGGCCCGCCTATGTGGCCTACGTGCGCGAGTCCGTCAGGGCTCAGCCCCTGAGCCGACAAGACAAGACGTAGGTATTTTTTACTTAATTGTCCTAGTCATCAATTTATTTTAATATAATTACAATAAAGTAAAGCTCATTAACACCTACCTAACAAATAAATTGAAAATGTATCCTTTCTCTATAACATTATTGTATCACAGGTCAATAGAGAGCGGCCCTATTTGATTTTGACATATGTTTTACGTAGTTTGTTCATTTTCAAAGTTTTGTTCATTTATCATACTGAGATTCCTAAAAATTGCAATACAGTACTTAAACTGCAAAAATTCAAGTTAACGGGCAAAGATTTTATGTTAAGTAATTTGTATGAACGCTAATATTATAGTACAGGAAGTCGGAAGGTATTCCTGTTATCCGTATATATATCAAGATTCAAAATCTACTAATGGGTCTAAAAAAAAGTAAGTTTTATTGACATGATTGTCTCATGTGCTGGGATATTGAAGTTTTTATTGAAGTAGTCGTTTTTTTAGAACACGCCAGACTTTACAAAGCAAAGAGAGTATGGTATCTGTTTTCAACTAAGCCTCGGGATAGGGTACAGCGCCAGTAAACAATAGAAAACATTGCATGGAGTCTCGTTGTATCCTAGAGGACGTGACGCGCTTTTAACCGAAGACCACAGCTCAGTAAATCACTTTTCTCAATAGGAAGACCTTTCTAGAGCATTCCCAAGGGGAGAACCTTGAATCAGTTTCACCCTTCTTTCTCGGTAACACAATAGAAGTACAGTATGTGAGAGGGGCTAGTGAACAGGGTGGAATTTAAGAGTCTCTTGTGAGTAAGGAAACAAAACTATTCCAACATGGCGCTGCTGCAGCTACTCTTTCACCCCAACACCCACTATATCCATTTAAGATAACTCACACCTTTTCTTGTCTTCTTCATACTCTGCACTTAGTGAGGTTGCTTTCTAACTTTCATTACTTACTTTGGTATTGACGATGCTACTTAGATAATCGGGAAGTGGCTTATTAGAACGAAACATAGGCTTAGTGAAAAATTGTCATTTTAGAATTTTTATCAACTTGAAATTGTTTTAGAATAACTCAACCATTTCATAAAATATGGGAATTTTCCCCTCAAAAAGAGATGTTATAATACTAGTGTAATTAGGAAGTCAAATAAAAGTTCAAAACCTAGAGTTCACTGAATATTCAGTAATTATTAAAACTAAGCAGTCAAAATCAATCAGCTTTTTCCTGTTTGATTTGAGAAAATATACATCGTAAGGTACAATTTTGTTTAAGATTAACTTCAAAAACTATGTGTGGTTAATTACTATGTAAAGTAGCAAAAAGTGACTTTTTGTCCCACCCGTAATGGTGATAGTTTAGTTAAATTATTGTAAGAGTTAAATAAATGTTCTGACAACCTGGAAACAGTTTATGATTTTTATTCTATCCCTCATACCTTCAGTAATAACAACATTAAGACTCTAACATTAATAGCAAAACGGCAAATGAACTTTTGTTTTGCATAATTAAAATCAGTCCAAATTATGTCCCACCCGTAATAGATTGTGAAAAATAAATTTTAAATATTTAAAATAATTTGTTTAAATAATGCTTTCCATTAGGTATGAAGGAGAAGGCACAGTAGATTTTACAAAATGTACAGAAACAAATCTAATTCATTATTTATGACACGTAATGAACAAAAGTAATTGTCGTAATATGCTAGAATGTCCCACCCGTAATTATGAAATGGCTGAACTGACATAATATTTCTATTCAGTTTCAGACCAATGTCTGATTTTATGCTTTAGTAGGCCTATGGGCCTAGGCTATCTTTAAATCATTTTATAACGATGATCGCTCGTAAAAGAAACCACCGCTACGACGATGATCGCTGACGTCCGCATTCGCCAGAGGTATTTGCCTCGCTGGTGACAAACCATAGCGTAAGACTGTTTAGACTGTATAAAGTTATTCTAATTGTGCTGATAAAATTTTAATGTGTCAAAAAATGTGGGATCAGTAAGTGAGGATAAGCAATCTCAAGAAATGCATTTACGTGGTAGTAAACATATAATGGCCGCTTCACGACAACCTTCTAGAAAAGTTATTTTAAGTGAAGCAGCTTCTTCTTCACATACCCAGTTACCGAAATTTCTGAATATTACGCAGATTTGTGCGAAACATTTCTTAGGTGTGATATTCCTTTATAAAAATTGAAAAATCCAGAGCTGAAAAGTTCCTTATAAAATACGCGAAATTTTAAACACTAGAAGAATCAACAATAAGAAAATTGTATGTCCCTGCATGTTATGAAGAGACGTTGAACGTTCCTTCTCCTGGTTTCGTGCTTTTTCCGTGACAACATAGGCTTGTGATGGAAAACTTGAAGAAAGTCTACATTGTCCACTGCAGCAGTGACAGCATTGTTTCATAATGACGTGTGATTCAATCATTAAACAGTAGGCCTATGTGCAAAATTAATTCATTACATAGCACTGAATCAAAATATTTTTTTAAATATTTAGGCCTATACATATTTTAGTAGCCTACTTAAGAAAATAAATATTTTCAAGATTTTAGCACATAAAAATCCGCTCCCTAAATTTATCTGACCACAGAAATAGGCCTATAATTCCCTACGTTCTCTATACTTTCGAAATTTTGAGGGTTTGGAAAGATATGCAAATCATGGCCGTTATAATAATTTATAGGCCTATACCTTACTAGTAGTTCTGAGAAAATAGTCCTCGCACCCCCAATAATAATATCTGCTTTTCATCACAGTTTTTAAAGGGTTAGTCAATGTTTATATGCATCGAACAGAACCTTTAAAATGGTCACAATCTTGAAACCGATTTAAAAAATAAAATTCCTTACACATATTATGTGTATTTTGGTTTCGCTGGCCAAAGAAAAGTGAGAAGAACAATCATTTAAAAGCACTCCGTAATGTGCTATTCAGGAAAGCGTACTTTTGAAAAAACGCACTTCGCCAATGTAGTCAATTTACTATAAAGGGGCTGTCACACTGATAGAGCGACAGCAATCAACCAACCAATATAACGAACCAACAGACAGGAGTTGTACTAGTCACATAGCATCGATCGTCAGCCATCAACAACGAGCGTGAGGGATCAACTGTTCTGTGAAATCAAACCTGACCGTTTTTCAAGCTACAGTCGATGGCAAATGGTGAGTGAAGGAGATGGCAGCACTCCGAAGCTTCGTACCCACCAGAATTTCAGAATTGATGCAGGACGATTTAACTTGCACAATAATGCCTAGCGGTGGCCGATCGAACAAACACACCTCTTCGCTCAACAAGCGACATTTTATTTCATTCTTCCCGATACAGTTCGGTGGTGGTTGATCGATAACGCTCGATGGTTAGTGTGACAAGGAACAGAAATGTAGTTGTGAGCGCTTGAAGGCTGTCGATTGTCTTGATCGATCGATGCTCTGTGTGACAGACCGCTTAAGGACATTATAAATGCATCTAGGACTACCAAGTTTTATGAAAATCAGATAAAGCGTAGGCCTATTCGAGTTATCGCGTGTACTCACACACGGACGGACAGACATTTCCCGTCCACCATATAATTTCAAAAAGTAGGCCTGCCATTACTTAATAATAATAATATAGGCATAATAATAATAATAATAATAATAATAGGCTAATAATAATTCAACACACATTTGTTATTACACAATATGGGAATGTTGAAGAACTTCACAGAGATGGCCAATGTGACATTCAAATAGTAACAGTGTGTTTGACTCACATGGTAGCGACTAATAGGCCTATATCAGTGTATTTAACAGAGTATTTCAGATTTTTGAAAGCCATAGTGAATTATGGAACACACAAAATAACATTCAATATCAATACTTCTAAATAAATAGATTTTGCTCAGACAAAATTGTGAATTTTACATGCCAAGATTGTATACTTTCCTTAAAAATGTAATTTACATTTTCAAAATATCTGTACCTCAGAGCCAAACGAGCGTAACTGCCAAAAACTAAATTTTACAGGAGGAGCGAAAAACAAAATTATGAACAATAAGGGGGAATGGAGTTGCTACTATTTGGCTCTCAATATCTTGGTTTCTAATGAAGTTATGGATTTAATATTAATTGGTTCTATAGAGGTCAAGAAGTTAGTAAAGAATATGAAAAAAACAAAAAAAAATATGAAATTTGGAGTTACGTTCCTTTGGCTCTGAGGTACAGATATATGTTCTGATATTTTAGTATAAAGTTCCAATAAAATCACGTTTTCCCACAAATTTTAGAAATGCCACCTGTATCACGTTTTTCTCAACCTTCAATTGCAATTTATTTTTATCTAATTTTCCGTGTATGCCTATGTAAACTTGACGTAACCTAAACTAAGCCTATAGTAGGCATTTATATAAACACTTATCAATTAAACATTCCAAGTAAATAATTATTTATTATCGTCATGAAAAGTATAATTATAATTATAGTTTTCAACAGTTTACGGAAATAAGATTTATTTTGACTTACAGTAAGCCTACTTATATGGTAAAGTTGAGTTCCGTGCATGTCTCAAACTTAGGCCTACTTACGAATTTCGGCGCGTATGAATTGCGGCTCAGCATATTCAGACGGACATCTGAGCTGCGTCCAGGTAGGTGTTGATAGCCTATTAGTGTTAGCCAGGAGTAGGATGTCCATTCGTCCCGTTTTCCCGGGAGAGTCCCGTTTTTTGACAAAAATGTCCCGCTGTCCCGAAAGTTTTATTGCGGACACTCAAATGTCTTGCTTTTTGTGATTGTGATTGGCCAGTGTGTTTCACGCTACATTAATAAAAATTACAACAGTGAAGATCTTGCTTATTGTCAAAATATGCTTTAATTGAGTAATATGTGCTGACTTTTATGATAAATTAAAAGAAAAAACGCACTTCCTTGATGGAATAATAAAAGTGAAATGTAGGCTACAATGATAATGAGGCATCTATTTCTGTGGAATAAATTATCTACACCAGTCTGAAGAAGAAATTTAAGAAGACATTTGGGATAATTTGTGTGCATGAGACAAAGGTGAATTGTAAATATTCCCTAAATTTTGTAAATTAAATTTTTGTCCCCTTTTTTTCCTTAATTTTCTCGGGTTTCTTACAACAAAAATTAAGATGTCCCGTTTTTATAGCTAAATATTATATGGACACCTTACCCAGGAGACATCGCGGGCAGGTTGGCTGAGTACTTTCCAAAAAATCCGTGCATGTAGTAAATTTTAAAATTTATACCGGAATAGCCCTACAAAACAATGTCAATGTCCTATTGTAAAGTTTGCGGCAAATTATTTGAAGCTTACTTTTTAAAAACTAGTAATCAATTTAAAAAGTGATATAACTTATAACACAATGTCATTGTCCTAAGGTACTGTGGGTAAGTAACAGCAATAATAATAGTCAAAATGTATTTAGTCTTACGAATTTCGGTGGTATGGTATGGTATACTAGTGTACGCTTATTTGTGCATTGAATCGCATCAGGCATAAGTTAGCACTTTACACTGACCTGAATCCATTAATCTGAAAATGATCGTAATGGATCTAGGCCTATAATTTGAAAATTTTAGGTAGGCCTACGACATGAAGAGATTTCAACTAACGATATCCTATTGCTGCTAAGAAGGTAGGCTAAAAATTCTATGAGTTTAACGTAAACAACACCACAAAGTAATAATCAACCAGGGCTGCAACTAATACGTAGTCTCAAAGAGGTAGGGCCTATAGCCGTAAATAGGCTACTCAGCCGGGTATTAATAGTTCGGCCGCAACTCGCATCCTTTCACCTAAAGAAAAGTGTGTATTTTAATGGGTTCAATCAAGGGATTGTAGGCACATGGATTCACCCAATAGATTAATTGAGAAAGTAGGAAACTATTCGTCATCGATGGTTGCAATTTATATTTTCAGAAGGCACTACGTAGCATAATAACTTATATAAAGAAAGGTGGGCATGTTGCAAAAGACTCTGTAAAACTTGTACTACAATTAACTAACAGTGTCTTATAGTATAGAATAATCTGAAACATGGTAAGAAAATTTTTACCTGTTTTTGGAACCTTCTTGTCATGCAACTCGCATACTTCCTAGTTAGCCTCGGTACACAATTCGGAAAATGTCACCCTCTCAGCATGCAATTTGTAAACGCTGGTATTAATTTTCCCTTGGATGTAAGGATTTAAGCAGAGCCAGAAAACAATTTCGTTTATTTGTTTTATTCCTAGCGAAGAAGCATACTAAACGCACTTAGGGCCTATCCATTAAGTTATACGTGACCATAAGAACCAAACCGTTTCTTTTGTAATGCGAGTAACAGTTGTCCTACTGTTCATCCTGAGACGGACTTAATCAAGCAGTTGACATTAACAATAAAAAAGTATCATTTTATTTATTTATTTATTTATTTAACAAAAGGTCCCAACGAGCCAATTGCTCACATTAAGGGACAGTATTACAAGGATGACAAAATTCAAAGTTATTATAATAAAATTGTTACAATAATTTACACAAATAAGTATACACAGTAAGTATAATAGAAATATTGTTCACTTAATCATTTAATAGAAAAATCTTCAACTTTTTTTTGAAACTATTTAAGTTTTTTACAGATCTTATTTCCAGTGGAATTTCATTAAAAAGATTTGCAAGATAATTTTTCACTCCCCTTAGTCCATATGTAACCAATTCAGAATGCGTGACGAAAATATTTGATTTGTTTCTCGTGCCATAAGAATGCACATTTTCAAAAAAACGCAATGCAATGTTATTATGAACATGTCTGTTTACTACTTTATATATAAAGATTGCAGCACTATACTTTATGATTAATTCTAATGGAAGAATTCCTGATTGCTCATATAATACTTTGACTGGTGTTAAGTAATAACAGCCTGAAAGATTTCTTACAGCCCTATTTTGAAGAATTTTTATCTTATGCAAATATTTCTTTTTTGAACGTCCCCATATAAATACCATATACAATATGTAAGAGTGTACAAGGGAATAATAAAGAGATCTCATACTAGAATGTGATAATATTCCACCCAATCGTCGTAATACTCCAATTATCGGCGCAATTTTACTACAAAGGCTTAAAATATGCATATCCCAGTTTAAATGTTCATCTATTATTAAACCTAAATACTTTGCATTTGATACCTGCTGTATAGGTACATCATTTATTGTAATTGCAGAATTAATGTTTAGAATGATTGAAGGTTTATGAAATATCATAAATACTGTCTTTTGAGCATTTAGTGATAATTTATTGGACGCTAACCATTTTTCTAAGATTCTGAGGTCTTTTTGCATATTATTCATTACGGCATCAATAGTATCGTCTACATAAAATATGGTTGTATCATCTGCAAACATTGTGACTGTACTATTCAGATTTATTTTGCTCACGTCATTAATATAAATTAAGAAAAGCAATGGTCCTAAAACAGATCCTTGTGGAACTCCATAATTTATTGGAATAGAATCACTATCAAAACCATTCACAGTAACATACTGTGTTCTATAACTCATATAACTTTGGAACCAATTTAATGCTAAACCTCTAATACCAACTGCTTCTAGTTTTTCCAGTAGAATTAAATGATTAACTGTGTCAAAAGCTTTTCGTAGATCTAAAAATAGTCCACTTGCAAACTTATTTTTGTCTAAAGCTTCTTCAACTTGAATAATAAAATCTACCGCAGCATTTAAAGTTGAGGAAGATTTACGAAACCCATATTGGAATTTATATAGAAAATCTATTTTTTCAAGGTACGATGTTAACCTTTTCTTCATACATTTCTCTAAAATCTTTGATATTACTGGTAAAATTGAAATGGGCCGATAATTGTTTAGATTGTTTCTATCACCATTTTTAAATACTGGGATTACACGTGAAATTTTACATTTTTTAGGGACTGCTCCTATTTTAAACGAATAATTTATAAAATCTGCAATATACCTACTAATGGACTGCATACATTTTTTAAAGAAAACGTTTGTTAATCCATCTTTAGTTTTATTACATTTGTTTTTCAAGTTAGAAATTATATTTTTAATTTCAATTTCCATAACTGGTGCAATGGAAAATGAATTACTTTCATTGTATTGTTTTTCAATATTTAATATGTTATTGCAATGAATCGATTCAGCTAATGTAGATCCTATATTTACAAAGTATTCATTAAATATTTGAGGAACATCTTTTCCCTGATAGTTTATTCCTTCTTTATAAAGTTCTATAGCTTCATTAGTAATATTCGGATCAGAAGAATTGCTTAGTATTTTATTAACCTCTTTCCAAAATTGTTTGGGATTACCATTAGTTTTTTTAGACACTTCTCATAATATTCCTTTTTTAGAATTCTTTTTTTTGAAGTAACCCAGTTTCTAACTTTCTTACATTCCAACCTTAAACTATTATTATTACAATGTCTTTTAACATGTGCATGCAAAATGTATTTTCTTTGGATTAACAATAAAAGGTCATTTGTTATCCAAGGAATTGTTTTCTCATAAGTAGGTTTAAATTATGATGACGGTTTAAACTTAGTGATGCAAGATGATGAACTAATTCCGACATTAATAAATTCCTTTAGTTCATCAAAACATTGATCAATATCACCTTTACATTCAAAGTTATTTTTAAAAAAATACTCATTCATCTTTAAAAAATCAATATGCCTGTTGATTACTTTTGGACTATCCAACAATTTTTGTTTTGATTTTAATGAGGGAATATGAGTAGGCTATTTAATATTAATATATTATGATCACTAATATCAGATTTTACATTAAATATGTCATAACGATATTCACATTTATTAACTAAAATGTGATCAAGTAAAGTTGAAGTTTTTTCTGCTTCTCTAGTAGCATACAATTTATTAGCTAAATGAATACTGAAGGAATCACAAAATTGTTTGTAATTTTCATATTGCATGGAATTATCAAGAGTGTTAATATTAGTATCCCCAGCAATAAATAAAGCATCATTTCTATAATCCTGTATAAATTTGCCAAAATCATCAAGAAATGCATCAGTATTACTTATCCTAGAGTTATATAATCCAATAATGGTGAATTTATTTCTATTTCCTTCAATCTGAACAGATAATATATTATGATTATCAGTATCTATTTTATTAAGAAATTTAGATTTCCAGCGGTTATCTACAAAAATAGCTACACCACCTCCTATTTTTGTTGCCCGATGAGAATAGAAGGCCGAAAAGCCTGTTAATTGGAAAAATTTTGACTCATTTAATGTAATCCATGTTTCTGTAAGAATTAAAATATCATATTGGTTATTAGAAACCAAAACCTCTATAGAGTCTAATTTATTTCTCATGCTACGGACATTGAGACATAGTAATTTAAGGTCATTGTTACGTAACAGATGACCATTATGTACAATTTGTGCTAAATAATCATATTTATATTCAGACACATTAAAAGATGAATCGATATTCATTCTGAAAATTTAAATGTGTTGAAAATGAATATTTATAACATTAAGTTATAATACTTGTATCCTCAACTACTAATACATTAATCAAATTATTAGTTTCATTCATTTATATTTCAAAATATCAGAGTCGCTGCTGATATTGAATATAGGGGAAGTGTCTGACTCTCTAATCAATATACGACAGTCCCTAGTCCATATATATTTGAATTTCGGCCGTAGCAGATCTCTGGCCTTCTTGAAGAGCGCTCTATTTCTTGGAGTAAGATTTTCATTAATATAAATTTTCCGTGACGCTGCTTGAATACCAATGTCCTTTGATTCCATATCCCTATGGTGCTTTTTCCTTATTAACACCTCTTCTTTCTTCCATCTATGAACAAATTTAATTAGAATTGGTCTCGGCATCTCTACTTTCTTTGAAGGCAATCTGTGGGCAACATCTATCTGCTCTTTGTCAAGTGGTACCCCAAGAAATGTAGTCAATTTGGAAATAACTTCATATATGTTTTCATTCTGCACCTCAGGAACACCATGGAATTCAAGATTATTCCTCCTAGAGTACTGCTGTAAATCATCTAATCCATCTTTAACTGTATTTATATTCACGGTTTGATTTTCCTTCATGTCCTGTATGTTTTGTTTCATAGTCTCAAACTGATCATTAAAAAAATCTAAAGAAAGTTGTAACTCTTTATTATTTTTGATCATATCATCAAGTTTATACTTCATAGATTCATTTTCTGCTATTATTTTACTTTCTAGATCCTGTTTCAACTTATTAATTACAACTTCAAAGTCATGAACAGATAATTTCTTGGTAGCTCTAACCTCACAATCCCTTCTATTACACATCCATCTCTTCTTCCCTTTTCCACAAGAAACAAATTCTCCTTTGAATATCTTAGAACAGTTTATATGGAACCATTCACCACATTTATGAGAGCATTGAATAGCTTCATCCTTATTTTTTGTAACAATTCCTTCTCCACAAAAAGGACAATAAATGTCATCCATCTTGATCACAACAATTCAATTATGAGCCTATTTGCCTGATACAGTGTCCCACTAGATCAACTGTAGGCCTCCCTAAAGCAGCTGGAAGTCATTGCTTTTGTTGTATTTTTGGGAGTATACAAATTTAGCTTTACCCAGTCGTAAAAGTTAAAAAAGACATGATAACGAGTATACTGTTCTCGAGTTGCTAGCCAGGTGAGTGAGTGGAAAAGCTCCGACGTTTCAGAGGAGCACGCTTCCTCCATCTTCAGGGAGACTGAGCAGTATATTTAGACCATACGCCAAGAAAAGATCAAGTCATTCATCAAGATATCATAATGTTCAATTCTTCGATTCCGTCAATAATTTAGGCCTAAGTGTAAAAACGAGGCGATTGTATTGTTGAAAGAGGGGTGGTATAGGCCTATAACAATCATCAAGATTTAACACGTTCACAGTTTGTAGATTATTAGTTCTAACACCACTCATCCATCAACGGTTTTTTTAAGCATTAATTCACTGTATATTTCAATAGTAGGCCTAACTTCTTTATTTGGAATTACATACAAATGAGGGAATCACAACGAAATATAGTTTTGCTAATTTTTGGGAACACATGTTTTAGTCCATATTTTAGAAGGTATTTTGCAAAATATTAGTAGTCTATATTATATTATTAAATTTATAGCCTAATTGAAACTCACTTAACACAAAATACTGTAGTCTATAGGCTATACCTAATTACTATACTTAAATATATTAGGCCTAATATATAAATATATTAGCTATACAATCATTTATTAGATACATGAGGCCATTTTTAATGTATAAGCCTATATAAAAATCCAAGCCCTGGTTATAATATATTTTAGTAAGTTATAAACTAAACTTCATGTTGCAAAGTAAAACGCTGTTTGTCACACATAAGATGTAGAGGAAATCTCAAAATGCTCCAAAGTGTTCCGTCCTGCAATTAGATTGTCTCTTGTCAAGAATGCACGTTTCTTTTATTGCTTCTAGTAGTTTCACCACCATTCAAACCAAAAATATAACAATAATATCACTATATTGGTTATGACTAAGCAAGGATTTTAAAATTATCGGAAGTCAGACTTCGTACTGGCTACTGGTATAATACCGACAAGGAAAGTTACAAAGTTATCTCTGTAATAGCACGACCATTCTTTTTTTCAACATAATATGTTTATTAACTTACTCTGTGTCTATAAGATGATACAAGGCTTCGTTTAAGCTGTACAATTCACCAAATCAATCTTAATTGACGTAGACTATAAACATACATCGAATATAGCTACAATTCAGGTAGGCCCTACAATTATTCCTGAAATATCAGCAGTCCTACTTATCGCTGAAAACATTAGATAACCATCCCATCCCATCATTTTGAAACACGTGATCAGTTAGTCCTGACATTGTGATGTTGTAATCCTCTAGGATAATTAGCCTATTGTCCACTGAGATTTTCTGAATACTTGGTAGGTTTATAAGCCTATACACAGTATATAGAATACACTACAACCCTACAAGTGAAAATTGCTTATACCGGTGACGAATGGTTGTTGGTTAATCACCGCGAAAGTTCATCTTAAGCCGAGTTAAAATTCTTCACTAATAAAATCCCCGTGAACTGGTCAAAGTTACACCACCTTTGTGTGTGAAATGTCAACAAAAAAGTCATAGAAATGTCATGCTGGAAATGAATTTTCTCGTCCACCGCACTGAAAGAAGACACGAACTGCATTTTGCCAATGTAGCCATCTATCTGAGCTGTGAACAATCATCAGTAGGCTATGTAGGCTGTCGTGAAAACCAATTTATTTCAGAAAGCTGTAGCCTAATCACGGGTAAATTTATGAAGAGAAGACCCGAAAATAAAGATAATGTAGAATTTAACATGCGAGCACTGAAAGTATCCGTGTGAACATGTTAAGTTAGAGGACGGTCAAACGTTGTAGGACTTTTTATGTTATTTTGAATTGTATGCCTACATTTTAAAACGAAAATTCCGCTTGTGTTTAGGACAGTGATTGAAAAACTTTTTTCACATTCACAAACAAATCACTGTTGAAAACCAAAAACGTTTGTGAATAAATGGACATCCCTCTTGAAGTTGTTGAAAAGACAAGTAAGGAAATCTTAGGCCTATATTGAAAAATCCTTAGATATGATAAGGGGTTGCACAGGTTTAATGAATGGCTAGAAAATAAAGTCGTAAGTAATGTTTTAAACAATACTGTTGTGTTGGCTTATGTTTATATTTTGTGAAAGACATTTAAACCATCTAGTTATCCAAAAAAATTTCAATGCTTAGGCCTAAATAGTTATTTATAGAATATTTTTTTAAATTTTTAAATAGGCCTAAATAATAGATAGGCTGCTCAATATTAGGATTACTAAGAGTAATGGTGTCTGCAGTGGATAAACATGGAGGAAATGCATTTATTTGTACGGAAGGGAAGACGACAGTGACACCTGGTGATATCCTCAATCATTATTATAATGGGGTAGCACCTTTTCTTTACATCTTAGCCCTTAAAATGGAAATTTATGTAGACAGAAAGTGTTTTGTTAAACAACGTTTACGATTCAAAATAACATAAAGGTTGCTAACGGCGTTTCCTTGTCTTAAACATAGATGCATAACCTCAAAATAACTTACAATTGCAAGCATCTGCCAAGTGACGGACTGTTACAGGTATCGGCCATCTATATTATTTAAGTAAAATTTAAACAAGGGTCTCAGATCGCGTCAAGTGTGTGTGTACGATTGGCCAATAATGAGTTGCACTCATTCAGTCGTTCACGCAGGGATCATTAGTAGGCCTAATATTTTCCCCGACTGTGGAGTTGAACTTGGATTGTTTATTAGAAAGATTGCTATACGTAAAATCTTACTTCCACTTTTGCATAGGCTGTGTCTATGTGTTTTTCGGATATAGCCTATTTGTTTACTAAGTCTAAATAAAAAAATAGAAAACCATAAAAGTCATATCACTTAAACCTTAATATGTACAATAATATTAGCCTATATTCTCACTGTAAACACTGATGTTAAAACAGTCTTCTAACCGGAACGAATTGTACAGGGAAAAATAAATTATTTTGTGAAAAGAGGATCGTGTTGCTAACTTATGTTATTCTAGGACAGAGCATAGAATCCCGAATCATGAGAGAAAATAGAGGTGCGGTTCACTAAAATTTTTCATAGAGAGAAGCGTACAAAGGAAAAAACAATCAATATGAACTGGAAAAACAATGAGACTCTTTATACACTTGAAATAAACGGGCAGGGTCAAATTCCCCATTTACGTAGGCAAGTTTCGCATACAATATGTTCAGTTTGTTAACACCATGGGTATATTCCGCAACAAAGATGTTTAGTTCTCTAATAAACATAATTCAAACAATTTCCACATATTGTGGACCAGGAAAATGAAAGAGGTGATATTTTCTTTGCCATTTTATCCAGGCTTAGGTTTCCTTTTTTCAGTAACATCACACTTTCTCTACATTTGTTTATCCTTACGTTCAAGGCAATCACTATGCCAAATAGTAGGCCTCCTATTATCCGAAACTGTATGCACTTTAATATTAGGCCTACATGTTTTTAGTGTACTGCGTTTTCAAAACAGGTGAGTCCTTTTTAACTTTTCATACAATAACTATAACCATCACGATTAACAACTCCTTTCCCTTACAATGGTTATCGACTCCCTGATAGGGAATTTTTCTAAGACACAATAATTTCTGATTAACATCTTTTGCGTAATTTAAGCTGTGGGAATAAAGTACCTGACCATTTTTGTGCGGTACTTACCTATAGTTAAATGAAAATTGGTTTTTTGTGCGATATTTGACTTCCCCGAAATAAACCTCCAGTCTATGAAAAGATTCGCTGTTCAATGTCACCCATTAGGTCTGTCATCAACGACTAAAGTTAAAGGAGTTTTCATATTATTTAGTAGGCCTATCGACTGTGAGTAAATTCAACTTTGATATTTTATGTTCACTTTGTGATGGGGCTGTTAATTAACAATATAGGCTATTGCTAATATTGCAAGAAAAGGAATGTTAAGGAAAAACTTTGATACTGTAACTACAATAATATCTTTTATCTTTTTTCTGCCAATTAGTAAAGATTTTAAATTTAAAATGAAATGTCTATAAAGTGGGCTTTTAATTGGTTTCCCTCTGCATTTTTAAGGTGTTTCAGTATCACAAATTCTTCTTTTTACTAGAAAAAACAGCAGGAATTTTTAAAATATGTGACAGACGTGAAGTTAGTTGTAATGAAAGCTTAACTACCATTTCAGTTACAAGCTGGAGCAATTAGTAGGCCAATGTTTGACCGAGCCACGCACTGCACAAGATACTGTATATTAGCGTATAGACCTTAATACTCACCTGTAGTAGACATACAGCTGTTGATTTTGAGACTTTTCACAAGCATGCCCCTATGGATCTAACTTCCTCGAGTTCAGCATAGTTTCCTTCTGTTCAGAAAGGGTCCATAAATTAATTGTGTAAATAAGGACAAGAACAGAAGAATGTAAAATAATAAAATAATCCCACATAATCATAAATGAACTAATTTACAACATTCCCAGAAGCCGCTATTTCATCGACTAGCTAAATGCATATAGGATATTTGTACTGTGAATTAAAGCTTTTATTTCACTCGGAAATGCTTTTTCTTACAGCCTATTACTCACGGCTCTTCTGGTTGAATACTCTGTAGGCCAATTTTACGTTATAGTAGTAAACCAACGTTTCAGGTTTATACGCGTACAATTAAGAGGCCGAAATGTAATTCATAACACGGGTCCTTTTACTCTATAGGCTACATATTATTATAAAAAGTTGGCCTAATAACTTTCATTATCGGTTCCTTCGGTGTTTAGCTACTGGTGTAACCCAGGCAGAGAAATGACTTGTTGAAGGTAGATTTATATGTAATTTGAAATACCTA
Source organism: Ectobius pallidus (assembly GCA_964059195.1). Taxonomy (NCBI): domain Eukaryota; kingdom Metazoa; phylum Arthropoda; class Insecta; order Blattodea; family Ectobiidae; genus Ectobius; species Ectobius pallidus. The sequence goes on along the minus strand of CAXKWD010000003.1, from coordinate 174,414,963 downwards.
ATGTCGTTCGCGTTTAATTTGTAATTGAATATTTACATTCGACCATTACTTCTTAAATAACTTATAAAATCTGCTAATCTAAGATATTATTGTGATAAGCCCCATTGCCTTCCATTTGTTAGTTTGTTTATTTGTTAGTAGAAAATCAAAATAGGCTTACGTAATTCAAAAATTCTAAGGACATTTTGAATTTCAAAATATATTTATGTGAGATTTTCATTATAATTCACAATTTAATTATTAAGGGAACTAAAGTAGCTAATTTGTATGCCTAATCCAGCGAAAATAAAACAAAAATTATATATCATATTCAACTATGATACAGTATTTCAATATCCCGAAATTACCACACACACGAAATTGTCATGCATTGTTGTGTTTGTGCAAATTACTTAATAGTGAAACAGTTGATATTACTACTCCCGAAGAAATGTTTTTTTATGTTCCATGTTGTAGATCTTATATATAGCATAACCTTTTTTTTTTATCCCAAAAGAAAACACTGACTCTCATAATAGGCCTAATATTCTCCTCTTTATAGTGTGCTCCGTTTATAATGATTATATAGGAGAGGGGTTGAATTTGGCGCTGTGACGTGAACTTTGGCTTAGTTCAGTTGGTAGAGTAGTGGCACAGGTAGCCAATAGTCCTGGGTTCCAATCCCAGTGTGAGAGGAATTTTTCTCCTATAATATTCTCATGTAATGTCCAACAGAGACAATGAAGGCATAACCTATATATTCAAAATTTGAATACTTTTAAAAGTGATAATCTTTAAAAGTATCATTGACTGTGTAAATTCTGTAGGCTAAATGGTAATTAATCCACACTCCTTATCATTATCTTTATTTAAATCTTTTTATGTATAAGTTATATATATTATTAGGAACAAATCGAAACATAAAATGTACAATATAATAGTTTAGGAAGTATATATTGTATATTGTATTGTATATATACTGACCGGCAAAAAAAACCGTTCACTTAAATAAATTTTTAAAAATTAAGTTTGAATAAAATTTATGTAGTAGTGCTTGAAATAAAATTACTGCAATTATATACGCTTTTAAGATTAAAATGTAATGACACATTTCACACTTAATTCCCCATTTTCCCTCTTGCACCGTGGTGAATGGTGCAGGGGCATTACGGAGGCTGCATCCATCATCAATTAGAGCAATAGCTTTGGCAACGTCTTCGAGACTGAGAGGCATAATTTCAACTAAACTTACTGACAGAATCACTTTGAAGCGAAGGGAGACAGTTTCCGTTCAGTTTGGAAGGAAATGACGCAATACAACAATGAAACACCTAGCTAGTGCTTATAATCATATAGGAATCACCCTATTGTGATTTTTTTTGGTGATAAAGTGAAGATATGAAGAATGCAGATATGCTGAATCTATAGCTAATGATCCATTAAAAATAATAATTCATCCTCGCCAACAAAAATGTATATACATCCAATCAAAATTATGTTTAATCTTAAAAGTACAACAAATTTTACAGTGAACGGTTTTTTTTTGCCGGTCAGTGTATATATATATATTCTTCCAGAACTATTATATTATACTTTTTTATGTTTCGATTTGTTAGTAATCGAATTGTGTAATTGTCAATTGTCGTATTGTTTCTTGTTTTCCTTTTTTCTGTTTTTAGTTTTAGTATTAGTTTAATATTTTTTGATGTTACTCTAATATTTGATTTTAGTTTTGTAAAACTGGTATATAAGTATAAGAAAATATTGTAATCGGGCATGCGCATGTTGTAGTCTCTACTTAATAAAATAAAATAAAATATCTGTTAACGAATAACCACAGCAGAAAGCGTAGGCTATTTTAATGTAAAATAACAGTGACTGAAATAAGCATGGTTTGAAAAAAGGACTCTGAATATTATGAATAACGTTTTTCAATTTCGAGATAAAATACAAGTCTTTCACCTAAGTTTGGTGGATTTTACTCTTGGAAAGAACATTATAAATCCTTGCTCTATATCCCTGCTATTCTTTTAGCCACTGTAAACACTCAAATGTACAGTATATAAGGTCCTATACTTACTTAGTTACTCAAGGCAATAGAAAACTCCTAAGCAAGCTAAAGAAATCGCCTATTATCTATTTTATGGAACACGAAGGTTCATTGTCGAGCTTACCTGAGCCCGCCATTAGACCCTATTCTGTGCTAACTCCATCCAACCATCCCTCGCAAATCCTACTTCCCTTAAAGCCATCCTAATATTGTCCTCCCCCCACGTCTTCCAAGTGGTATTATTTATTTCATATTTTAAAAATATGTCTTTCCTCCCCCATGCGCGCAACATGTCCAGCTCATTTCATCCTCCGTGATTTAACTACCCTTACCATAACTTATACGGCGTGATTTAATTTTCTTTCTTTCTTACTTTATCTTAGTCTTACCTCTCCCTTTTAGGATTTTGGCGACCCAAGCCGCCCGGGCCTTAAAGGGCCGTGACCTATCGGAAGAGGGATTATCTTTGGATCACATAGGCCTACATACTTTTTTGGCCAGACAAGGACATCGAGGGCCTCTCCGGATGAGTGATCAGCCCAATGCCGGGGCCACCGAGACAACACGAACACATAAGACACACTCATACACACACACACTCACCCGATATTTGTCTCACAGGTGAGGAAAAAACCCACCAAGGTAACTTGTCTCGACCAGGAATCGAACCCGGGCCCGCTGCGTGAGAGAAGCGAACGCAACCCCTACGCCACAGCGGTGGACTCGTGATTTAATAACCCTTACTATATCCGGTGATGATTGTATGTTATGGAGCTCGTCGTTATGCAGTTTTATCCAGTTCCCCATTTTCTACTCTCTTAGGCTCAAATATTTTTCTAAATGCCCTGTTTTCTAATACTCTCAGATTATGTTCTTTCCGAAGAGTAAGCGACCATGTCTCACATGTATACCTGTATAATACAACCGGCAGGATAATTGTCTTATAAATTTTTATTTTTAGATTTCTGGACAAAAGATGTGAAGATAAGAGTTTCTAAACTGCATAAAAACAGGCATTTCCTGATTTGAGTCTGCACATAACTTCTGCCTTAATATCGTTTGTATCTTTAATTATTGCTCCCAGATATTTGAATTTCTCTACTTGTTTGAACGATTTGCCGGCTATTCTACTATTTTTAGCACATTATTTAGACGTTTCATGACCATATAGGCCTACAGTACTTAGTTCTTTCTATATTAATTTGCAATCCAACATTCCTGCAGGCATCGAAAAGATTTACTGCAATTCTCTCGACTGTGTTTATGTCATCGCCCAGCAGACAAACGTCATCTGTATAAGCTAAAATCGGGTGGCTGCCATTTAATTCTAGGCCTACCTTGTTTTCCTGAACTTTCCTATTGGCGTGTTCCAGAGCGAAATTAAAAACGTAAAGGCGATAGTGCATTTCCTTCCTTCAAGCCAGCGATTCTCAACCTGTGGGGCGCGACCCCTAGGGGGTGGGGCGCGAGCAGACTAGAGGGGGGGGGCGCGAGAATATCCAAGAGAAAATATTATTAACAAAAATTATTAACTGACAGAAAAACATACACATTGAAAACAAAATACATTTCGACACATTAAAAAAAAAGTAAAACAACTTACTAAATAAAAACTTACTTTATCAAAACATACTAAATTAAAAACAAATTAAATAGTTATTAGTGACTTCCTTGGGTCTGTCTTGCAGAGGAAAGTTTTTCGAAGGAAGGCTCAGTATTAGAAATAGCCACTCTCAGTTCTGTTTCTACATTTAGCCGAGATCTGTATTTTGTCTTTAACGAAGCCAAAGCAGAAAATCCAGTTTCGCAAAGGAAGGAGATAGAAGGCAATAGAATGCGAAATGCTCTGGTTTTTAGTGCAGAAAAATCATCATCTACTGCTGCCCAAAATTCAAATAGTGATTTATCAGTAAATTGTTTTTTGGTTTCGCCACTTGTCGCGAAGTCTATGAATTTTTCTTCTTCATCAATTGAAAGTCCTTCGGGAGTCTTATGAAATGGATCCCTCACCCACTCGCAACTTTCTATCAAGTTATCGTCTGCAAGAAAATACTTTTTAAAATTCTTTTCTAGCGTGGCTAAATTATTTTCAATGGTTACAAAAACAACTTTTACATGTTCTTCTTCAGCCTTGTAAGTTTTAATACAATCATCCACATTTGCAAACATTGTTAGGTATTTTTGCTTTAAATTTCTGCTCCACAAATCCAATTTTCCGCAAAAAGCATTAACTTTATCACTCGTATCCAACATATGTGTATTTGCTCCTTGGAGTTGAAGGTTCAAGATATTTAATTTCTCGAATATGTCGACCAAGTAGCTTAATTTCATCACAAATAAACCGTCGCGAAAATTCTCGGCTTCCGGTATGTTTTCTTCTTCTAGAAAAATGGCGATTTTTTTTCTCTTAATTCATAAACACGTTGTAAAAATTTCCCACGTGATAACCATCTTGCCTCGCAATAAAATAATAACTGTGAATGCACTGAACCCATGTCTTTACAAAGTGCGGAAAAGAACCTCGATTTCAGGGGCCTCCAAAATACTCAGAATGCATTATTGTTGTATACATTTTATTGTAAGTGGGGGGGGGGCGACGCGATGAAAATTATGATTGAAAACTGGGCCGCGATTACTGAAAGGTTGAGAAACACTGCTTCAAGCCGTTTTTAATGGCAAGCCTTTCTGACATAAGTTTCCCTACCTTGACTCTGCTCTAGGTTTCGAAAGGCCTATATTAATACTTATATAAATGTCCGTCGTAGAATTTTTTTAATTTTTTAATTTTTCAAAACAATCACAACGTTTATTACTTTGAGTAAATTTTTAAGTTGTTTTTATTTTGAAAATATATTTATCTAAGCTTTCTTTTGAAATTGTGTAAGATAGGGTAGGCATAAATGCACTAAAATCCACGTGAAAGAAACGAGTTAATACAGGACAACTAAATTTTGATATTGTTCAATATACATGTACATATACAATGTATAATCTGAAAGCATGGATTTTTTCAGACTTAACAATAAATTTCAAATTTAACTTACAGTTCAGATAGAAGTAGCCTACCAAAGTTAAAGTAAAAATGAAATGGTTTTTTTCTCGCTGAGAATATTAAAATTTATAGCTCCACTTTTTTCGAAACTGTTTAGTCTATATAGATTTTAATTGTAGTTGAATCCTGAAATAGCATAGGCTCTATAACTCAGTAAAGATATAATGTGTCCGTGCACTAAAAATTTTTTCATAAATTTCAGGAAGGGCAAATATATTCCATAAGGATTATTATTAAGAATATATGCCATAAGGAACCAAATGATCTCCGAAAAAAATAAAATCATGTTAATTCTGAGCTGGTCTAATCGTATAAAACAGCTTCTTTGTGATGGGTTTAAAATTTCATCATAATCTCCCCTTACCAACTGCAGTGTATTGCATATTTCTGGTGTAGAACCATGAAGTCTATAATATCCCCTGTGACTGTTTCGCCTCGAAGGGTGAGAACATTGATTTCTTTGGAGCGTGCGTGGCAGTGGTGGTGCATCTTGTTGAGCAGTGATCTGCTGCCTGTATAGTGGTACTCGCCTGCCCGGATGCACACGTTCAATGCGTGCGGTAAGTGTTCTTGTTGGCAGCAATGACTTTTGCGGCATGCGTAGCAATTATGTCAAGTCCTCTTTGTGCTCGTTATTAAATTCTTGTGTGGGCTCTTGTTGATCATCATTCCAAAAAGTGTCTTGTCGATAATTCTTCTTGTTTTCCTTTGACGAAGGTTATATCTTAAGGGGAAAGACCTTGTGTAGTGTTGTGCTTTGTGTGGTGTTGTATTGGTCGTGTATACTTTCATTTTGGTATTCATACTATATAGGCAACTACCAATTCCGTGAATATTCCGCGAAAAATATTTCATTAAACCAATTTACAGGTGGGCCCTATAGGCTACTATCAATATACAAAAATTGTTTACTAATAAAAAATCAGTTCTGTAAATAAAGTTATAGGCTTATAGCAATGCGCGAATATGATATATATTGCGAGTTGTGTTCCATTTGTCAATTGATATATTGCTCGCATATCTACCGTATAGACCAATATCGAATCTTTGATGATTTCGATATATGCGATGATTATTATTATTATTATTATTATTATTATTATTATTATTATTATTATTATTACAGTTATTACTTATTACTAATGGCAACCAGTATGGTGTCATTATTACACCACCCAGCATAGCTGCATAAGCACATTAATTATGTTGCCTGGACGCATTGTAGCTTTTTTTATCTTGACATACTTAAAGGATTTTATCACCGAATATGACACAAGAAATATAAGTTATGTGTTTTAATATTTTATATTTTACATTGACAACGCAAAGTTTCCGCATTTTAAACTACAGGACTGTCGGTTAGGTTCTATTTTATTGACATTATCAACTGTTAGAAGTTTCACATAAAATAATTTATTTAACATAACTATAATTATAACGTTATTATACTTTTTGACATTTACATCGTTTTTACATAAATTTTATGAGTTACATAATTTTATCCTTATTTAGCCTACATTGTTTTACATAGTAAAAATAAATAATTAAACGAATAAAACGAAGCTTGTGCTGCCATATGGGCATATAGATTTGAAATGAAACTATTATAACGAACCACAAATTAATGAACCTTGCCAAAGTCATGCATACAAAAATTAAAACAGTAATTAAAAAGCTAAAACCCCGACTTCGAGTAGCATTTCACGATTAAAAGTGTGCCGCCCGGGGGAAAAACAACTTCAGATTCGAGCTCGTTATCCCCCAAAAATCTCCGCATAATGAGTTTCGCCCTAATCATGTTTTCCCATTTGGGCGTGCTTTATGATCCCCTTAAGTGCACCTTACAAAAAAAAAAAAATCAGATCTATGTGTATCGTAAGAATGTTATAAAGAAATGAATCAAGTAGAGAAGGTTAACGAAATCAAAACTATTAAAAAAAATTGTTTTCAGTGATTTTTTCCTTCACTTCAATTAATTTCACAATTGAATACAGTCTACACGGAAACACCAGCTCAAATATTATGTTATATTCATCGGTTAGGTTATTATTAGTATTATGTTCTTAATAATGCAATTTGACGGCAGCTAAATTATAAAGGGAATTAAGAGCAACATACCAGAAGATTCAATTAATAGTAGCTTACGCGCTTCCTTAGTTCCAAGTATGTTGATTAAGTTGTTCTGCTCTACTTGTCGTTTTCATTAAACACAGGAGATATAATTACGAAAACACTCCATTAGCCTATTAGGGGCCTACTACATGCAGACTAGTATCGCAACAGACGCACTTCGTAACACTCAATGTTGATAAACTAATTCACTCAGATTCCTAAATGTCACACTTCAAAACCTATGGCGGTTGTCGAATATGATTCGCCATGGATATTCATTCTATATGAGTGTGGGCAGTAGGTTCTTGTCAATTTATTGAGTTACTATAGGCCTAAATAGGACTATTATTCTTTGTTCCAATTTTGAGAATATGCCTACTTATAATATAGTATAAGTTTCTAGGAAAATAATGCTAATTTATTACTAATGTAACAATAATAATGATAATAATAACTAATAATAATACAAATATTATGTCGACTATTCGTAAAGAAGTAGCGGCTCCGGTGAACAAAATAATCAATAATGTTCATAGGAGTCGACATGCTGACCACATGCTTCCACAGTGATATCTACCAATCGAATAAAAATTAGATTGAAAATTGGATGTATGGAGTCTAGTTTTAGTTTTTTTAGTCTTTTTTTTTTATTTATTTAGACAGTTTTAGGAGAGATTCCCCTAATCCTAACATTTTCTGTCATCTAGAAATGTTTGGACCCTACGGCTTAGAGTTTAGACCTATTGAATGACAGTTTTCGGCACAATTTTAACAAATTTGGATCCATTGATTCCAATCTAAAGTTTTATAAGCATGGCGTGAATTCAGTAGTTGAAATTATAGTGAAGTTACTTATTGGAAGAATGTAAGTTACTTATTGGAAGAATGTGAGCTTCGTTTAGCCTCTTAATAAGTTAATTTCAATTAAATATTTCAATTAAATATTTTATTACTATTATTATTATTATTGTTATTATTATTAGTAATAACAATTAACCTATTACTTCTTGTTAATGTTAATTCACTAAATAATTTTTCCATTTAAATATGGCGGTGATAATAAGAGTGGTAGTAAATTCCCTTAAGACTTAAGTTGGATGAATTTGGGGGGAGAACTCGAATTGCATGCGGGACCAGTCAGGTGGAAAATGTAAACAACCGAATTCCATGCCCGGATTTTTAAATATATACTTGAATTGCATTCTGTCGTTCCATTGGACGTCTCTTTAGTAGTCGAGATGGAACCAGGCTAAGAATCACGTAATGGAGGTGTAGTCCTACGTAGTGGTTTCTTAAATATTTCAGAACTCTAAGAAGTAAAAGATATGACAACCATGCAAAGTCAGTACTTTGAATGCAATTATAATTTATTTTTACGTGTAAAAGTTAATTAAAAATAACGCTCTCTTGTCTTGATCTCAATTAAGCCCACAATAGGCATTTACTTATATCTACACTTTTTTATTTACCAAGTAAAGTAAGTTATCCTAGTAGATAAGCACTGTTTAATCTTAGTTTAGTATTGAAACAAGTTTTCAATGGTGTACGAAAATAAGATTAATTTTGACTAATAGTAGGGCTACCTAAATAAACGTGTTGCATTTAGATGAGTTAATCAAGGGACTATTGGGTCATGAAACCAATTGTAGTTATTCCTGATGGGTGATATAAACGTCATCGATGGATTCAAATTTATATTCATAAGGTAGGCTACTAAGTAATAACAGCGCCTAAGCAAAAATTTAGCGTGTTGCAAGATACTTTTAAAATTCATATACAAATTAATTAACAGTGCGTTAGGCCTATGGTATAGAGTAGTCTGAAAATGGGAAAGGAGATTTTACTTGTTTTTTTTATACCTTTTTGGTACGCAACCCGCATAATTTACATCCAAAAGGCTTTGGCACAGAAGCCGGAATCATTTTGGCACGTAATTCGGAAATTTTCGCCCTCTCCGCACGCAATTCGTAAACACTGGAATGTTGTGATTATTTCTAGATAACTAAGCTTAGGTTCTACTTTTCTGACGAAGCTGTAGGCTTATGTCCCGCTGCATTATGGGGAAAAAAAATTGACGATTGGGAAGATTCCATGAAAACAGTAGTGTCATTTCATTCCAAATTCAATGCATCCTTCCATTGCAGTCACCCGAACACTCAAGTGCATGAGCACCAAGTGCAAACTTGCATGAAGCTCAGAAACTGCCAACAAAATATTTCCACCAGCAATAATGTAAAAAATAATTCTTTAATATTCACACTTGCGTTAACGATAGACCTACTTTATAAAGAAAATAGCCTACGTAGACTATTACAACGTGGGCACAATCTTTTATTTTTTATATTAATAATGGAGAGTAAAAGTGGCTAAACATACTTTTTAACCGAGCCTCAGGATTTTCTTTCTGTGAAAGAGGAAATTATTACGTGTGGGAATTTATGCTCTTCTAGTGCTGGAATTTACAACGTTTCTATGCAGAAGTTTAGATTATAGAATTATGTTTTTACACGACAATGCGGAGTTCACAGTCCGGAGTTTACAGCTAAGAATGGTGAACATTATAGGCATAATATCCAAGCAGTGACATTACCAGACTTATGAAAACACTTTCCATAGATGAGCCTGCAAAACGCTAATATGTCTCACAACGAGGGAATTATTTTTGTATCTCTTGAGTACAATTAAACTTTATAATTACGTCATAAAACATAAAATATGGGTTTGACCTGTTCCATAGACTGCATCAGTGATAGCCAATTTCTTCGGATTAAGGAGCTACGTCATAAAACTTTTAAAGTAGGGAGCACAGCACTTATTGTAGGCCTATACAGAATTCACTCGTATTGCCCACCGGATCACAACTTGGATCTATAGGCTCTACAATTTACAGAATACTGGGATAAATTGTGTAACACGCAATGATAGCCTACATCTAACGCTACATGATTGATAATAGCAATAGAAGGTATTTGATGACACCTGACTTTAAGCTGAGCACTTAAATTACAAAGTCATTGCATTATGAGAATAGCCAGAAGTTCGAACTCAATTCTGATAGGAGATGGTGATAAAATGAGATTCCGCAGGTAAGATTCAAGATGAAATTTATCAATAATAAGATCACTCAGTTTATTTCTTGGAGGAAAATATAGGCTATAGGCCTAGCTACTCACAGATGTAGGCGTAAGTACGCTACTTCCAAACATTAAAGCGATCCCCTTCCAAATTTCACTCAACTTTGGAAATGTACAAATTTTACAAAATTGTAGGCCACTTTTTGTCTTGATTGGAACAATGGATCAATCTGCAGTTCACATAAACTATAAACTAGGCTTTTAGTTGGAACTATTCAACTTCAACTGCAGTTTCATGCGTCATTTTCTATAATTATAGGCCTACTGTACCCATAAATATGTTTGTAGGCTTTAAGTCTATATTAACCATAAGAAACTTTATGTTAAGAGCTAAAAATAATAAATAACTTTAACATAGTTTTAATCCAATATCGAGCCGAAATAAATGATTAGGTCCACGCGCCACCAATTGCCTATCACTGGAATACACTGTCGAAAATTGTGCGATACAAACCTAGCGCCATATTTATCACTTAGCCCTACAACTATAGCATCACTAATGCCATAACGCGATTATAGAGCCACTGAAAACTACTGTATTACACAAGTGAAATCTCACAACTACCGAGCCATTCTAGCTGTAACTCATACTACAGCGCCACTTAACCATGACTCCCAACTATAACGCTACACAAGCCATATTTTTTATAACTACAGCATCATTGAAGTCATAACTCACAACTACAGCACCACTCAAGTCATTAAGTTACTCAGAACTATAGTGCCACTCAAGGCCAAAACTCATAACTAAATCACAAGTATAAAGCCACTGCAGCCATAACCCACAACAATGGTGCCATTGCCATCACTACAACATCTCTGAATTAAATACTCAGAACTACGGAGTCACTCAGGCCATAACTCAAACATCAGCGTCACTGAAGTAAAAACTCCGAACTACAGGCCACTCAAATCATAACACAAAACTACAAGGCCACTCAAATCATAACACAAAACTACAAGGCCACTCAAATCATAACACAAAACTTCAAGGCCACTCAAGTCGTATCTCAAAACTACAGTTCCATTCTCCTTAATTCACAATTAGAGCGCCACGTAAATCATAATTCACAGGCTCAGCGCCACTCACAACCATAGCATCACTCAAGGCTTCTCTCAGAACTACAACGTCACTCACGTAAACTATAGCGCCACTCGAACCATATCTCCAACCATAGCGCCATTCAACCCGAATTTTTCTGGAGTGCCAAAGAACCTTGGATATTCTCTGTTCCCGCCGTCCAGTACAGCTATGCTGGGTTCCTGGGCATGAAAGAATCAGAGGTAATGAACTAGCTGATAAGCTAGCAAGGGAGGGCTCGACCAATGTCTTTATTGGACCGAAACCTGTCCTTCGTATCACTCCAAGAAGGGCCAGACGCGAGGTATCAGACTGGATGTCACTTCAACATGACATTTTATGGAGCAAGCTTACTACTGCTAGGCAGGCTCGGTCCATGATCGAGGGACCTAGCAGAAGAACAGCAGGAATCTGCTAACCCTTAACCGGGTACAACTTAGAGGTGTAGTTGGCCTGTTAACAGGACACAACACCCTAAAGAAACTCCTACATGTTCTGTTAACAGGACACAACACCCCAAAGAAACACCTAGGCCCAGTGGCGGACGCAGAAATTTTTTTCGGGGGGGGGGGGATTTGACTTTCAACTTACATAGACAATTAGTTTATAAAACTGGCCACTTAGAGTACATATTTAGCCTTTTTTCAAATTTCGGGGGGGGGGGATGTAACCCCCTATCCCCCCCCTGCGTCCGCCACTGCCTAGGCCTATATGTGATGAAGCTTAGTATGGATCCCACATGTAGGAAGTGTGGAGATGAGTCTTCTCAACACATATTGTGCGAGTGTGAAGCACTTGCTGCAATCAGACACTTTCTCTCGGGCTCGGATAAACTGAGACCAGATGACATGAGGAAAATGAATCCGAGATCTATCTTGTCCTCCTTGAAGGCAACGGGACTTGAATATGTTCTCCAATGAGAGGGGCACAATGTGCTCAATTATGTGTTTCACTCAACCCGAAACTCATAGTCATAATCAAAAGCATCACTCAAGACGTACCACAACTGTAGCACCTTAGCCATTATTTATAACTAAGATGCCACTCAGAGTCGGAATTTTCCCGGTGGGCAGATATTATGGTGCCGTTTACAGAGAGCGTAGAGTGATCTTGAATTACAGTATCCAAACAATAGACGATATTATAATTAAGGAATCAGCTCGCATTACCATTAGGCCTATTCATTTCTCATATCTATTGAACTTACAAAGTAGGTGTAGTCTTTTGATATAAAGTTTACCATTCATGTTTGCCTGATATTCTTTATGTGTAAGTTTAGCATAGTACGACTTATTCAGAAACTGTTCTTACAGTTAGGTAAACATCAACAGTAGAATTTTATTATGTATTCTACTTCAGTAATTTCGTTGACTTGGAATTTAATGGTGCAGGTAAAAGTTTACAATACAGGGTCCTACAAAAATATGTGTGCATATTAATTAGACCTGTTGAGATATTATGTAGGCTCACTTCAAGTAAATAAATAGGCCCACACGTTAATATTTAACTTCTTAGGTCTATATTTTTATCTTCCAAATAGGTTTACTCTATTATTTTCGTGAATATAATTATTATGGATTTTGTAGTCGTGAATCGAGTCTTTATCCAAAGTGGACACTATGCTCAAGATCGGCAGTACAGCGTTTTATGAGTTCCTCGGCCGAATAATAATAATAATAATGATGATGATGATGATGATGATGATACTAATAATAATAATCAGTGGCAAAGTGTCCAATAAAGGTGTATGGTTGAGCCTCCTTAAGCTTTTCACTGATAACTTAGTTAATTCTTATTAGGCCTATTAAATTTACGTTGACAGATTTAGAATATTTTATAATTGCACACTGGAGTAAACCAGACAATATGGATAAATAATATCGAACGGGTAGCTAATTTGATTCATTGTGGACATTTTATATTTACCTACAGAAACTATACTTTTGACAAGGGAACAAGACCAAGGCATCCGTTAAAAATATTCTGTATTTAAGATAGTCATATTTAGTTACTGTCAGAAGATAATTTAGAGACAATTTTGTGGTGTGAAGAGATCGTATGGTCCGCGCGGCGGTCTGGAAGCAAGTCATCGCCCGGTAAAGGCTCATGTACATAACTCCTCAATTCAAGCACATGGATTTCTGAATTAGGCCTACAGTTAGAATAATCACCTACCTTTGTCATATAAAATGTTGAAAATTATCTCCGTCTACCGCCACACATTTCTGATTATCTTTTAAGAAAATTTGCATTCACACACATTAATATTCTTCTAGTGAAATTTCTGAAATTTCTCTTGTTATAATCTCTTTCAGCTTTTCATTCGTACTGTATGAGGTTTATTCTTTTACACTTTATTTTTTAAGCTCTCCCCAAAATAAAAATCACATAGCCTACAGTAAGATCTGGAGATCTTGCTGGCCATAACCCCTTATTAATTGCCCTATTTTCAAACACTTCTTCAATTTAATTTTTTTAATTTTTCATCTTTCCAACAAGACTGCAGATCTCTCGCAGATAGACTGTCTTGGCTGCTTTAAAGAAGAATGGAGGACATTAGAGGGACATAGATAGATAGATAGATAGATAGATAGATAGAGAGAGCGAGAGAGAGAGAGAGAGAGAGAGAGATAGAGAGATAGAGATAGGTTGGAGGCAACTTAATAATGTGTCTCTGGATTAAAAAAGAAGAAACATCTTGCAACTCATACGAGCAAAAAATTCAATCAGAAATTTGCTTTCCTATTTGAAAGAGTGTGAGTTGCACACAGACTCGCATTGCTGAGAAAACAGTAACTTAGTAATCGTTGTATCACAATCACATGCGAAGAGTAGTTGTGAGCTTTGATAGCCTACGTTTGTGATCTCATTGCTGAGTGCCGTGAACACGAGGATCTTTGGCATGTATGATTAACAATATAGTTTGTATAATTCTTCGCACTTGACCTGGAAGAACAGCACTTTATGATGTGACTGGCGCAGACTGAGTTGTATTTAGTGTTGGCTCATTTCCCTATCGTCAGTGATTCCACTTTTTTGTAGTAATATGACAGTTCTATGGTGCGCTTAAAGTATTTGCGAACATAACTATAAAGGGAAGAATAAAGGAGCAGAAATGCTGCCCAGAATTTAAAATAAATAAATGTATACATAATTGATAGTAGACATTCCGTTAAAACTCGACAGATTTACAGTTGCATATTGATAATAACAATAGTATTTATGTAAAATGTGAGGGTTTTATTTGTCTCCTACTATTGCCTTTCATAGAAACCAGCTATGCCAATGAAATTTTTTTAAACGATTTCAACTCTAGAGAGGACTGTTAACTTAAAATGACGTTTGCTCATATTAAAGTAGAAAATCAACTCTGAAAGTGATAAAAATAAAATGTTTCTTCTGTATTTATGTTTCCTTAATTTTCTTATCGTAATTTTTTCATGCTAACATAATTTTTTACTGACCATAAAACTCTCTGCAGGAAAAGGTTGAGAAGAAGATTAAATAGGAGAATTAAGACAAATGGTATAATAAGTAGGCTAATTGGATACATTATAAAGTGACTAAACATAATTTGAGGATATGAAGGAGAAGAAAGGTTATGAGGAAAAATGAGCAAAAATAAATAAGTGAATGAATATATATATAGGCCTATAGACAGAAAATACAGAAATTACTTTTTTAATAAAACCATTTTATATTTTATTATAATGAAACTTTTATGACTTCATAGATCATTACAGCTGCTAATATAACTTATAATTACTGTGTTAAAACATTTTGCAGCATTTAAATTAATATTTGTCAGAAGGACGAACTGTAAAAAGAAAATTTTAATAAAAACTTGTGAATGGTGGCTCTCTTATCAACCATACGTTATATTTATTAAGTTGACATAAACAATATATTTATCACTCAACTTCAAGTGATGTAACTAACGGAATAAGGTGCAAACTTAAAATTGAAAATTTCCACATACAAGCTACTCTCTTAGATATTAATACGAGATTTATCATCCTTCAAGATGGTAATGTTGTGTACCGGTTGCCATTACCCACAGGATTGCTTTTGATATTCATTTAGGTTTCAGGGTCACAGTACCATAGAAAGAGTAACTTAGCCTACGCCTAAACCAATTTAAAATCCAAGGATTAGGGTAAACCCAGTTCCAGCTGGTTTGTAGAGCAACATTTTAACCAACAGTGTCACGGCAAAGCCTCAGATAACTATCAGTGCATTATAAAACAAGTTAGCCTTTAAGTAATGTTAATTGTTTTTATAAATAATAAAATTAAAATCATGTTTGCTCTAAAAAGTTGTTAATTTGCTTTTAAATAACATTTTTTTTAATATTCACGGATATTACCTTAGGCCTAAACATAAACCAGCGTCTGGATTTAGAATTAAAATGCTGCAATTAAACACCTAATGCTTACATAATATTTAATTTAGAAATTACTTTCAATTAAATGTCCGAAATGCGAAAGTGCAAAAGTAGGCTTCAAGGAAGCACAAATAATAGTTTAACATGTTCAAAATTTATTCATCTCCACCCAATAAATAAAATTAATAGAAAGCAGTGTAAGATAGTCTCCTTAAACGTTTTTGTTAAGCATAAAAGAGACAGTAAAGAGGAAATAAAACATTTTACGTGTTTCATAAACCCAAGGGGACAAGCAATAAAATGCAAGGTTATTTTTATGAAGAAGAGGACAGAGACTAGTAAAGACCACACGCACAACTTCAGCACCTATCGAGAGCACTTTTTAATAACAGTAAACAGTCAGTACATCTTCATCTTCTATCAGTAGCTCTGGAGAAATGTGTTTGTTTATAGGACGTCGTGAAGGATTGCTTATTTTTATTCTTAACACAAGTACCAGAAGTCAAGATAACGGAATCACATCTGGAGGTAAAGCAGTATAAGTTATAATACTGCTGACATGGGGAAGAAAATATAGACTACTTGATTTTAGATTTTGACGTCTTTTTATAGAAAACTGTTTAGTCATAATTATTTGTCGTTTAGTTTATGCATGATACGCGTGTAAGTGTTAATAAATGCTTTTAATTGTTTTGTTCTTATTCTTTTAATTAATTATCGTGGGCGAAGCCGTGAGTACCTTCTAATAAGCTATAAGACTTAGCCTATTTAGTAATGTACTGCATTGTAGGTAACAAAAGTTGTAGGCCTAAGTCCATATAAGCTTATTTACTACATTTTGCATTATGTTATACAGACTTACTTTATTATACTTTGCCATATTGTGTAATAATGTAGCCTAATTTATAATATGGCATATCATGTCATATCATTCTTTCAAAGGTCTGTTAGGCCTGTATAGACCTTTTGCACATGTTTTATTATGGAGATTATCTACACGCTATAAACAAGTAAACCTGGATCAATCTAGGCCTCTACTGTACTTGATAACTGAAAATAATTTCTTTTTCGAAATATCTTCAAGTAGTTTTAACAGAAATGGATTTAAGTATTATAGAAAGCTGTGAGAAATACTGCAGGCCTACCAGAGTGGATGCTGGAATATATATATATATATATATATATATATATATTCCAGCATCCATTCTGGTACATTATATATATATATATATAGGCCTATATATATAAATTATAGCTTTGTTGGTAACAAATTGAAGGCATTTTACTAAGCATGGAGCAGGACGTGTTTACCGGTAATATTGTTTGAAGTAATTTAGGCTTATGCTGTGCAGATATGAATTTTTAAATTATTAGCCTATTGTACTTAGTTACAATCGAAAAAAAAATATTTCACACAAAGTAATAATTTCACAGAACTGACTGATCTTGAACTTGAATAAAATTGTTACTGACATACTGTCGAAAATCGATTAACCATTTCCATTGATGAACTCCAGTGATTCATTTTACAGGCATACCATGTGAATGATTTTTTTAGGCCTACTATGTTTTGAAAATTGGATGCGTTTTGTCCTTATGTTGCTTTAATACGAAGATTAGTCAAAGTTGTGTAATGTTGTCAAACTGTCAGGATGCAATACCGTGGATGGAAAATTCAGGGACTTCGATGTACGATTTACGCTATATGGAAATAGGCCTATTGTAATTTCACTTCAGAGACTCAGTTAAGGCAAATGCGGGTACATTTCTGCACACGTACGTGCAAAAAGCATATTTTTTAGCTTGGCTAATTCCTAACCTACCCTCAAATAAAACTGGTTTGTATGCAGTAGTATTAGGTCTATACCAAGAGCTGAGTTACAATATAATAGGTTTCAAATCTAATTTATATGCCTAATAGGCTACATTGTAACAAAACTCTTACTGTGGTCCGTCTGAAGACCCAAGACTGGTGGTCAAACAACAATTAGCATATGCGTGTTTTCCTTCTATCAGTGACATGATCTAATAATAAACAGTGACACAGCCTAAATCAAACTCCTGAAGAGGTTCTCTATGACGTAGGCTATTTCAGGTCTCAGATGTGTTAGCAAGAGTACGGACGTGTTCTGGTGACTGTTTTAATAGGCTTATGTTAAATCGTTAAGCAAACCACTTAAGAGCAGTGAAATCACAGCAATAAAACATGTGTTTTATTTCAAACTCAACTGTATTGTGTTGTAATGGAAATAACGGTCCCGTTCCCAGCTCACAAGATAGGGTACAGGAGGTGTTCGAGGGGATGGCATTCCCAAACTTTGTATTTTAAGCAATAAAACAAGTTTCACTCCTCAGTTTAGCCGATTGCTTTTCGTTTGTGAAGATCACTGCTGCAATGGCTAGTGTAAAATTAATAGATTTAGGCTTAGATTTTGGCTAAGCGGTTCACCACAGCTCAGTCGACTTCCAAAAACACCATGAGTATGAAATATTGGTTAATGGACTCCTAAGGGAAAACAGAAACAACTAAAAACTTCTTTACTGGTTGAAAAAATAGTTGCTTGCAGTTTAATACTGTATTGCGGGTGGTTCAATGGTTCACAGTTAGGTAGGCCTATTATCTTGTTGAATAAATAGCTTTTAATTATGTTATAGTAATGTATTGCCTTATGTAGAATAAATTACATTCAATTAATTCTTTCAGCTTCTGTTAGCAGTCGGTTAATATTATCAGATTAGCTGAAGTGACCACAATAAGCGGCGTGCATCGTATTCCAAATATCGTAAACCAACTACTAATTGAGCCAGTTAGTTGTTTCTTTGAAGAGCGAAATGGAATTTTAGAGTTCGTGAATGAGCTCATGCGCTGACCTACTGGAGGATTGTTCGTGGAAAAATGCCTTTCTTATCCAACTAGGCTAATGGATAGGTCATAGACTAGGTTATGGATGTTCTATTCTTTGTTTTTTATTAATAGGCTCAAACAGATGTGTTCTGACTCTTGGAATCGCTATTACAAGAAATATAATACATATAAAAAAAAATGTTGCCCAAAATAGGCGAGTTGTGCGATTGTAAGGTATTATACTAGGAGGTGCCCGTGGCTTCGCCACGATAATTCTTTTAAAAATTAAAAATTAAGAGTATAATAATTATTAAAGCATTATATTTATTAACACTTGCACGCGAATCATTCATAAACTAAGCCATTAATAATTAATGGAACAGCTAAAATTCCTGCTTTAGAGTACATTCCACGACATGAAAGCGCCCCCTGGGAAAACTATATCAGAATCGATTATGCAGCTCCAAAGAACCTGTGAACACATAATACGTATTATTTCTCAGCTGTTTATGACATGAATATGATGTGAATTTTATTTTATCAATTCAGTGTAATTTTCAGAAATTATATAATGTTTCAAGGGAAGGAATGGTTTGTTTGGATTATTAATATCAGCGATATTTCAAGAGATAAAACCATCAATATTTTACAGCTGTTGCCCCCGGCTTCGCCCGCCATTATTAATTGACTCCAGGATTTTTAAGAAAATTACACTGGTAGATTATTAAAAATGTTTGTGGTTCAGAGCTATGAAAATTGTAAGTAAAAATAAAATTAGAATATTTGTTCATTGTGTTCATTTCACTTAGGCCTTATATAAGAAAGAAACTGTTTTCCTTCCTAATTTTGTAGTCGTCATGAAAGTTTAGACTGCGAGAGACGAACATCGCCGAGTATACCCGATGTCTCACGAAGCGGGCCGTTGAATTGTATAAGAGTAGATTGTTGCAATTTAAATTATTTTATGTGTTTGCTCGCATAACAATTTTCCAGATGAATAAATGACGTAGAATCAAGAGCATTTCCACTACAATTACGGTGAAAAGGACTACCCACGTAAGGAACAGCAATAAGTTAATTGCATTTTGTGTCAGCGCTATCTTGATATTTCAGAGTTGAAAATCATGTTTTTATTTTTTATATGTACACATATTCTAGGCTTTATTATTTATTGTATGCCTAATATTATGCACGCACGCACGCTTATAGTCCTATTCCATATTTAAAATCAAGTAAAATACAGTTATCATTGATGCTATTATTGAATTCAAATTTACTCAACAGAAGCTTTAGGAGCATCGAAATATGATTCGCCTGCATTACATTCATTACAATAGTCCAGTTATTCGTTGCATACCCAGGAGGTTTAAGGAGGAAAAGTTTGCCGACAGTTCGACCCATGCTCTTTATTTCAACCACACCAATCAGCTAGTTACCACAGCCAGTCAAAATCTAAGAATGTCCTGTGACGGCTGTGACAACTAATCGTCAACTCCGCGTGGAGTGAAACGCGGTATTGTAAGGTCTAGTTACAGTAAACAATAACACGTATGAATTGATTAAACCGAGGAAAGTACTGTGGTCAGTGATAACAATGAGAGAATATTGCAACGTTGCTTTTGTTTTGGAAAGTGAAAGTGAAAATCGACTTGGTCAGATCACTTAACATAAAGAACACCATCTTAATTGTTTATTCCAATGAAACCGCCTGGATATGTAACGAAAAACTCTACTGTACAATACGGTATCTATTATACAGTAAGTTATAGGCTAAAATTCGATGTCCTGAAGCATTTTAATTGGCTCTAGAGGACAGCCAATCAGCCGCCGAGCCGTCACAAACATTAATATTCGTAACTAAGGTAAACAAGGCAAGCTCAGATGTATCAGTTTCTGTCAATAAAAGCAAAAAACACATGAAATTATTTAGACTACTTAAGGGCATGTTTTCATTTCCACAAGTTCTATCCATCTGGTACTTTACATAAATCTTAGCATTTGTCCATTCGACAGAATAAAAACAGATTAATTTTATAATGAATATAATATGCTACATGGCCCACTCTATCCTAAACACAACCTTCGTTGATCGCTTCGATTTTGTTAAAATAAAAATGATTAAAATAAATTTATTTACAAAGAATTTAGCTTTTGAAATAATATACGCAGGTAATAGGCTACGTGCTATTGACATAACATTGGGCATTCTATCGAAATGTATGGCTACCGAGATCTGCTTTTTACTTTTAATGTATTTTCCAGTTTAAATGCTGCTCACTTATGTGCAAGTAGGCCTAATAGACCTTATGCAAGCCTCTCATTGTTTTCAATATAAATGACGTGGTTGTGCAGTGATCCATTTCTGACTTTACGGCTGCTATAAACATGTCAATAATATTATTATATAATATATATACTATATTATAGGCCTATATATTATATTATGTTATGTTATTTTATGTTTTTTATGATATGTTATATGAACTTATATTATAATATGTTATATTATTTTATATTATATTATGTTATTTTATGTAATATTATGTTGTATTATATTAGGCCTATATTGCCGCTTTTTAAAATGCAGTTGTATTTACACTCCTATCAGGCCATATCAGGAGTTAAGGATCTGTGTCTATACTAGGCCTATGTCTATACAATGAAACTATTCATTGTCAATTGTTTTCTATTGTTTGTGTATTTTATGGAATAAATTTCAAGTGATATTAATTTAAATTGATATGATAACTTATAGGATGAAACAGCGAAGATGACTCACGGTACGTAATATCCAATTCGTCATTTGCCTTTACGACTCGGGAAATCATAAAAAATCCCATGTCATTTTGACCGGCCACGAGTTTTGAACCTGGGACCTCCCGAATGCGTCACGTTACTATCTCTTCGTAATCTTATGTGAATATATACGAGCCGTTGAATTAAGTTCATGAAAAGCTAGCTATGATAACTACGTGGGGTGTTCCATGCATTGGACTAGCAGATATGTAGCGATTACAGTGAAGAAACGAGTTTATGTAGAGAAATAATAGATTATTATTATTATTATTATTATTATTATTATTATTATTATTATTATTATTATTATTATAGCTACGGTACAGTGAACATAAATTTTACAGAAGTAAGTAAATTTTCTGTAAATAAAATGTTTTATGCCAACAAAATGCAATATAATTCGAGTCATAATTTTGTGTGTGCTGAGGCTGAGTTGACGCACTACATCCCACAATGGAAAATCATTTTTAAAATAAACACTTCAACATTATTAATCTAGCTAGAATTAGCCACCACGAATTGCTAGTAATACAATAAAAATTCCGGCATTCCGGAGACAATTACGAGCCTAAATGACGGTTGCGTGCACATTGGCACACGTGCACATCGGCACAATCGCATTTTCGTGCACATTGGCATATTATTTTTATCTTGCTATATCATCGTGCTCATCGCCACACACCTTTCGTAGGGGTGGACATAGAAACAAAGTTGGAATTACATTATCGTATTGAATGCAATGGAGTTCACAGTAACTGCTAGATAGACAGAAAGACAAACACTTTATTTTATTATTATTAGTATTAGTATTAGTAAGTGTTTATTACAATCATTAACTTTTTACAAATTCCAATGCAAACAGTCGCATGGGTCCGCATGGACCGTCCATGCTAACGCAAAAACACACAAAAAAAAAAAGAACAAATAATATAAATTCAAAATAACACAAACAAACTAAATCTATTCCTTACCCTCCACACCCGCTCTCCAATTCGTCGCTTTTTCAAACCTGAGCTGTCTCGCCTTCATTAAAAACTTCCCAATGCCTTCCTCAACGTTTTTCCCCGTCAGTAACTCCAAACATTTCCGTTGATCCCTATTTGATTCCATAAAAGATAATGGTAAATATTTTCCCCTCCAATTTTCCAAACCTTCACAATTCGCCAAAATATGAAACCATAATTCTTCCCCCTTACATAATGGACAAACTCTCATTCCGTTTTCATCTATGACCTTAATCATTCTCCACGCACCGAGTCTAATCCAAGCGAGGCCTAGTTTACTGACTTTAGATCCTTTTCGTATGTAGTGTTCCTTCCCCCACTCCAATTTTAACTGCGATTGTAATTCAAGTGAAACCATAGTCTGACATTGTGCATTTGTCTGTTGTCTATCAATATCCTTCAAACGGTTCTTAACCTTCCTCCACACACTTCTCCTATTTCCCTGCCCATCCATCCAAACATATCCCATCCCAATTGTTTCTAATCCCTTTCTTAATTTGGAAGCCCATGTATTTCCTCCTATTCTTAGCTGTTCTTGATAACATATTGCTCTAATTAGAGACTGATCCCCCAGCATAAGTTGTAACCAATATTTCACCGCCCTAATTTTACACTCTATAGTCTCACTATGCGCTCCAAACTCTCTCATAATGCCACAATTTGCAGTACCCCTCCCTACCCCCAAAATCCCTTTCAAAAAACGCGTCCTGACCTGATCTAGATTCCCTGTTTCTTCCCAACCCCATATCTCAGCCCCATAAGTCATCGTCGATCTCACTATTGCCCCGTACAGAGTTTCCATAACACCTATTGGCATGTCTGGAATTTTACTACGTATCCGAAGAGTTTCAGCTGATTTCAGTCCCGCTTTATGTTTCGTCACCTCAATGTGCTTTGCCCATCGTCCGTTCATAGTAAGCGTCAATCCTAAATACACGAAGTTCTTCACGTTATCCAAAGATTGTCCCGCATACGTCCATGTCTCTTCCCTGCTATAAACTGATCCGTTCTTAAAGGTCATAGTCTTAGTCTTTTTTGTATTAACAGTAAGTGACCATTCCTCGCAGTAAGTTTGAAGCCTGTCTAGTCCCAGTTGTAGTCCGTGTATCGTCGTTGAGCATAACACCATGTCATCTGCGTATAAAAGCACAGGAACATGTACATTCCCCACCTCAGGTGCTTCCATATGTATCTGTCCCATTACATCAACAATATCGTCTATAAACATATTAAATAATAAAGGAGACAAAATACAACCCTGCCTCACCCCCATCTTGCTGACAAAACTTTCCGATACCCTTGTACTGTCGTACTTTACACAAAATTCCACATTTTTATAAATCGCCTGCAATGCTACAATCATCTTCCGCGTAATCCCTTTCACCCACAATTTATGCCATAACGCCTCACGATTAATTGAGTCAAACGCCTTCTTCAGATCTACAAAAGCACAATGCAGTTTTCCACGTTTTAATGATATTTGTCTCCCACGCAATGTGTCCAAAATAAATACCCCATCTATAGTACTATGTCCTTCTCTAAAGCCAAATTGAAATTTTGAAAGTTTACTAAATTCCGTTGACCAGTCCTTAAGTCTGCTATACAGTATTCTGCAATATATTTTCTCCATAATAGGTAACAGAGTGACTCCCCTATAATTGTCCGGAATTCTTTTTGGTCCATTCCCCTTATAAATTGGCTGAATTATTCCCTTGCCCCAACACTGAGGATAATTCCCACCACGAAACGTTTTCTCGAAAATCTGGAGCATCACCAAACCAAACTCATTAACACTTGCAGCGGCTTTAAATACTTCAGGCGGTAACCCATCAGAACCCGGAGCCTTCCCACTTTTCAATCCTTTAATTGCCCTTATGACCTCCTGTATAGTAATATCTTCATCCAACATTGGTACTTCCAGCCACTCCCGCCTTTGAATCTCTATTGTTTTTCCCGCCCCCCATTCCCCACCACCGAAAACTATACATACATACATACCGTGTACATTAATATTATAATTGAATTGTTTAGAAATCATTCATAAAGTATCTGCCTGCGATTGAATGAGACTTTGAATTAACCTAACCTAATCTAACCTAATCTAACCTGATCTAACCTAACCTGATCTAACCTAACCTGATCTAACCTAACCTAACCTAACCTAACCTAACCTAACCTAACCTAACCTAACCTAACCTAACCTAACCTAACCTAACCTAACCTAACCTAACCTAACCTAACCTAACCTGACAACCTATCTACGATATCTAAAATCGGTTTCCTTAGCCGCGGTAGCTAAGGGGTGCTGCCTTGGAGCCGTGGTGAAGGAGGCTGTAGGTTTGAGTCTCTATGTCCATCCCTAGCCCCAACTGGTTGTGTGGCGATGAGCACGATAATATGACAAGATAAAAATACTATGCCAATGTGCACGAAAATGCGACTGTGCCAATGTGCACCTATGCCAATGTGCACGACACCTAAATGACGGTGTACCCTCATCTTTAAATAACCATAGAACCAACCAACAGAGTATCTGTCCTAGAAGGATCACATGATAAATTACATTGTATTAGTCTCTTATTTTTGAACTTCACAGAAAACTTCGGTGCAGGAAACAAAAATAAAAATAAAAATCTGTTCTTCGGAATGTATAGGAAACAATAGAAAAACTATTTTAAAAGAAGTCATTGTTTTTGCTAGAGATATTATTATGCTTGTATCAAACCATCGAATGATGTGTCATTAGTTAAGGTAAATTACTTATTTATAATACAAGTTGCGAAGTGAGATTCTGGTGCTATGAGTTTGGAAAAGCCGAGCTTACTTAAATATAACTTACCTCATTCCATCCATAAAAAATACTTTATAGGTATTTAAAGCCTATCATACATTCTTTTTTTCGATAACACTACAGTTACAGTAGCCTAACAATAAATAAATATTTCAAAGTAGAGAGTTATCAGGTAACGATTTCATGGTCGTCTGAATATGAGACTGTCGCATCAATTGTATTTTAGGTTTTAACGTAAGGACTTCATGGCCCCTTAAATCTATGGTCGTCTATTGCATTTATTTTCCGACGAGTTAAATAAATGACAGGGCGTAAAAAGATAGCTTGATTTCTGTTTAAAGGTTCAACTTAGGTATTTAGTAATTGGTTAAATTAAAACATGCCTATACGCTGTTTAGGCCTACTTATTAACTAACTTCATAACAACTGACTCATTATTGTTAACATTTTTGTTAAGTTTGTTGATTATTCACATAGCCGTAAGCAGGGAGGATTAAAACGAATGACAGACTACATTTCCAAGAACGAATTAAACATTTCATCAAAATGCTTAGGCCTATTAATAATAACTTAGACAAGGAAAGGTTAGCACAATCATAAACTAACGAAAACTTTCCTGTAGGATATTATTAAAAATAATTCTTGTGATTGCGCCCGCTTCAGATAAATGCCTATTCCATCCAAGCTGCGCCTACCAATCACATTGCGCGGACTTGAAATCCATGTGAACAGTTTAAATTCTCCGACTTGTACAAAGTTATTATGAAGTCTTATATTTTTAATGTAGGCACCTCCATAAAAAAAATGATCGCTCATGCCAAAAGAAGACCACCTCGCGAAATTTGAAGCACTGAAATCAGGTAGAAATATTTCTTGATTACAATAATCTCACCTTTGACCCTAGAAATGATCGTTAATCTGCTTACAGATTACTATTCAAAGAATGACAATTAGGTCTACTTTCATTTTCTTATGATATTGCTGAGGTCAGTGCGGCTTAGATTTCTTAGACCTAGGACGGGTTATTTTTACTATAGAATAGATCTGGGTAGGCGTATTATTTTAATAGAAATTTTTGAACTAAGGTGTTATAGGAGTGAAGATAGAAAAGTTTCATTTTCGTTTCAATTATAATAGAATTGAAATAAATAGACTACTACAGCCTTCCAGTTAGAAACATTAACACGTGACTTTCAGTCGTAGGCCCATCTTTTCATGGCATGAAATCTCTGTATTAGCCGGGTAGACTCACAAAAATTAGAACAGGATGACAGACGGAAGAATGAATACGCTAAACAACATTCAGGTGATAGAGAACTGAGTAGAAAAAGATATCTATTGTGAAAAGAAAAGTAGACATACTAAAAGTCAATTGACGGTTAATAAAATGAGTAAAACAATCACTCAATTAGGTTACTAATAAATTATTATAAGTTATTTTTAATATTATTATTATCATCATTATTATTATTCTACTAATAAAATCTAAACCATTTAATAAAACAATATTCTCTTGAAAACATAAGCTGCAATTAAACACGTATGATAGAACAACCTAACTACAATATCACGTTTGAGGACCAGGGAGATTTGTAACATTTGCCATACATTCCGTCTGGATTTTCTGTAGAAATGCCTAAGATGTGTGAACATAGGCCCATGATACTACAGACAGTATCATAACTGTTGCTATGACGTACTTTTGCTATACGTAGGCCTACGTTGTATTATCGATGAGACGACAAAAGTAATTTAAAAGGAAGTGTGGTGCAGTAGGCCTATTTGGTGATGTTTGGTGATGTTTCGAATACAAAATTACTTACTGTAAAAACTGTTCTCGGGTTTCCAATCGGGTAGTGAGAGAATTAAATCTAAGCTATCGGCGACTGTCTGCGTCGTCATCTTCGGAGAAATGAGATCCAGTAGTTTTGGCGTTGTATATGTACCCATGGTAACTTACTGTGTGGTTCTCATAAACCAGAATCAGGTTTATTCAAAAAAATTACCAGTAGTTATATTTGGTTAATGATTTCTTATGGCATTATCTAGATAGGCTGGGAAAATTATTAAAACTAATTATTCGTATCTTTTTTAGGTACTCTTACAAGTTTCGTTCATATGGAAAATGCGATGGAGGAAAGGTTGATTAAAAATTAAGGCCGTTTTCTAATTATTCCTATAATGAACTAGCTATTTAAAAAGTTAATATTTATTTTTCTATTCATAGAAGAAGGTGGCATATATTTTTCTCGTTTGCCCGTGTTTAAAGAATTGTTCCTTAATAATTTAGTAACTTATACGCCTTAGAGTCTTATTCGTCAAAGTTAGCATCAATAGGAAGAAATATGTGAACAAAATTTTAAAAATAGATACTGTATCTCTATTTACTTCAACACAAGAAATTAAATAATGCTTTTATATCTAAGCAAATCTTTAAATTGTGATTTTGACCCCATATGAGTCGCTCTACCTATTAGAATAAATAATAAAAAACTGAAGAGAAAAAGTTGATTTAGGTGTATGTCTCAATTATTAAAAAGTAAGTCTACTCACCCCCTCCTAGTCAAACACTTTGTTTATAGTTAGGCTAATGTATAATTATAGGAATTAGGCCTATATCAATTTCACATTTTGACGATGATCACAGGTTGCAAATTCACTCATCGGAATTAAACCTGACAAATCTATTGGCCGTCGAGACATAACTTAGGCCAACGTATTGCAACACTTCCAGGAAATTTCTAATTATGTAAGACAATAATTGCATCACCGGGTGAATTTTAAACATGACAAGATATTGAAAACCTACTAAATGGGAAAACCGTGATTTAAGACGTGGTTCGTTATTTCAAATATAATGCACTTTCGTTTTTAAATCTCCACCAGGCACCTGTAATATCCTTCAATGTCCAATAGACCTGTAATGTTAATATAAGGAAATTTTCTCACACTATAAGCATTAGGGAAGTGATTTTTTTTACTGTATGTTACTTATTACATGTTTCAACACCTTTTATCGTAGGGATTTTACTGTTCTTTTATTTCTTCCTGTAGGCCTACATATGTTCAAAAGGATTTCTTTTATTTCGGATTTTAAGTTAGACTTTGAAAGGCTAAAGCATATTTGTATTGTTCATACATAAAGACCAGGAAAGCCTATTGCTTATACGCCTTTGTCTTATATTTCTTTGCTGAAAAGTAATAGGCTATGTCTTTAAATCTGACAAAGAGAAATACATGTTTTCAAAAGGAGATTCTAATGCAGTTTGTAAGATATTCGGCAGCCTGCACCTTATACTAGATATAGCCTATAGATTGGCCCTATTATAATTTCATACCATGATAGGCCTACATTCTAATTTAGTACCACGCAACTTAGCCATAGGCCTACAGAAACTTGATGAAAACAATAAATGTAGCCTAAGTCAGGCTTATCTTATGTTAATCTACGGAAAGGCTCATTGCTCTGACTAGAAGCTAATTGTAATGTTCTCTTTTCTTCTCTTGCAGATATCAGTCGAGGCATCCAGAACCAGAAGGAAACATTTTCAAATATATGGTACCTGATACTTATAGGTCTAAAGGCTCCCTAAATAAATCTGTGATGCCTGCGAGTTGTTAAAAATTAGGCCTAAATAAAAATAACAGCTTACTCCGTTTTTTCAAAACCTAACGGTACGAGATTTGCTTTCATATTTGGAATACACGAGTTTTTTTTTTCATTCATTCATTTTTTTTTTCATTCATTATGAAGCAGCCACAATATTCTAATCACAAAGGAACGGATTGACTGGGCCATCTTGAGAACTTCTTGAGCACCACTAGTCCAGCCTATCGCTGTGAATTTATTTTGCACACAAGTGCCTCAAGATCGAAAAACTTATTCAGTTACGATATTAAAGTAATACTTAATAATCATGCAATTTTATAATATCTTATCATAAGAATTAGACAGTGAGACAATTTTAATTCATTACACTATTGTTGTGAAAAAATTTGAATTAATTTTAATTGAGATTATGTTTATAAATAGGACTATAATACAATATAATATAGGCCTATAAATATTAACTAATTATTTTTCTTGCACCCAGGTCTATAGTTTGTCGCCAGGCTTTCAGCAACTAACCACTTTGCCGTCATCAGGCATCCTAATGCAATGTAGGATGAATAGGCTAACAGTCGCTGGTAGGCCCTATGCCGGAAGGGAGACCCACCCTTTACGTGCCTATAAACATAGGCCTACAACCGGCAGGTTACGTATCAGCTGATTTGTAAACCTAAAGCCGGTGCCTGCCGACTATTACACCCAAGATGACAATAGGGCATGAAAGACCACGTTCGTTAAATTAGAGTCACAAAGAATTATTATTAATATATTATTATTAATATTATTATTATTTTAGCTTATTACGTTCTCACACCCTAGAGCGGCAATGGCTCACTATCCAAATGTTACGGCTTCCTTGAAATGACTATTTGGTATTGGGACCTCTTCAGATATTTGCATAATTTAAGAGTGATGTAGGCTACCCTATTAGGCCTATATTTTGTCTAAGAAGAACAATACATTTTAAAACACAAAAATGTGGATTCCCACAATTAGGTGCCGTGGAAATATCTCGAATCTGATTTCAACAATAGATGCACATTTACAATGACGTAAAAAATCGCTTAACCCGATCGCTTGTATTCATTGAGGGCTGTGTTCAGCAACACGGATAAAATAATTTCTCGCTAGCTTGGATATCGAGATCTCATAGTAGGCGTATGTTACTTGTTATATCTTACCTCGGCGATAATTAATTGAAAGAATAAGAACAAAATAATTATGAACAATTGTGGAAACAAATATTTGGGCACTTACCATAGGCTAAACGCCTCGTATGCAAAATTTAAAGAAAATCGTTAGAACTGTTTTCGAGCAAAGAATGAAATATTCTTCATGTAATGTGGTCGTGGTCAGTCTTCTCGTCCCAGAATATATCAAACCCAAGTAGGCTATGACATTTTGTTTTTGTAGGATTTTTCGCTGTCGCAAACACACATACACAAAGGCACGCGTTTTTTGATTAAAACATGTATGTAGTAGGCCATACTATGTTGAAAAAATTACATCGATTTTCGAAATTCAACACAATACCTTCTCGTAGGCCTACCCATCGAATAGGAAGAGGAAGTAACGTAAATTTATCATTTTTGCCATGAAAAATTTCTGGAGACTATCATGTACAGAACCCTTCCACCATTTTCCATTAGGCTAGTCCAAAAGCAAAATGAAAGGTGAAATTGGAGCCAGTTAAAACAAGAAAGGACGACTAATAAAAGGTTGGATGGACATTTCAATCGTGAGTTTAAATAATAGGCCTACATAAGTTATGTTCACAGACCTATAATAGGCCTACTTTCAAACAAAATAATTTTTTTCAGAAACTTTACTTAGGCCTCTTCATACAAATTTTGAGCAAATTAAAATGTTTTGTGTTTAGCTTCTTATAGGCCTACATGTGCTTAACAAACTAAAATTTGTGACAAAATTATATTTCACATTAAAAAAATGTTTTTATGTTTAAGTTTTAATAGATATTCAGTAGGCCTGTTTGAGTAAAAAGATATTGAAATTTGTAGGATAAACAATTTTATTAATGTTCAAAGTAAGTTTGCAAAAAAATAAATAAATAAATAAAATAAATAATTCATAGCCAAGATATTATTGTAGGCTACTCTTTGTATAAAATCTGTGTGAACATCAGTCAAAACTATGTCAGCCTTAAAATTGGAAAATGTTTGAAAGTTGAGAAGGCATGAAGGCATAGAATATAGTAAATATCATGGGCATCACACAAGATACAATCTAGTTAACATGAACGGTTCTCGGGTATATTATATCCAAACTATAAAGTTTATCACAATTTCACTTTCGTGATTTCTAGTTGTAACTACATAAACTCTAGGCTAGCCTACCTATGGCTTATGACAATAATTCTGGATCCTTTTTTTAATTCGTAAGTATGAAACTGATCCTATGAATAGATATAGGCCTGTGTGGTCAACTTTGGCGGTTTAGAAAATACAGATTTCACTCATTGTTAGGTCATTATTCAATCCTGCCAATCACCAGGTTGAACGCTTGGTTCTATGACAACGAGTCCGGTGGTTGGTCGGCTTAGATGCAAATGGGGTGGTAAGGCTGAATTTGCATTTGCAAGATCTCGCGTAGGGGTTGGACTTTCTAGAAAGAGAAAGGGATGACAAACAGCTACTCCTTTGAACGTTGCCTATGTTCTGTGCAGACAATGTTTCCGCTGTGACCGTGGCAACCACAACAAAGCTATCAATCATCCAGAACCTAACGGTCAAAGCATCATGGCTCCAGCTTTATTTTAGACGGGACTTGATTTGTTCGCTGGCTGCTGTTCTATTTAGTCTATTAAAATAGTGTTATGCTTATCTTATTCTAATAATAATATAATAAAAAATAATTTACTGATTATACTAAAACTCATGCCTATTCCTAGGTACACTATTAACTTAGGTTACACACATGTAGGCCTAAAGAATACTGATAGGTTTGTCTAAAAATAGACTAATATAGGCCCTAAGTTAATATGTTTTGTGAATTTGTTTCAGAAATGGTATTGTGACGTGAACTTATCAGATGATTTATGCTGCAATGAACTAAATACTTTCTACATCTACGTTAAGAAGTAGCCTAAACAATAACATAGCCTAGTGATGACATGTCTCTATTGTTAGGCGAGCATGACGTTGTACTGGCATCACAAGCAAACTACTATTAGAAGATCATCCCTGCAATAATATGTAAGTACATAGGCTATTTTGTATTGTTGCTGTTTATAATAAAGCGGATATGGTTTACAATCTTACTGTAAAATATACGCATTTATTTATTCCTGTAATTTATTTATTACTTATTTCACGAACACTGGAAAGTATGACTCTTTCCATTATTTTTTAAAATGTTTCCTTAAAAATGCCACTCTGCTTCCATTATGAACATCTTATTGCTAATACTAAAATAAGAAAAATAAAACATTTTTACAGCACCACCAGCACCAGCACCAGCACCAAGAACGTTTTCTTCTCAGAAGTCTTCGGGTGAAGTTATTGTAGTACCCCCTGTACGTATACTGAATGTATCCTGAGTGTATTCTTTTCCGGTATACCTTCAGTATACGTAACAGGAGGCCACATTGACATCTTCAGGATCCAGCTGTCTGTGACGTCACACCACCAAGTATGTGAAGTGTAATTGTGGCTATAACTTGCTTTTATAGCTCAAAGTGTACAGTATGCATTTGCTGAAGCACTCGAAGTCCTTTGCATAGACCAAAGGTTTTAGCATTAAGAGGTAGTTTATAGGCCTAACAGTTATTCTTAAGAGCTGTTTTTATTTGTACCTTTACCTTTCAATACCAAAAGGTCATATAGGATGTTGTTTTTTAATTATTTTATTACTGCAGAGCTAACTTAAGAAAATGCTGGCTTATTAAGAAGTTGCTTTCCTATTGAACTGGCAGCTTATAAACTTAAAGCCAAACATTAACAATTTTAAACTAAACATTACACAATATAAAAATAAGGGGAACTATGAGAATCATAAAAATAAGGGGAACTATGAAAATCCCATTGTCTTACTTTTTGTGTTTAGGGGATATTTTAGTGCAAGATAATATTAAAATATCATAGCCTAAAAGTCAGGATCAGTAGTCTATACTCATTCATTATAGTTTCATAAGAAAACAATAAATGGTAGAAGGATTCCAAAGTTAAATCATTTCAAGTACAATAAAATAAAATTTCAATTTTTCATATTTAATAAAAGGTCTCATTTTCTAAAGTGATGTACGCAAATTAAAAGAAAATCCAAAAGACCTATATTTATATGTTGCAACATCTGAAGATGCTCTATGAATTTCATGTAATTATATAGGCCTATGTAGAATTTTCAATAAGCCTATAGGCCTACACCATCCAACTAAAGAATGAAGTAGTGTAAACAAAACCATGTGATTTCAGAATGTCTTTTCTTAGGCCTATTTCTCATTTGCTTTGACTGACTCTTGAACGTTTCACAGCTTCCACCTTCCCTGGTACTAAATTAATCATCTGTTGAATACACAAAAACTATTTTAATTCTATGTTAAGGAAATGTTCATATTAAAATATGTAGGCTAATTAATTTGAATTATATGATCTAATAATTTAACATGGTGAACATATTGGGTAACAATTAATGCAAAATCCTACAAGTCTTTAGAATTACAAATTTATTGCAGATGGGTTTAATATGAATTTATTCATCAAAGTGTTCAGCCTATTTTGTATTCAAATAGTGGTGTGAAACTCGAATTGGGTATAAGTATATACACAATTTTAGTCAAAGTTTTGGAATTTATAAATTTCGAGTTCTTTGTGCATTAATTAGTTTCCAATTCGATCTTCGAGGATCTAAAATTCCGATTTCGACTCATCTTTAATTCAAGTACATTAGTTGCAGCGGATATGGTAAGTTTAATTTTGAAACGAATTGCTTTAGTTTCATTTCTTTGTTTACTGAACAGTGATCCATAGTTTTTTGTACAAAAATAATTAAATATTATGAAGTATATAAAAGCTTCATCCCCGCTATTCTGGAGGAGGGGATTTACATATCGTGCAGATTACAAGCACCCGGTGCGGTGTGTGGAGCTCTTTTGAGTCATACATCCACCGCCTTCTGCGAGGGTCCAGCACGGGCCTGTTTCTCTCCTAGAATAGAATACCAGTATTTCATAGCCTAATATAGGCTGAATATTTTTACATCGGAAGACTTGTTTAAACATAAAGAAGAGTCATAGCAGATCATGCGTTACCATATTCATGTCGTAAAACATAAAACAGCTAAGCCATTTAAAACTGGAGAAAAATTATAGGCCTAATATTAAACGTTTGTAATACATTTTGTGAAAAGTTTACTTTACTTTCAATCCGTGAAATTGATGTCTGAGTTCAATGGAGTGTCAGAAACTATAGCATCTACGGTATTCATAAAGATATGTCTTCAGTGTGACTCCCGTACCAGGAAAGTGTTGTATGTGACGGGTTTGTGAAATTAGAAATTCCCCAATTTTGCATGATTTTTCTACAACGAAAAACTCCCTACATTAAGAAAGGTCATGTCAACAATAAAATAGTGATCCAAAGAGGCATAACATCAAAAAAGCAGACTTTCCTATCGGGATTAAGCACAAGGTTATAGAACTCGCCAGGACGGGGAAAAATACTGATAATTTTACATATAGGAAGTGATGAGGCTTTATTGATGTGAGTATGGTTTGCTTTTCGTAGTCTACTATATGCGAGGCACATGTAGGCTAATTATTTGTATTTATTTATTTAGTTATTTATTTATTTCACGTAATTATACAAAATTATACTTTGTCTATTAACCTGATATCAACACACCTATCAACTGTTTGCTGTTTCGTTTGCATTTTCTGCGTTAAAATCCATGTAATCGGCGGCTTACTAAAATTATCTCTGTATAGGCCTACATCTACTTCATTCTTTACTTGGATATGGTGTACAGGTAATAATCAAGGAGATCCTGGGGGTGCGGATCCCCCAAAATATGAGATTTTTCAAAGCGCTAGTTAGTAGCCTATAGTATTTTAAAAGTTAATAAGATATATCTTCATAAATAAAAGTTAATAAGATATATCTTCATAAATATAATTTAATATGGAAAATAAAGTAAGTAGGCCTAAATCAGACCTAGATCTAAATTTATCTACCAATTAGCTGTTACTATTATCATTCATAGCTCATTCTGTGTACATCTAGGCCTAATATTTTGTGTTTCGTAAAAATGTATGACTGTGCCTACTGGCAGTGTAAGCTAACTTAGTAGGCTTAATGTTCAAACATTTATTTATGTCAGTTGACAATGAAATTGTCTATGAGGGTATGAAATCCCTTGATTTAATTAATCACTTAATTAAACTATTAATTTATAATTTATCAAGCAGTATTCGGAACACGTCTCTAATATATTTAACCCATTTACATACTTGGATGAACAGCCCAATATGGAGAACATAAGAATCAAATTATTTCGTATGTAAAGAGCTTCAGTAAGAAACTAGTTATCTTTAGGCCTACTTATGTTTATAATATTAATTGCCTACTAATGCTTCGTTCTTTTTAGAGTTTAACGGGAAAATAAATAAAACATTCTTATTTTCTGCTATTCTTATAGGCCTACATTCAAATCTTAAAATAGTCTAAATAAGATAAAATTTAGGACTATGGGAATTTTAAAATTTTGAACATACAGGTTTACAAAATAACCTACATTTGACAAAATTGTATTAACGATTGATCATAAAAGTCAAATTAAATCTAGATCTGACTTAGGCCTACATGGTTGTAACACTGGACAGAGTAATTTCAATCCTCATGAACCAAAATGCTGCAGCCTATTATAAGCTACTACTACTTGATCAAAACAATGTTCGTGTTAGTCCATCATTGTTCAATTATATGAACTCATGACAGCAATAACTTAAAGAAAAGTTAAACATATTGTAGGCCTATTAACGAGTGACAATTGCACATATGTGCGCATTCTTCTCTTATATATATTGTAGGCCTATAATGATTTTAGCTTATACTCACTCAATTATCAATATTCATCACATTCGTTCTAAACAATGTTACCAGCGTGATTATTGTATGTGTGGAATGGTGAAATAATAAAATTTAACAATAAGCTAAAATTGCAAATGCATAAAGACCGCCTAGTTTTAAGAAATTCTTGGCAGCCAGAGGTTAGGACGTGTCCACATAGCCCATTCTTCATTCTATGATTCTTTCAGATTTTATTTATGTTTTTTTTTAATAAATAAACAATGAAATGCTTTATAGGTCAATACCAATTAGTCCTACAAAGTCTTTCAAAAGTCTGATGGAACGATAATAGCGATAACAATGTCACAGTA
Organism: Ectobius pallidus; assembly: GCA_964059195.1. Classification (NCBI taxonomy): domain Eukaryota; kingdom Metazoa; phylum Arthropoda; class Insecta; order Blattodea; family Ectobiidae; genus Ectobius; species Ectobius pallidus. Next base: position 174,378,732 of record CAXKWD010000003.1, on the reverse strand, counting down.
ATATAATAGTTTATAATATAGGCTAAATAACAGAGCTTTCATAACAAAAGTAGGCTTACCAGCCCGCTGGCGTGGTCTTGTGATCCGTCTACAGATCCGTCGGCCAGGATTCGATCCCCGGTAGGCCTACCTCCTCGGATTTTTCTGAGGTAGGGAGGTCTGGACCGGGGTGCACTCTTGATTCAAATTGAAGAGCTACTTGATAGAGAAGCTGACCACATGGCAGGGTTGCCAGATCAGAAACGTAGAACAGTCCTACCAATATTCGTAAATAGTCATATGCTAGTCAAAACTGTCGTATGCTTTGTGATTATTCAGTGTAATGAACGTATTGCGTTAATACTAATGCTAATAATAATAATAATAATAATAATAATAATAATAATAATAATAATAATAATAATAATAATAATAATAATAATAATAATATAATTAATAAATGGTATTATACACCTTACATGTGGCATGTAAATCATCTTATTTGTAAATGTTTAGGTGTGTTTCATTATCTTCCGATGTGCTAAATTTGATAAAGTACAAAAAAATTAAATAGTAGTTGCTACAGCGTTGTAGGCTAATTATTGCAAAAGAAACTGGACTGTTTTCCATTTACTGCATATTCATTTTAGCTACATGTTTACAAAATAAAACCATGAGAAAACAAAAAGCTGTATATAACTTATATCAACATTTAAAATTAGTCAGTAGATTGGTTAAAAAAAAAATATAAAACTCTATGTTAAAAATAGTCTTACAAATACGCGTACGACTCATGGTTGCGTCGTACGTCGTACAAATATATGAAATAGTCGTATGTATACGACTAAAGTCGTACGTATGGCAACCCTGCCACATGACCCCCAATCCTGCCATCCGCCTATGGTAGATGACGCAGAGGTCGGGTGGTAGGCCTAGTCCCTTTAGGGATGTAGCGTTAGGGAGTTTAGTTTAGTTTAGTAGGCTTGCAGCAAACATTATGGCCTAGATCATGGGCCTACACAAAGTGATCACATGTCTATAGGCTATGCCTAATACAGATCTGGACTTGTTGTGGTAGTAGGCCTATTACGTTGAAGACCACTTCCCTTGCTACATGGAAAATAAAATTAGTAATAATAATTTTATAATGATAACAATAGTTTAATAAACAATAATACAACGCTTAAAAATATCAAAAATCAGTTTAGACTACTTTCCTAGTATACACTATTGTGTAACTGAAGAGCTCTGTTCTAAACAGTAAGTATCTGCCTAGCCAGAGAACAGTTTTTCTTGGGGGGGGGATTCTACGAAATTTCCCCTGAAAACCATCAAGCAACATCAATAAGAAATTAACTTAATGAAAAATAAATTTTAACAATGAAATGTGTGTTACAATATTAATTTACAATGAGACGAATCTCATTTTCTAGATCAACATCCATTTCAGATTATGTGTATCCTCAGATAATATTTCATATCACAATAGTGGTTTTAATTTTTGATGGTATCAGTGTAGGCCCTACAATCTATTTGATGCTTGCAGTGAAAAATATATTTGTTTTTATGGAAATATAATTCACCCATTAGTCACAATTTTTTTTCCCCCAAACATACTGTACAAAAAGTATTTTTTTGTTTAGGCGTAGGCCTACTGACAGTTCGCAAAGACGGTAAAAGGTAAGGAATGTTACTGTTCGTATTAACGGACTGCATGTGAAGTAGGCCTACCATTACGTTATACCTTACCTATTAATCTTGTCTATATTGTAGCCTAGATTCCGGACTTCGTAGCCGAAGTGAACCTTGCTAACGAAAGTATTTTTTAAAATCATTTAATCTAAGCTCTTAACATTTAGTGCCATACAGGAATAAATTGAATGAAATTGCATGGTCTTTTGTTATTCTGGACTTCAGCACACACAAAACTAATATTAATCTCGCTTTATATTTATCTGGCTTTCTTAAAAATTAAATCTAATCATAAGGTAGCCTATAAGATGTGAAGGAAAGTTCGAGTAACATCAGCAAAATTCACGTAGCCAAATCGTAGAGTAAACCTGCCAAATATGGGCCCCGGCTTAATATGGGCCCCTATGATATTCGGCGTGATTCGTATTGCCATCTTCAAATTCAAGTCAGATATCCTTCAACACGACTCAAACAGTGTCACGGTGTGTTTAGTCTGTGTGGGAACCTACCGCGAGAGCTCACACAACATCATTTTTAATTTCGTTGGTTTTGAAGTTTTTGCAGCGTTTGACGTCACTCCATATTATTCATCAGAGGTAAGATATATTAATATTTAAGTTAGTATTTCTTAAGAAGCTGTAACTGAGGTATAGAAACATTATGATACATAAAGATTTCAGACTCAAGTTGCTTGTAGAAAAATGGATGACCACTGTACATTATACCTGCCTTTTATGGGCCAGGGGCCCATATTAGGAAGGTCATCCATTGTAAACCCAAGTGAGTGAAATGGATCCATTCTCACTGTACACAAAATTCAGTCCAAGTGAATTTCATTTGTGAGAAATGCCTGAATGGCTAAAGAAAGCATTAGCAATATTGTGTCTTAATTTTTAATAATTTTTTGTAGGGGCCCATAATAGGACATATACCTTCCTAATATGGGCCCCTCTTACTATTTAAATATTCTATTATATTTGCAATTACTGTGTAACAAAAACTCTTTTTTTGGTCTCATCATCTATAATAAATGCTATTGAATACATTTGGTGCTTTATAAAGTCTTGAAAAAATTATGAACCGGAAATATCAGCAACTTAAAAAAAGGGGCCCATATTTGGCTGGTTTCCTCTAACGATCTTCAAACAACGTATCATCTAGAGGAAATATATTCAAGGACTGTAATACAATATATCCAAATGAATTCATAAGATTATAGCCTATGTAAACAATGAAATAATGTAATGTAAACAATATAGACAGCTTATGGATTCTTTATTATGTTTCTATTAATTTATAATTTAAGACCTACCTATTATCAATAAAGAAAAACTTTCGTGTCGAAATGAATATGAACCAAAATATGCAGAAGCAAATGCAGGTTACCCAAAAAGTGTGTCAAAGATCGTAAATCAGGTGTAAGGAAGAATATGATTGCTGCTGTCTGATATAGGCCTACATAGGCCTACTTTCCTGTCTTCACAATCATTCGCTACGATTTTTTGAAACTTTCCTTTGCCCCAAGAATTGTTTATTAGTTACTTATTACAGTATGCAGCAGATATTGTATACAGCACATTTAATTGCATAGGCCTAATATTATGTCTACTTTTTAGTTTTCAAATACATCAAATTATATTCCCTTTTAATGGCCACAATAGTACTTGTGACAAAAACATGACTGCTACGCAGAAACAGTCACTCAAGAACTTAATATGGGTGAAAACATTATACTATAATTAAAGATCATAGTAATTATTAAAATAACAACAATTATTGCATTGTTTTAGTATTGTAGAAGAATGTTAATAATAAACATGCTGCCTATCAAAATGTTTGTTGTTTGTTGTGTTTTCTCCACTTGAAATTTAGATTACTTACTTCCAGGGATACGATGAAGGTCCTCAAGATCACTTTTAAAACATGGTTTGTATATCCTTCAACTTAATTTGGTAGACAGTTATTTTTTACAACATCCACCTATATGCAAATGTATAAGGAGTATTTCGACCTGTTTATAGTGGAAAATTCCCTTGAATACATTACTTCAGTTCCAAAATTATGTGGGAAATGAAATCCACCATTCTAAGAACACACACACACCTACCTGCGGCTTGTAGTTAATCCAACTATGACTGTAAATCCCGAGCAAGACCAGAAGTTTTTACTAGTCAGTAGTCTAGATAGCCTAATGTATTTTGGGGACAATGGTATTAAGATGCACATTTTCGAACGCAAATAATAGAAACCTTTACGGAGATATTTTTTCGATTCTGATTTCAGACTTCCTGAACAATTTCGCTACCTAACTACACTAAGCAGATCATGAAGATCCAGGAAAGAGGAACTTATAGCATAAGTTACATTTTTCATTTATAATATTGTATAATAATCCAAATTTGCAATGAATTATCAAATAACTTAGTTACACAAAGAACTGAACTAACAGTAAACGCACTTTCCATGAATTTAAAACAAAGACTGATATTTAAGACAGTTCATAACGTTATGATTATTATTGCTTATCATTTAAAAAATATATATATTCAATTAGGGACTGGACAGAAAACATTCGATTATTTTTAACTTGGTCTTTTACAATGGACAATCATGTAAGCTACAACCTTTAGGGTAGTTAGATAGAGATAGATAGAATTGGAGTTTAGAGACCCTTCAAGATCTAAGGTCATGGGGGCCTATCGAAGGTGGGGGAAGAAATCGTAACACTGGTGATCATACTGGCATCGTCACGCAGAATGTCTTGCAAACTTAGCCCTTGAAGGTGTTTTGTTCGAGAGGGTAAAGTGACAGTGCAGTCAACAAGTAGGCTATATGTAGAACAGTAATGGGGATTTTAGGCTACGGAGTTAGGCCTAAACACAATTATACAGAATTATATCTAGGTACAGTCGGACATCCCCACCTCAAAGTTAATACCTTAATGCTTATAATATATTCCTACACTTTATAGTCTGCAGTATAATTTTTAAATATATAATCCTATAAGTCTGATCCTGGTAGGTGTAGGCCTAATGAGAATGGGTCCTTAGTGTAAACAATGAATTATGGTATTCCATATGATTGAATTTCAGACGATCGAACCACACAATACAATCACAATAAAGTTTCCCTTTGCTTAAAGGGGCTAGCCTAAATGCCTGCATTTTATCTCCTTTTATCATTCCATTAGGTTCACTTTTGATTTATAGACCCTTATTCTATCCAAATAAAAATTTTGTCTCTATATATTTTATATCCATAGCCTATATTATTATTATTATTATTATTATTATTATTATTATTATTATTATTATGAATATTATTATTATCATCATTTAAATTCTCAAATTTATCTTTCAGTTAATTTTGGTCTACCATCCTTTTCTTTCTTTCCAAACTATTAAATTTACCAAAATGAACGGTTATTTTTATTTATTTATTTCATTTCCCATGCTTCCTTTTTATATCTGTACAGGGAGCTTTACGTTTTATAGACCTAATTGACTTAAATTAACTTGTTCTCTAAGTAATCTGGTTTAAACTAATAAAACACAGGAATGCAAAGAAGGCAATACGAAAAGAAAAAAGAAATGAATAGATTGTGGGAAGAGAGAAACAAAAGCAATAAATACATTTATATAACAATTGCAACTACCCTTTAGCTATAGGCTAAGTTAACTGCAGAGCCTTACAAGGTTCGGTAAATTCCCACTCTAGACATGTAAATGTAGGCCTCTTACATATGCACAACTCTATGGTAACATGAGAATCAAGGTAACATATTTTGCACAGGGACGTTCAGTACCAACTTCTTTATGCATTGTTCCATCTTAAATTATCTTAGGCTAGGTCTAATCGATCGTCATACATGAGTTCCGATGTTTTAAATCGAATTCTCCACTTTACTATATTTATTGCTTGGGCAGTAATAACAATACAATAAACTTTCCTTTTTCAACATCGATATCCTGACACCGCATAATATTGTGCTTTTTAAGACTTTAGATAAGACTTTTTCTATGTACCTAAAGCCGGTCTTTTCAATAAGTTAGTTCTCATAGGGAATAAATTACATTTAGACTAACTGTTAGCCTATGAACTTCTTCTAGTTCGACCTATTTAACATACGGCAATACTACTGTATTCAAGTAATTTGTCTATTATTTTCATTCTTCTTTATAATAAGTTAAGCTCAATCATCCAGCCGCACTGTTTTCAGATTTCTTACTTGTCATCATTATTGATAATGCACGCTTAAAATTTAAATTTAGGCTATGCTTACCTTTACTTATAGGCATATGTTCAGTTTTCTCTTTTTTAGAGCTTCTCGTTTAGTAGGCCTACTTCAGAAGCTGCCTTTGTTTCATTTCCCCCTTTAGCCTATAGCCTATTTATTTAATGTCGCCATTAATTATCACTTGCTTCTCTGAAACATTTTTTCTTCCAAAATCGTGGATTACACAACTTAGGTCTACCTATCTTAGTAGTGCAACTGTACATTAATCCTCACACTTAGGCCAACGAACTTGAGTAGGCCTAACTTTCATGAGAAAAGCACTGATATTGTGTTTAGGTAAAGACCGGGGGATATCCAAGGGGTGCAGGAACGGTTAGGAATTCGATTTTTAAAATTACACTATGCTAATATTATGCATTATGTCGTAAATTAAAATCATACTTGGATGCTAAGATAGAAGAAGATAGCCTATAAAGACAAGAATTTTGTGACATTTTGCTTTACCATCGTCATTGAAAAAAGTCAACGTCCATACTTATGTTGTGAAGTGGAGAGAAGGGGCAATAGTAGGCCTAATTAATGTTTATTTAAATAAATTATTAATGATTTATCAAATGTCCAACTAATTTAAAATAAGATAAACAACACATAAGCTGGTATATGCAGTACGGTTAGTAACAAGGTCTGTGGAATACCAGCCAAGCAGTAGGTTTTTGTTTGTTTTTCATAACCCTTTCGAACTGTAGACCCAGTTTCTCCATTTTATGACACCTCTATTGCTCCTTCACCAAATAACCTCGTAAAAGGAAACGAGAAATGGAGTTCACAATACACTATCAACAATCGAAGTTCAGATTCTGTTTGAAGGAGTGGTTTATTTTAGAGAGCTTTCTCTTCCTTTCTGTGAAATATTGTAAGGAAAGGGTTGATTATATGAATCTGGCGTTGCACCCTTTTCTGTGAAGAGAAAGTTGCACATCTTGGGATAAAAGGGTTAAATGAGAATAACATTTAGCTGAATTTTCCCCGAGGAGTGGGAAAACCTGTAACGAATCGAAGAAGACTTCCTAGGATGTAGAGAGTATGAAAACTGTTTAGTGAATGTAGTTAGGAACAGGTGTGAAGTTCAGATCTGGTGTAGGCTACAGTTGATAGCGGAGTGAATGGTGTAATGTGAAATTAAGTTTATACAACTCGGCATGGGAAGTGGCTGTATAATGGTGAGTTAACTTTAATTAGCAGGTGTAACTAACTACATTATATTTTGTTGTGTTGTCATTCATTTAATGTGAGCTAACATTTTAATGGCATTTTGCCTTCAAAAACGTGTTTATTTTTCTTATGTCCATTGCAACCAAATTTCAGCACGTTTCTTATATAGGCCTAGTGAAGTAAAGAATTCCAAAATTCTCGACTTAATAAGGTTTTGATGTTTTTAATTATTCAATAACCAAGCTCAATTTGGCAGGCCCACCTAATGTAAATGCTTGTACTTCAACTTTGTGAGGTAGATGACGCAAAATGTTACTCAGTTTTGTCCAAATTGTAAGTCTAATTTATTTATTAAGTTTTTTTGAAATACAGTAAGAAGATTACATTTTTAAAAACATCATACAATATGAATGTACAGAATCCCACCTGCAGGTGTCCGGGGTATCCCACAATTGTTTCTAAAACTTGAGATTTTATAAGATCCAGTACCGAAAAGTTTGCATTTATTCAGGATCTCAATTATACGGGAAATGGAGTTTAAAAGCGAATTATCACTCCCGACCTGCAGTGTTTAACTTAATTTTTTTGCAAATATACAGGCATTTGTAACCTAAATAGGAACAAATCCTTTTTCCATTATGAAAATATAACCTACTTATGATATTTTTTGTTGTAAATGTTAAACTTTTAGGGTGTAGAGTCCCTTTAAAAGTACACGATCAATATTCCTTTCGCATTGTGGCACGAACAAATCTCACTTGAAATGCACAAAGGTTCTGGTAGTTGTCCAGAGTCTGCTTCAATGTGCTTTTCGGAAAGAAAAACAACTGGAATTCAAAAGATAAAATTATATTGTCTTCAAATGATTTGAATACTTCAACTTTTTAAATTTAGTTTGTTGTACACATTAGTATGTCTAATGCTTATATATAATCTTGTTCACCCTGTTAACGTTAATATATATATATTAATATTAATTTGTTATTAATTTTTAGTTAATCATTTAGTTATGTGAATACTTCAGTACAATATCAAGATTTCTTTTTCACGTGCCAAGTTTGTTAACAGTTTTAATTAGCCTATAAGCTTGTTGAGTTCTATTGTGTAAATAATTCCATGTGTTTCGTTTTACAAGAAAATAGAGTATTATAAATGAAAGTATTGGTGTATGCAAATTGATTCATAAAATAGTACAACATAGGTAGATTTATTATTCCTCTAATTTTTTTTTTTCAAAGTGAACTTACATTTTAAATCGAAATTATGAATCAATGTGCATACTGTTGGCAAAATATTCTTGTTCACCCTGTTAACGTTAATATCCTTATTTCAAAACTGGATAGGCTATGTAACTTCCCAGAGTTCAGGCAAGAGTTATTAACTTACGTTTAAAGTTAATAGGTGAAAAATAGACCTGTCTATTTGAAGGTAAGTGATGTACATGTACTGTGACTCCTTATAATTAACTTATTCACTTGATTATCAGCCCTCTTATAGGGCCTAATTAAATTCGGAACGAATTTTACATTCTATCCTCTGGGGAATGGAGGACCATATTGAGTTCGATTTTATGTCCACATAAACAATAGATAACTCTACCCCTGTGCGCACGCTTGTTAGACTTTGTTTTGTCAATCAGAGCATTTGTTCCATAATTGCATTTAGGATTGCAATGGATTATTAATGTAACACTTCCCTTAAATCTTTGGAAAAAATGTGGTGACTATTTAGAGAGGGTAGCCATTCTATAACCACACACAAAGTTAGCAAGTACCAAACAATTAAGCCTTAAACCTCCGGTCAAACTAAATTTTGGTAACCATATGTGATGTGTGTATACCTATTGTGCCCGTATGTACATCCGTAGGGAATGTTGATGGTATGACGTGTTTGGGCTGTGTAAGTTACTTGTGTCTTGTATTTTGGCGCAGGATTGACTTAAGTGCGGATAGGTCTTATGTGCTATATTTCCGGAGTTAGCAAAAAGTACGAAAATCTCAATAGTTTACTCAAATTTCCATTGATAATTGTATTCACACTGGCCGTGGGTAGGCTAAGGTGGAAAAGTTGAGTCACGCTGAAAAATTTAATACCATAGCCGGGATCTGAACCAGGAACTTCGGCTCTCCGAGCCGCTTCTCTACCATTGAGCTACCATGGCAACATGTCGGTACAACATTAAATTCTCCAACTGTCTCACGTATCCCGGTATACAACCAGGTGTTCTCAATATGAAATAATTATCATTCCAATGTGACCTACTACAGTGGTTTACTATGAAGCTTGGGCATTTGTTGTAAGTCGCCACTGGGGTGGTATCTCATATTGAGAACGCCTGGTGGTATAGGCCTACCGGGATACGGAGAGCCGAGGATCTGGTTCAAATCCCGGCCATGGCATTGCATTTTTCAGTCTGAGTCAACCTTTCCACTTTAGGAACCTACTGCGTTCGGATCGGATTCAGTTCGAATTGAATCTGGATGAAAACGTAATAGGCCTACTATATATTTTTACACGAAAGTAATACTCTTTAGGCCTAAGTCTTCTAAATCCTCTGTGCTCTTAACATTTTTCGAGTAGGCTTACCGATGTGAAAGGAAGTAATCCGATTACCTAATGAAGATTATTGTCTAAATAAAAATCGAAGCTCTTTACAATGCCTTCAACATAATTTAAATCGGCCTTTCATATCTGCTACATGAAGAACGAAGTTTAGCAATTAACACCAGATCGTCTTTCCATCATTCCTTGTCCGTAACATTACCAGCACTGGAGAGAACACAATAAGATCGCGAACACACGAAAAGACTGTCTTAATAACCCAATTCTTTGTATTACAGTTTAGGCCTAAACACTCCACATTTTATTGTCTCCAATGCCATGCTAGTGTTTTACATTGTTAACGGGATTATTCTATAGGCTACTGTGTTTTGTGTTCTAGTCGCTATATAAGCAAGCGGTTCAGGCGACAATATAGGCCTATAAAATTTATTAATCAATACCATTTAACTCAACCATGGAAGTGATTATTCTGGTACATTAACGTGGACATGAGGTCTGAGTGATTGCCTAGAGTTAAGGGGCTTATAACACTGAAAAAGAACTTACAAAATGTGCATGTTAATTATTATTCAAGCAAACTGGTTCCTAAACGTTTAATCAAAAAAGCATTATTCTTATACAATAAATTTATGGAGTTTTGAGATCATACATTTGAACCACTGCACCGCAAATGCAATGAAATGAAGAGTTTCTAAGATTAATACACCTTCGAGTAATCTCATGGGCTAGGTGAGTAAATCAACTTTTTTTGATGCGTAATTTCTAATGCGTTTATGGTGGTGGGGATTGGGGACATTTGGACAGCATGCCGACACCCACGGGCGTTAATGGTGGTTTCCGTGACCAGTTTGTTATAAGGTTCCTTAAAATAGCAGTAATTAGAGACTATTGTTATTTGCGTACATTTGTTTGTATAGCCTATATCCTATTTTATTTTATTTTGAAACCATATCTAGACATTTATATTGTAATTTTGATTTCAGTCTGTATAGTATATTGTTGTTTGTATTCTTGTAGGCCTATGTTTGAATAATACGATTCAGAAATAAAGAACTTTTTTAGATTAGGCCTGTTTTAGTAGTTATTTTGAAAGACACATTTATAACTTGATTTAAAAGCAAATTATCTCAAAACGGTTAATAAGAATCAACCTGAATGCAAGTAAATACTATAGAGAAATAAAGAAATATTCCAGGAATAGTTGTAAACAATCCTATAAAATGTATTTAGCCCACGCGACCAATCAAGTCACAAAGTATCACGCGAATTTTCCAGGATTAAAATGGTTAGCTAAATTACTAATTAGTACATTTAGTATAGTCATCACACTCAACTAGATATAACTTAAATCAGATCACAGTTCACCATAATAGGCTTAAGTTAGTGGTTGTGTTCAGAACTTCCGTAGCTCAGCTAACACCCTTTTTCCCTTTGCGACATGCAGTCATTCTGCTTAAAAACATTCACAGCAGAATTGCACCGAAATAATGTGATCATAAATTGTCATAAAATAGTCTTAAATCTCTCGGTCTATCATTCTTTGATGGTCCTGCCGTTCGCAAATTGTTATTCACAAACTAGTTAACTGAAAAAACGTAACAATTGATGTCAGGTCTCAGAAACCGCTACAAAAATTGTTTTTAGCACGGATCCGCTAACACTAGGTAAGTGACGCATACGGAATCATAAAGTATTTCAAGAAGGGAAGGTAGTGTAAATAAACACACTTGTGAAGATGATATCCAGACAGCAGTTAAGTTTTTAATGCGGTCATGCAGACCACACGACTATGGATAAGGGTTAGTAGAGAATCAGATGTCAATAGATCAAAATGATTTATTCTTTCAATTTAAAGAATGTAATATTTTAGGTGAGGTACGCCGTGATGTAGTGATTGAGGCGCTGCGCTACAAACCGGAAAGTCGCGGGTTCGATCCCCGATGAGGTCATTAAGAGTTTTCAGTTGGCCTAATCCTTCTGGTGGCATCATTGCCCCGGGGTCCACTCAGCCTCTAACAGAAATGAGTACCAGGAGCAATCCTGGGGTTAAAGGCGGTCGGTGCGTAAGGCTGACAACCTTACCACCTTCAGGTACCGAATGTCTAAAATCTGGGAGCCTCAACCTCATGGAACCCTCTGGGCCTGTATAGGGAACACTTTACTTTACTAATATTTTAGGTAGACCCTTTTTCTTAAGGTAGGCCTAAAAGAAAATACATTTTTATCAGACATGTATTTTAATAGTCTAGGCTACTGACTCCTGAGTGGTCTCGTGGTTGCGTCACTCCCTGCGAATCTGCAGGCCCTGGTTCGATCCTCCGTTGGCTACCTCGGATTTTTCTGAAGTAGGGAGGTCTGGAACGGGGTGCACTCAGCCTTATGATTCAAATTGAGGAGTTACTTTATTAAGGAGTAGTGACTCCGGTCATGGAAACCATCATTAACGACCTTGAGTGTCGGCATGCTGTCCACATGCCCCCAATCCTGCGATGTGCCTGTGATAGATAACGCAGTAGTCGGATGGTAGGCCTAGTCTCTCAAGGGACACGAAGTTTAGTTCTTGTTTTTAATACAAATCTGAGGCTTCTGAGATGAAGAAATAACATCCAGGACACTTCTGTACTACGTATTTTCATTCATTATTCCATAAAGAACCGACTGTTCATTCAATTGTTTCGTATCAGATAAGTGATAACATACCAACTTCCTGAAGTTCGTTACATGGTTTTTCGGTGTGTGAACCAAGCTTCTTGTTTGTTGGGGTGGGGGGGGGGAGGGTTGCGAAGTCTGATTTATCAACGAAAGGTAATGAAAAACACTGAATTTTAATTAGGTGAACAATTTTGCTTATGTTGGTAACACATTATGTTGAAATCATTTTAGAAATAAAGAAAACACTTTATGGAAAAATATCTACCTTAGGGTCGTCATTTTAATGGCTAGGGATAAAAGAGGGAATGCAAATAAATTCCACGGCAGGGAGAAATATCGTTATCAGTTAAGGAAATAGTTATTTTAAAAGAACTAAGATTCTTCTTATACAAATTATCAAAATATTCATTAAGCATTATTCACTACAAATTACGAATGCTAAAAATTCTAAAAATAGTTAATCATGGTTAAGAGTTAAGTGTTCCAGATAGTAAAATCTGAAATGATACACACCATCTCTACCCTAAGCATGGATAATGCGATTTTCTTGCTTTATGTTCCAACAACTGAACTCGTTCTGTGTTTCTGAACACTCAAGGTATGATTTTACTCTCAATTGCCTTTTTTTTCACTCCCTAGGCCTACTGAACCTTTCTCTTCTGTAATTTCTGAAAAATGCAACGATTATCAGACCCCCAGAAAACAATATTGGTGGCTGGGAAGGACACTAATCTGATGTTAGCTACCATCCATAGGACTAAGATATTAGTTTCTAATAACAATTGAAATTCAAAATACTATAAAAATAGGTTGTTTCTAAAATAATTTCATTGTTGAAGTAAGTGAAATTTAAGATTATTAAGATAATAAATATTTCAGGACTGAAGAAAATTATTGTTAAATAGGGGTTTTTCGTTATACAGGGATTTGACTGCACATACAGAGTATTCTCGAATCATCTGCTTCTTGAAGCTATATAACCTATACCTCATAATTGTGCACCATTATTGTTGGTTGCATGTTACAGGGATTTCAGGGGTGATGAAAATTATACTGTACTAGGTTACAACTGGCGTCTCTTTAAGTTTAATCGTGTGTGATAATCAGAATGGGTTGTGATGATACATAAAGATACACTGAAAGAAATCCTCGTTGTCTTACTATTGTACACATGATGCCCTGGTACTAGAGAACCAGCGATTTTATAATATCCGAAAGGAATATTTTGGAAACATAGTTCATCTAACTGAAATGAGAATCTTTCTCGAAATGGGTAGGCTTCAGATTTGCGTAACAAATACAGATGGAAGCGGGATTCGAACTCATAACCTCTTTCTTTTAGAAGCCTGCTACCCTTACAGTTCATGCACAAAGCACAGCTGCGGATATGAAGGTAGCATCTAGCTATCGAAGAGATAATATCCATATATCTGTTTTATAATGGGAGAGATTTATTATTATTAGGCCTATTAGTATTATTATTATAATTCACTGCATTATAGAATACATGCAATACAGTAGTGAATTAGTCTCCATCGGTGTTATAAACATTAGATATAGTACTGCGGTATACGAATTAAACGCTTAATAGCAAACATATAGACGGCGCGCAAATGTATTAGACAGTGAAATGGGTAGATACTGCCCCTCTAGAACTGGCTCTGAAGTAAACAAGTATGTAGCCTATGTCTCACTCTAGCGCATTATTCGTTGGCCTATCTACTTCAGAGTGAGAGCTAGGCCTACTTGCTTACTTAGGGTCGGTTCTAGAACGAAAAACATTTATTACCCATCCCACTGTCTGAAATCTTTGATCGGCCGACTATAGCTATGTCGGTTAGATCGTTGTAACAATCAAAACTAAATGTTAGTAGGCCTATCTAATGCACTTTCCTCGTAGGTCTACGATTTGATTGTGTTGCTAATACCAGAAAGCTATGAAATAAGAGTGAAACGGGGGCAAATAGTTCTACTTAACGTACTGTAATGAAACTTACACAACAGTAGAGATTTTGTCATTTGGGTTGCCTATACGAACAAGTGGACGGCGGTCCGGGAATATCTCAAAACTTCTACGTCTTAATTTCACAGACTATTTAAGAAAAATGGAAATTAATTCATAAAGAGGGCGATCAAATTGTGACTTTTTCTTTTGCAGTAGGCATTCTGACGGATATGTGAAGAACAGACCTCATCGTTATACAGTGTAATCTATAAACAAATTAAAGCAACAGAACTAAATTACATATATGATGAGTAGGGCCCGGATTTGTATGTAAAAAATGTTTTTTTTCCTGATGTGTACATTCCTAAAACAAAATTTAATATCCAAATCGAGGTCCGACAAACGCAAATTCCAAATTTTATTTCACATAAAAACACATATTTTACAAAAAAAGTTATGTGAATAAATATTTTCGATATTTTCTCCATAAATACATATTTTAGAACTTTTTTCGGATTTTTTATGTAATTTTTTTCCCCCTGATGTTCATATCAAGATCCGACAACCGCAAATTCCAAATTTTATTTTACATAAAAATACATGTTTTACAAAAAAGTTATGTGAATAAATATTTTAGATATATTCTCCATAAATAAATATTTTAGTACTTTTCCTCATTCTCTTTTAACATTTTACAATATAATTTGTATCTCGAAAGAATTCAACACAAATGCTTCACTTGCAATGAGGTGAGAGTTATTATCAGGGAAGAACAGAACAGAACCCAATCTCAACATTGCGTAATTCACTTAAAGAAATACAATACGTTGAAAGGCAACTTAACACTATCTCAGGTTCGAAAATAGAAGTTCTAAGAACAAAATTTAAAGGTATGATTGAGAAAAATGGTGGCAAAACCGCTCAAGGTTTGGAAGGCCAAAACATAATCGAATTGATTGTGTGTGTGTTAGTGATCTACCCCTCTTCAAATATGCAAGGTTAACATCGTGTGATGTAGAACATTTCCTTTTCTCAATATAAGGCATTATTCTCGGATAATAGACAAGGATTTGTGATCCATAATCTGGAAATGACATTTGTTGTTCACTGCAACTCCAGTCAGCATTTTATATATGATATTTAGCTGCAATTGGTGATTTTCAATATAATTTGTTCTAGTAAGTTACGAACAATCTGGTGTTTTTATTCCTTTTTCAGAAAAAAAAAATATATAGTTTTAGCACATATTTTTAAAATTTTAGCACATATTTTTAACATTTTTAGCACATAAAAAATAAATATTTTTAAGTTTTTTAGCACATAAAAATCCGGGCCCTAATGATGAGTATAGGCTAATGCATTGCAATGGATTGAGGTAATCGAAGATTTATTTTAGGGATCATACAACAAACAAATATCGTATTTCATGTTTTATAAACTAATAGTTCTTAGAGTCCATTATAAAAATGTTGGAGAATAACCTATAAGAGTTCGTAACAAGGAAAAGGCAGATATAGGAACAAAAAGTTGAATTATTTCAAGACAAGCAATCTCTAGGTTTATATTGTCGGAGTACAATAAATATATATTTTTAATTATGACAAATATTTTATCCTTTCCAAAGGTTTATATCACTAATGACATTAAGGCTATATACAAACAACTAATACGGAGTGGTAAAAAAAAGCTTTCACTACTTTGAGAATTGGAGCTGTTCATCAAAACAAAAAGAATGTCTCATAAAGATGGGCCCTGAAAAGCATTAGGCTACACATTGTAAGATAAGCCTAATGATTTTCTTACTAATTCGAATTTCAAAGCCTTTGTTTCACACAAAATATAAATTTTAGGACTCGTCTTTATACTACAGGATTTTTGTGTAATTATTTTATGGTCACTACCAACTGTCAAAATATTGAATAATCTATAATGGTGTGAATATGTCATAGCTCTATTGAAAATCTATGGCATTGATGAACAAGTGTTCATACCGCTACTACCCACTTCTGACAGTCCTATTGAAATATTATTTGTTACCACATGTATAACTTCCCAAAATGCCTGTTGAGCCTATGTAATATTAATTACCTTTGAAGACAACTAGGCCTACTGTATTATTAACTAAAATTACAGCTTTCTGTTTTCTCTAGTCTTGACAAAATTGCCTTAAAAGGAAATCTGCGATGGGCAAAAAGGTTAGAAAATAAAAATAGTGGGCCAATTCCCTTGCTCCACTTGTAAGCAGAAGGTCACTAGCGAATTAATTCCCTTCGTTCCATTTGGCAGCAGAGGTCACTTAGCGGGGTAATTTTCAATGTTCCACTTGACAGCAGATTTCTACTAGCGAGATAGTTCTCATTGCTCTACATGGCAGCAGAAGGCCACTTGCTGGGTAATTCTCATTCTCTACTTGGCAGCAGAAGGTCACTTGCTGGGTAATTCTCATTCTCTATTTGGCAGTAGAGGGTCACGAGTGGTCTTTTCCCCGTTGATCTATGTAGCTTAGTTAGCAAAGGACCACAAACGAGTGATTCCCATTGCTCCACTTGCTAGCAGAGGGTCATTAGTGTGTTAATTCCCATTCCGTCAGTTCACAGCCACTCGCGAGATAATTCTCTTTACTCTATGGCAGCAGAAGGCAACTAGCGAGGTAATTCTCATTGCTCCATTTTGCAGCAGAGCAACTAGCGAGGTAATTCTCATTGCTCCACTTTGCAGCAGAGAGCCACCAGCGGCCTATTATCACATTGCTACTTTGGCAGTAGAGAGTCATAAGTGGACTAATTCCCAATGCTCCACTTGGAAGTTAGTTGGTTTATGGTTATTTAACGACGGGGATGTACTGCTACTTAAGCCTGTGACCGTCGGCGGTGTGCCGGAAATTTTTCCAGCAGGAGTTCTTTTACATGCCAGTATATATACTGACATAGACCTGTCACATTTATGCACACAAGGGATAAATGCCATCAACCAGGGCCGGAATCGAACCCGCAACCTTGAGCACAGAAAGCCAGCGCGATACTAACTGTGTCACCCAGGTCAACCACACTTGGAAGTAGAGGGCCACTCTGTATACTCTGTTTTAATCTTGTTAAAGACGATTAGGCGATGCGTTACATTATGTCCTCAGTGATTGCCACTAGACCTAATTATGTGCACTAAAACGAGAGTGAGGGCGTGGTATGAAAACCTTCTGGATGAATTAGTTTTGAAGAAAAAAATTCTATTGGTATTGCCTGTGCATTTAGACGTGAACACTTGCATGCGCCGCAGAGATAGGGCGGGACGGAAGGGGAGTGTGTTGCTAGTATGAATCACGTGAGACTGATACCACTGCGCATCGTGTTTAGTGTTCACGTCTAAATGCACGGGCAATAAGTGTCACACAATTACGGCACATTAAAACTCTCATATGTTCTTCAAAGAGAGGGTTCCAGGGCACGCTATCAATGCATTTTAAGTCCAGTCTGTTTCTATCTCTTCTGTTTTTTTTTAGTAAACTGCCTTAAAACTATTGTTGCTATAATTATTGCTCACTGAACCACTTATAATACCTTGCTACTGCTGGTCTAGCCACTCGATTAGCCTCTCACGAGCACCAAGGTTTTGCAAGTCAGCAAGTAATAAAATAGGATATAGCAAGAGGAATTCGGCCAGACTGTAGGGATGGAGAAGAGTGAATCAAGGACATTTTTTAAAAGTAAAGGTGGCGCTTTCCATAGAGACCAGCCTATAGCCTATAGCCTACTTTATTTTTTAATCATTTCCTGAACACCACTGCTGGAATCTTCTGCAAAATCAGATACTTGCGAATTCTCCACTATGAAATAGGTATGAGAAATTCTAAAGTAAATGTTTTTTATTTTTAATCCTTGGATAGATGTATTAAATATGGTTCAGTAAAAATGATAATTTCTTCAGCAATTTTGGAGACCTAGAATCTATCTTGACCTACCGGTATATCAAATTAATTGTTTGAATGTAGGCCTACCACCTCACACAAAAAACAAAATCAAACGCAATAAACACATCAACAATAGAAAACTGTTGTACATCAACATTTGCATGGTCTACTGGAATACACACAGAACCATAACTACTGAAGTACCTCAATGTTGAAAGACAATGACAATAGCTACGTTTGTTTTAGATCAGAACCTTATTGCCCATTAACGTTCTGAATTGTTTTGTAGGTGTAAATTTTCACTTTGATACAAAATAATCATAACATCTTATTAGCATGAAATTATTAAAGGAAGAAGTGCAGACAACTGCCTTCGTGAATATCTAGATTTTTCAATGGAATCTCTGACTTCCTGCTTGGATTCGTATGAGGGGAACATAAGAATAGCATTTTTATTTTAATATTTATGGCAGGGGTTTAAAGTAATACAATTCAATGGCATTTGAACGTAGGTGGGCAAATATTAAAGGACATTTGAGAAGCCCTTATGAGAGAACAGACTCCAGTGGGGCTTTACTGCGATAGAGACTGAGGAAATCAAAAGATCCTATACACATCAGCACTTAATATTTAAAACTCTGCATACCAAGTGTCTCAGATACATAAGGAGCTGATAGATAGGAGGTCTTACCGATTATTACAGGCGAACAAGTTTGTCTGCAAATTGAACCATGCCTACTGGGTAACTAGCATGAAAATAGGCCTATACGTGGCGTTTATTTTAATCGACAAATATTCCACAATCTTGACAGCAGATGAAGAAAATTCTGGCATGTGTGTGCAAATTCAAACCAAATGGTTCAAAAGAAGTTCCAGCGGTAGTAAACAACACACTGTAGAGAGGTATAACATTTAGGAGGGTTTTCTTTTCCTTCTAGGACATGTAAACTACACACACCTTACATACCCTTTCGTTTCTGGGACTTTTAAACTGCACATACTACAAGATAATATTTCACAGTATTCAAATGCGAAATACGCAAAATAATATTCCACCTAAGTCAATCATGGCTATGACAGATTGGTAAATACGACTTGATGAAGGAATATGGCAACAATTATTCTGAAATTGGCAGATGATTAAAGTTTATATTCGGTCTACTGTCTTTAGATCCACATAGAGTTGACGAATCTTTTGTTTCAGATTTAATTGCCATGTAGCCAAAAGATGAGAAATTCGATCATTTTTGTGATTATTTAATAGATACATACGTAGCTGATTATGCTACCTTTCCGCCTTCCATTTGAGCAGCATTTAGCATACACTGTCTTTTCATAGTAGATTAAAAAGAAAAACATTTTACTCTCCCCATCATAATATTTTTACTTTTTAAAATAAATTACTTTGGTTTCAGGGGATATGTAGACAGCAAAAAGTAAAAATTAAAATGCATCAAAGAAGAAGGAAACCATGGAGAGAAATATAAGAGATTTTAATGAGGGTCATATATCCAGAATGAAATCCATTAAATAAGGCAAAATATCATCCAATGTAATTTCTTATGATTTTAATAAAAGAGGTTTTTGAACTCTTGAATACAGACTATTGTATCGATAATTAAAAAAAACTGACACCAGCTAATGTTGCTGTTATTATGTCACGAGGTCTGTGTGCAAATTACACGTGTGTAGATTAATGCCATTAGGGTGGTATAACTGAAATGTGTGTGCAGTCTACCTGCTCAGGCACATACAGTGACTAGTTATTAGACCTTCTCGTACCTTCAGCAACATGTTAGGTGTTACAGCTACAATTGCTGCACGAATTCTGTTTAATAGCCTATGTCGAATCCTGGTGAACATGACAAGCGTAAAAAACAGAAAATAGATTTAGAAATACCGGTACCAGTACCCTACCATAAGAGCACTTGCAACATATGGTCATAATTCTTACTTAATTCATGGAGGCAAACAAAGGATTGAGGAACGATGCAGGATTCAAGTACCCACTAATACCTCGAAAACTTCAAAGATTGGCTAAATTATAAAGAAGAGAACCTAATATAACGAAGGAAAGGTTTGATGAAATAACAGGACAGATAAGCTGGATGTATTATTCTATATTACTTTACTACAATCAGATTGTGTATGATTCTCTCCTTCGCAAAAGAATACTGTACCTCACTCTTTGTTATACACGTGAACATTAATCAAGAACATGTTCATACTAGTTACCGTTCTATGTTATCCTACATATTGACAATCGAAGACAAACTTATTGGCCTATAATGACCTGGGTAGGCCACCTATATTTGTGCTCTGTACGGCCAAACGTGGGGAGAGTGGAAGTGGAACGAGCGGATATAAGCTACGTGCTCAAATTTATAGTCATCATCTGAGTATATGGAAAATGGTCAAACTGGTTATTTGAATATTTCACAGACCAATGGTTGCATAATATTATAAGAATTACAATATCACTGTGGAATGTTAATAGTCAGCGACATAAGACGAATAAGGTTGATAAGGGATAGTATTCTAAGTTCAGCAGCTGCACTGTTCAAATAATTATGTTTTATTTAATTATAAAACCTAAATAAAAGGAGACCTAAACTTCGTACGTATGGGTATGGGTATATATACCTGTTCACGTATAATATATATATATAAGGGGTGTCACCACAGCATGGCGCGTCCTCAGATTGCGTAAAGGATAAGGCCTCCAGATATGGAGAGTAGCTGCGAATGTATTGAATAAGCAGTCCCGGCGACAGACTTCATGACGTGGTTGTCCAGCTTGGGGAGTCCATGAGTTTAGTAACCTCTCACAGTAAAAAAAAAAAAGTGTTACGAAACGCTTGGTTCATTTATGGGTCCTGTCAGTGTAAAATTTTCCGGAGGTAAAGTAGTCCCTCGTTTGGATCTCCGGACAGGAACTGAGGGAGACTAAAAATCGTAGGAGCCGTAGATTTGGAATGTGGAATGTTAGAAGCTTGTATAGGCCGGGGGGCTTAAATAAGTAACTAGAGAATTAGAGAAATACGGGTTAGATGTAGTAGCAGTACAGGTAGTTAGATGGAAGGGTGAAGGTTTAATACAGACAGACGCGTATAGATTTTTCAATGGAAAAGGGAATGATAGAGTAGGATTACTTCCACAAAGTCTCTGGCCTTGAAGACTAACCCAGTCAGCGAGCTTCTCGTTACGTCTCGTTAACAGCGTGCGCGGATTTGCTGCACGTAAGATCAGTGAGCTACTGTTAAGCACAGAGTGAACATCATGCAGCACGTTGGCAGTCGTAGAAAATACTATAATAGTTGAGTGGAGGGAAAATGCCGCGTCAGGACAGAGACAGACAACACGTGGAGTGGGATAGAAGAGTTGACCCAATCAAGGTGCAGCTACCTCCCCTAGGCAGGAACTCTACGAACGGTGAGACTCGCTCCTAAGGTATATACGTAAAAACCCAGAGACTTTGTGGAAGTAATCCTACTCTAACCATCAATTAGGGACCGGGTTCTTGTTATATAGGAAAATCAATTCAGCCAATAAGAAAGTAGAGTTTATTAATGATAGGCTTTCTTATGTTATTCTAAGAGGACGGTGGTGTCACATCATAGTTATGAATGTTCATGTACCAACAGAAGATACAGACGATGATGACAAGGACAGTCCCTATGAGGCAATTGAACGAAAATTTGATCAGTTTCCGGATTATATATGAAAATTGTACTAGGAGATTTCAATGCGAAAGTAGGAAGTGAGGATATTTCGAAGCCCACGATTGGGAACGAAAGTTTCCACTTGCAAAACAACGACAATGGGGTTAGATTAGTAAAGTTTGCTACCAAGAAAAATTTAATTGACAGATTACAAAATTCCCACATCGTGATATTCATAAATACACAAAGACCTCTCCAGATGGAATTACTTATAATCAAATCCACCATGTGCTAATAAATGCAAAGAGGCAGTCTAGTATAATTGATGTTCGAACTTTTAGGGGTGCTGACAGCGATTCGAAAAATTATGTGTTTCTTAAGGTTGTTCAGGATAGACTTTCGTTATAGAAAAGGGCTAGGCAAAATTTCGATATAGAGAGATTCAATCTGAAAAAGCTAGATGATGACCAAATTATGAACGCTTACCAAGCTGAGATTCTAAATAGGTCTGCAGTTCTAGAAAACACTGCAGAACAAAAATAATTAGAATGTCTATAAAAGATGGGAAAGCTTTAAAGCCAATATTAAAATATCCGCGAAAACAAAATTTGGTCCGATGGAACTGAAACAAAACAAACTGGGGTTCAATTATTAAATGTACATTTAGTTGTCCAAAGTGTAGAAAGTGAAATATTCACAGCAGAGCCGTTGGTTGCAGAACCGACTCTAACAGATGTAGAAACAACTACAAGTATACTAGAAAAGAACACACACACATACACAGAAATTTCCAGGCATTGACTAAATTCCAGCAGAATTAATTACGGCAGGTGGGGACAGATTAAACTCAGAGATCCATAAACTCATTCTTATGATATTAAAAAAGGAAGAATCCAAATGAATGGTTAGAATATATTATTATAGGCTACCGATCCATAAAAAGGAGATAGGGCCAAATGTAATAACTATCGCTGAATTTGTCTCCTAAAAACATCATACAGAATTTTGTCCAATATACTTCTGTCAGGATTAACCCCATATGCGGACGAAATCATTGGAGATCACCAATGTGGATTTAGGCGAAATAGATCAACCATTGATCATGTATAAATCTTGGAGAAAAAGTGGGAATATAATAGGCTAAGTCTGTCCACGAGCTATAGGCCTACATAGATTTAAAAAAAGCACATGATTCAGTTAGGTGAGATAAATTGCACAATATCGTCATTGAGTTCGGGATACCAAAGAAGTTAGTTAGCTGAAACTTATAGCAGAGTCAAGGTAGGGAATCTTATATCAGATAGGTTATCTATTAAAAACGACTTGAATCAAGGGGATGCAGTATCGAATTTACTTTTTTAATTTTGCTTAGGAATATGCCATTAGGAAAGTTCATGAAAGCAAGGTAGGCGAATTAAATGGCAGCCTCCCGATTTTAGCTTATGCAGATGGCATTTGTCTGATGTGCGATGACAGGTACACAATCGAGTGAAATGCAGAAAGTCTTTTCGATGCCTGCAGGGATGTTGGATTGGAAATTAATAAATAAAAAAATAATAAAAAACTAAGTATAATATGGTCATGAAACGTCAAAATAATGCGCTACAAAATATTATAATAGCCGGTAAATCGAACAAGTGGAGAAACTCAAATATATGGGAGCTATAATTACAGATACAAATAATATTAAGACAGAAGATAAGTGTAGACCCCAATCAGGGAACGCCTGCTTTCATGAAGTTCAGAAACTCTTCTTCTTTTTTCCAGAAAACTGAAAATAAAATGTATAAGACAACTATTGTGCCAGTTGTATTATATGGATGTGAGACTTGGTCGCTTACACTTAGGGAAGAACATAATTTGAAAGTATTGGAAAACAGGGTGCTTAGGAAAATATTTGGGCTCAAGAGAGATGAAAATGGGGACTGGAGTTAACTGCATAACGACGAGCTTCATACGGAGGATGAAATGGGCTGGACATGTTGTGCGCATGGGGGAAGAAATACATATTATCTCAAAAATATTGACTGGGGGACCTGAAGGGAAAAGACCACTTGAAAGACCTAGACGTTAGGGGGAGGACAATATTAGGATAGATTTAAGGGATGTAGAATTTTCGATGGGTATTTGGATGGATTTAGCACAGAATATGGTAGAATGGAGGGCTCAGGTAAGCGTGGGATTCCATATAATAGATAATATTCCTTTAGGTTAGGCTACTTAGGAATTGTCTATTGCCATTGAATAAGTAAGTAAGTAAAGAAAAGGAGAAGACGCTGCATGAAATGTTATGGGCATAGACATCACAAAAGTTAGTATAAAGTTCCCTAATTACCAACCACTTCTTGAAGTTAAATATCCTAAATGCGCTTGTCACGGCAGTGTTGTTGGTTGCATATTAGATGGTTTCAGGGGAGATACAATTACACTGTATCTCTTTAAGTATATAGGTTTAAGTGTATAACTTAAGTGTTGCTCTTTAAGTGTGTGGTTGTGATGATCCGTAAAGAATAACGAATATTGAAATTAATCTTAATTGCCTAACTACCGTAAATACGATGTCCTAGTACGAGAGAACCAGCTGCTTGTATATCTGAAAGGGTAGCAACTACTAGTCTTTCTTAATATAACGATACAGTATAGTGGAGCCAACTTCTACATATACAACTTTCTTCAAGGCAATGCCGACAGACCCTCATAATCCGCAGTAAATAACTTGAAACGAAAGTGTCTTGGACAATAGAGTTGTATATTCTGGATTTTCAGCATGTTTTCTTGGCGTTGAACTTGCCTGACAGCCAATAGAATTTCGTGTGCAACCAATCAATGCTCATTTCTGAATTTTTGACATACTCCACGTGGGCACCAGACGAGTGCCTTCAGTCAGTATACCATATGCCATATACCACTCCTTAAGTGCCAGACAATGGCTTAATCCTCAAAGCGTCCCGACTGTCTACATAGGTCTAGCCTCCACTATAGCAGAGGTTGTTTACCATCCTTGATTTTGTCATTTGGGTTGCCTATTCGAACAATGGTCGGGGGCGTAGTAACTTGTCACATCTCAAAAGGGGGAGTCTCTGTCTTAGATGTATATTAGTATAAATGAGTGCGGTAATAAGTAGATGATTTTCCTAACGCAAATGAATAATAGAATGAATAATTGTGCAAGCACGAATGTATAAGTAGAAGAGTTCCAGTACGAATTACTACAAATGCATAAAATTATCTTCCTGAACTAAATGTCTTTCAGTGTAAGTGTACAAATGCATACATAATCTACTGGCTTGAATGAGTTCCAGAATTTTCAATGGACAGTAGCCTAACCCCCGAGTCAGCTGGTAACACGAGGGAATAAAGAAGCTCTGAGTGAAAGACATTCTACGGAAGGCGCATATATAGTACAGTTTTGTGCATGTTTGTCTTTTATACAAATCTACCGTTTTGTTCAGATCTTGATGAAATTTTTCCTACTTAGCCTAGAACAGCGTTTCTCAACCTTTTTGAGCCCGAGGACCTCAAAAATGTCTAAAAAATTTACGGACCCTAATTTTACTTCCCATTTTTAAAAGAAAGCCTATATTCTTAATATTTGGGGTATTAATTGTAGGTCATTATAACGAAATATGTGAAAAATGTTTACTACTTTACTTTCCACTTGCTTTAGGATACTTTTAAATTATGTCTTCGGACCATGTGCACCGTGGTCCGCGGACCATAGGTTGAGAAACGCTGGCCTAGAAAGTACGAGGAAAAGTACTATCTGTATTTCATTTTTAATAAAACAATTATTGTGCCCTTATTCAAGGCCCTTAATAATAAATAACTTAAAATATAGGCTTAAGCCCTATGCGTTTGCTATAGGCCTACGTGAAAAATGACAGTGTATAAACAATCGCCATTGTTTGAGATGAATAATAGAGTGGGCTATGTTTTATTGCTTCAAATGTGAGTAAAATTTACTACGTATTCCTATCAACGAATTCCAGGTGTAATTTCTAACATTGAGAAATTACGCACGATCCTCGCGCCACAGATTATCTTCGGCAGCGTATAGGTATCTACTCTTATACAATTCAACGGCCCTAAATAGCATGCTTGCTCGCCCGCTTCGTGAGACATCGGGTATACTCGGCGATGTTCGTCTCTCGCAGTCTAAACTTTCATGACGACTACAAAATTAGGAAGGAAAACAGTTTCTTTATTATATAAGGCCTAAGTGAAATGAACACAATGAACAAATATTCTAATTTTATTTTTACTTACAATTTCCATAGCTCTGAACCACAAACATTTTTAATAATCTACCAGTGTAATTTTCTTAAAAATCCTGGAGTCAATGAATAATGGCGGGCGAAGCCGGGGGCAACAGCTGTAAAATATTGATGGTTTTATCTCTTGAAATATCGCTGATAATAATAATCCAAACAAACCATTCCTTTATATAATTTCTGAAAATTACACTGAATTGATAAAATAAAATTCACATTATATTCATGTCAATAAACAGCTGAGAAACAATATGTATTATGTGTTCACAGGTTCTTTGGAACTGCATAATCGATTCTGATATAGTTTTCCCAGGGGGCGCTTTCATGTCGTGGAATGTACTCTAAAGCAGGAATTTTAGCTGTTTCATTAATTATTAATGACTTAGTTTATGAATGATTCGCGTGCAAGTGTTAATAAATATAATGCTTTAATAATTATTATACTCTTAATTTTTAATTTTTAAAAGAATTATCGTGGCAAAGTGACGGCCACCTCCTAGTAGCTATACAACGTGGCAATGCTGCGAGCATTATGGGGACAATTCATAATTCTTCTTCTCTAGAGGAACTGTTTTACTTTTAAAGTTTCTTATTCCTGTTATTCAGGTTGACTGTTTCATAATTATGTAACAT
Organism: Ectobius pallidus; assembly: GCA_964059195.1. Lineage (NCBI taxonomy): Eukaryota > Metazoa > Arthropoda > Insecta > Blattodea > Ectobiidae > Ectobius > Ectobius pallidus. The sequence goes on along the minus strand of CAXKWD010000003.1, from coordinate 174,351,983 downwards.
GCTTTATAGTATAGACATGATTTAAAAAAAACCATGTGACCTTTAATTAGTTGTTAATGTGATACATTGATTAAGTTAAAAATGCGTCTGTATCTAACTTTTATGTAAGTTATAAAGGAAGAAAGTTAGTTTTTTTGTTTGTCTGTCTCTATATTATTCAAATATATAGTTTATTCCGATCCTGATTCCATTGTGATTTATACCAGATATTAATTTTGTAAATCCCAGGTATGCAATTTATATTAAGCATTAAGGTAAAAATACTTAACATATTAATATATCGATGGCTTAGGGTACGCATGTGCAAAGTAAAATTTTCTGGTTTAATGTGTTAAGCGCAAATTTGGAAGCTCCTGATGCATATATTCACTCTATACTAATGTGACAAGTAAAATAACCAAAGCTTAATTAACTTTTTGATCCGGGGCAAAATGTGGCGAGTAATATACTTTTCCTGGATGCACATTCGTGATAATTACATTTACCAAAGCTATAGAATTATACTTAACACATGTGTGCATTATGCCATCGAAATTGGGATTTTTCAATTAGCCTAATCCTTCTGATGACATCATGGTCCAGGGTCAACTCATTGTATAACAGAAACGAGCACCAAGTACAATCCTGTGGGTAAAGGCGGCCGGTGCGTTATGACTGACAACCTTACACCTTTCACGTGCCGTATGTCTAAAAATTTTGGATCCTCAACTTCCCGGAACCATAAGGGTTTCACAGTTTTACAGTTTTATTCCGATCTTGATGAAACTTTGCACTCTCAAGTCTAAGGGCCTTTTCCCTCTTTATCGCCGTTCACGAATCTTCCCCCCCCCCCCGAGAATCATTGAAATGCTGCTGAAGAAAAGAAACAGTATTGGTCATATAAACCCAGGGGCCTAAAGACGGAAGATAATATAAGTGCCTAGAGTTTGAAAATCAGAAGTACACCATAAGTTTACATCTTAGTACAAGCAAAATACAAAACCCGGCATCGATCGGCCTTTTATGCTAGTGTAAAATAATGGAGTGGTTTGCAATTTTCCTTATGCAAGCATCCTATGTTTACCGCTACAACTGTGCTGGTAATAATTTTTGGAATTTATAACTTACTTATCTTTCCCAGACACTGTCCTAAATAAATAAGTTTAGTGACATCATGACAAATAAATTGTATTCTCTAAGTGCAGCATGTTTTTTTCTTCTCTCTTTATGGTGTTTTTAGATGGAAGTGGAAGAAATTAAGTGTTTGCAGACGAGATGCGACCTATATTTCGTACCAAAATATTGATTAATGGGAGTAGAACTTACCTTTCAGAAGGCTTTTTTTTTTTTTGCCTTCATGGACCCCTGTTAATAAAGTGTTCTAATGTTAAGATACCTACTGGGAAAGTTACTAGCGTCAGAACCGATACTTTCCTTCTATGATTTCTTTCTTAGTACAATAATCATACATACATGCAGACAGGCCTATACCTATACAATAGCCAGTAAAATGCCCTTGGACAGAGAACTATGATTGTGAGTAGGCCCTAAGTTTAGATAAACATTTTATGAAGTTCCTGACGTGGATGAGCTCTAACAGGAATAAGTGTATGGATACAGTCATTCTAAATAACGGAGACAGCAACTACATTTTACCACAAGACTTTTTTTTATGGATTTTCAGCCCACTTTTTGACTTACGAAATTTTGAAACTGATTTTGACTAACATATTCTTTATATATAAGTTTTATATTCTAGACAAGTAACTTATGTTAGGTATAATGTGATATTATAATAATGTATGTTTTATATTAATAATAATAATAATAAATAATAATTTTTATTATGTAGGCTATTTAATGTTTTATGATTGTGCAGAGCTGTAAAGCCCATTTTAACACAAATATTTATGCTTTGTTGAAATTCTTTACTGAAGCTCTGATCATTGTCACTTGCCATATAAGAAGACTCTGACTGACAGCTCTTGAAGACGTTTACCACAAAAACTAAATAAACCTCTTACATGGGTTCTACCAAAATATTATAATTATTATGTAGGGCCTATAGTATAAGTCTTTGACAAGACATGACAATATTTTCTCACACCACCGCACAAGGACTGCCTAAGTTCAGGGCAGGTTTTACTGGACCTTGTCAAAGGTATTTTGTTTGCCTACACCAACATTAAGTCTGTGTGAAATTCCAAATAAAGACATTAAACCTATTAATAATAAACGTAAAATGCGCCCAATGGGCATTAAGATGAATTAGTTGACACACTGTTGTTCACTGCACTGATAATAATGTTCTTTTTGTGCATATCAGCGCATCTTATTTTGTGCATTCAGAGTTCTGGTCATGATACCTCTTTTCTGTGCACACTTTATGGTGGAGACCATGAATTTCAAAGCGCATTATTGTGTGTCTTAGCTCATAGTTAGTGTTTGTCCATTCGTTGCTGGTCATAGCATCAGTAGAATAGAAATCAGGCGGGATGAGATGATTCTTTTCTTGTAACTCTTGCAATAGTGGAGTGGAGTTACTGTGGAGTGGACGGTAGTAACAGCTGATACCTCAGTTCTTCAATGAAGAAGGGTTCCCTGATCAATTCATATATCAGTCTTGAGGGTGTGTATTTTGATACACACAGAACTCTTTTCCAATATGCTGCCTTCACTTGCTCTAGCTTTTTCAAATCTCTTACTGATAGGTATTCCCATGTTAGCTCTAAGCCGTAGTTTGCTATTGGTGTTATCTTGGCTAAGAATAGCTTTTTGGATGTTTCTACTAATGACTGGTCTAGACGAGGTATGTCGTTCATAGCGATGTTTGCTGCTATCGGTCTTTCTTGTGTGTGGGTTCAAAAAAGTATTTCCATTTGATTGTCGCGTTACGCCAAGGTATCTGTCGCTGATCCAAGTTTTACTTTGTTCAGATTGAAACTATTTTCCTTAGCTGGTCTTCCCTCTTTTTGACCTATTAAACCTATTGATCTTTCTGGAGGGATTTCACCATGTAATTTTTCACTATGCTAAAAAAATATTTAGCATACTAAATATGTAATGTTAGGTCTATATTATTTTTTAAAATTATTTTTGCCTATTCCATCCTTTTTCACTGCATATTTCTGTACATAATTTCCAAATGAAACCACATAAAATTCCTAGCTCTAATGATATCCAAAATAGTATAATCGTATAAACCTGAAAGACATTGTACAAACAATGATGTATACTTTATTGTCCTGACATAGACGCGTTTAATATGGATAATGTGTGCAAGCATGAATGTATAAAATGAATCTTCCTCTCGTGGATGGGTTCCAATACGTTCAGGTGTACAAATGTAAGAATTATTTTATTTTACTTACTCACGTTTCCTTCATTACAAGATTGCCTAAATGACAAAGTTTTCTTGCTTCTTAATGATTAAAAATGAAAATGAAAACATTATGTTGTTACAAAAAATTGGGTATAAAGTAATGAAAAATTCTCTCATGGAACACGAAAAGGAAGAAAGGATTGATGGTAGCATACAGTAAAACAAAAAGTAGTGCAACCTAGGCAATCCAAAATTGATTTAATAACAGGCTTTCAGCCTTATCTCGCTGGAAAAATTTGTCCTGAATTAAGAAAGCTGTCCAGAAAGTAAAGAACGATTTGCCATAGCTAAATAACAAAAGATATCAACACAACACTTTATTTACAAAGCTACAGTACCTTACCTTTTTTCTCAACGTAATCGCCATTGCTGTCAAGGCATTTATTGTGACGTGATACCAGGTTTTCAATGCCAATGTTATACTCTTCTACCTCCAAAGACCTGAATCTGGAATTTCTGCCAAGAATACAAGGAATAAACGCAGAGGTGTATTGTTAAACTCTTCAACGACAACGTCGCATTATCCCAAACAAGAGATGTGGAAAGTTGTCTTAAAATAGCCTATGTTTTTTATTCACGAAAACGCTCCGCCTCATTCGGCTGATCAAACACAGGCACAATTACAACTTTGTAAGTGAGAAATTTTTAGACATCCTCCTTACAGCCCTGACCTGGCACCCAGAGACTTTCACTTGTTTCCGAAACAAAAAGAATTTTTGGGTGGAAAAGAATTTCCAACCGATGAAGACCTCAAAGCGGCAGTGACATCCTGGCTCAGGTCTTTGCCGGTAGAAGAGCATAACAACGGCATTGAAAAACGTACCACCTTACAATAAATGCCTTGACAACAATGGTGATTACGTTGAGAAATAGAGTAAGGTATTGTATCTTTGTAAATAAAGTTTCGTGTTGATACCTTTCGTTATCATTTAGTTATGATAAATCGTTCTTGACTTTCTGGACGACCCGCGTATATTATTTTGTCCTAGTGGAAATATATGCCAGACTTTCATTTTAAAAAGCTAAAGATATGAAAGCCCTATAAATATAATATAAAGCTTTTAATGAGATAAGACTAAAAGATTTTATTAACAAACACTGCTATGAATTTTGTTAAGTTGAAACATGCAATAAAGTGACCATGAGGGTCAGATGCGTGCTCAGAACAGTGTAGATGTGCGAACATTAGTAGCGAGTTCGATAGAGTCTAGAAAAATATTTCATTTAGGTCTGGATACGACCTATGTGAGCCCAGTGGTCTCGTCTCAGTGTACAGATCTGAAACCCAGGTTCAATTCCCGCCGAGGTCTTATTTTCTTCTACGGAATGCAATGAAATTGCTTTTTTGCAGAAGAGAAAGAATAGCCTAATCATATTTCTTGGAGTATTACCAAAAACGGAGTCTATCCGACTCTATCCGAAGTTTTGTTTGGAATTCTACCGGTAAAACTTAGGCTTTTGTTCGTAAAGAGTAATACATGGTGTATGAACAGAAAGCTGAACTGCTATTTAACATTGTTCTCGAATAATTATGACACGAATTTTGACGTACAGAATTTCAGTGGTTGGTTTATATAACATCCGATGCAGCAGAATGAAGATGGAAACGCGACAGCCAAGATCTCATTCCAATGAAAATGACAGAAGTCCTTCACCGCAGTCCTTGCTGCAAATGATACACTGCAGCTGCAAAAAAGGTTGCAATGGTGCATGTACCTGTACAAAATGGGGTTGAAATGCAATACAATTTGCAAGAAATGTTAAGGGATTTCATGTATCAACAAATTTGTGGAAGAAAGTGAAGTTGGCATCGAAGCTGTTGAAGGACACGATGATTCTGAACAAGAAGAAGAATATGACTTAAGACGCACCGGAAGCAGATGAACTTTTAAACGTATAAGGCGCACATAATTCATACGTTTCTCACAATATATTTCCATAATAATAATGTTTTCTTCATGACCAATTGCTCCTGTGACAAAACCAATTGTTTCAGTAATAAAAACATAATAAACCAACTGTTTCTGTTATATAATCATTCTGATTATTATTCTGATTATTTGAAGCTTCTATTACTTCATTTTCCGACTTATCCGTTTGTATACAGGGCCATATACAAAATTAATGGTCACTGATAATTAAAACACATAATTTACTACATAAACCGCCATAAATAGGGATAAAATGGGTCAAACACGCGTTTTAATATTTTTAATTGTAAGTAGCATAGTAGCCTACAAGTAATACTACATGCAAATTAAAGTCTGACCAGTGAATTTTGCAGGAAATTTTATGCTGTTTCGAATGATGGTAGACAAATATTTTCTAGGAGTTGGTATCTATGAGATTTTTTTGATAAACTGAAAAAGTGCGAAAATTTCGTAGTTTTTTGCTCACAGAAAGTTATTCTTAGAGTTTTCGAGGTCCCAAACTTAGTTTTACACTACTCTTACTGTACCAAACAATATAAAAAAAGAAAAAAATCTTTTACCCTAATTAATGCAAGGTGGAATGTACTGGACTACACATGACACACGTTTTTAACTACAGAAATTTTGTAACTCCATACATCGACGGCTTATCAATAACCTTTTCATAATATTCAAGAATTTTATGTCTGTTGTCATTTTCAAATTTATTTTTTTATCTTAGTTCCTAGAATTTAGTCTTTTATTATTTATATTGACAAAGTCTAGACTTTAGCATCCGACATAATGTTCTCGGCAGTACATCACTAATCTAAATCTAAGTCTGAACAATAGCTCAGGGTAGGGTTGTGAGGAAATTTCTGTTGATATTAATATATATGTTCAGAGATAACAGGGGCTTCTCTTGAGTAGGAAGCATGTTGGCCATAACTTTGATAACAAATACAGTTACTAGCCTACACAAATCCCACATATAGACCTAGGTTCTCTGAGCAGTATGAGCTGCGAACGTCTTGTTTCACATTCCATTGAAGCGATGGGGAGACACTATTGATCTCCATCGTCTGGGCGTTAGTCGTCTCTAGCGTTTCAAGAAAACATACATGGCTGAATTTCACACCGCTGTGTAAAATGGTTACAACCAAATTTATTGTTATGATATAAGGAAAATGTACAACTATAAGGTCTTAAGGAGTTCAGAATGCCTTGCGACTGACCAAGTAAAAGCAATTAAGAATGTGTTTAAATTTCGCAATTGTTACTCATTTAAATCTATGAAAAAGGATATTTAATGATGATAAAAACATTGAAAAGGTTAGCAGACGAAAGCTACATTTGCTGCATAAAGTAGTTCAAGAAATTTTCTTGCTAATTATAGTCATCATTATAAACCTGACTTTTAACTCTTGTGAATTTCGCTAAATCTGTCTTTTGAGCTCAGTTTGTGAATTCAGTCAGTTAAAAGAACTCTCTAAGGAAATATAAGATTTTTGTCCTGAAACACATGGATTCTTTCTGAAAGCAAAGCGTTTCTTCAAGATCCAAAATGAAGTAAAGAGACTGTCAACAACATGAAAACTGACAGTCTACTGTAGCGAGTAGAGATCGATGCAAACAAAATGTAGGCCTATGTTCAAGATTTTAAGTGAAGAGATGGTCAAGCACTTGGTAGATGACACTGCAATAATAGAAAATTAATTCAAGAAAAATGTTAGGTCAAGATTATGTATTACTAGCTGAATACCCGTTCTTCTTACGGATGAAAAAGTATTTCGCACGGTTTCTAGCTTAACCAAAAGACGCCACGAGGAAGTAACTGTTCTTCGTTTTTTAAGTGCGCCTGACATTCTCCATGAGTTTGAGAATGATACCTGTCTGCATCTAACTCTGCATCTGTACTAATTTTAATAACATCTCACTTTTATACTAATAGCACAGTATACGTATTAATACAGTAAAGAAACTCAGTCCGTTTTTCTGCCATACGGACATGCGCGCGCAGATTCCATGCGATCCTACCGGCCAATGAGTAATACTACAATCACTACTGCGGGAAGAATGGAAATAAATAGGAGTCTTGAATTTTTATAGCAATGCGTGTTTGGAAAGGATGTTATTGTTCTGCTATAAATTGCAGTAACAATAAAGGAAGAAATCCTGAATTGCATTTCTTCACTTTCCCAAAAGATCCAGAAAGGTAAGAAGAAAAATACGTAATATTTATTGTATGCCTGCTGGCTTACTCTTGACACATGTTCTGGTGTGGTTATGTTTACATTTACTTTAATGTAATATTTTTATCTTTAATTATGTTGTAATTTCTAACAATAGATACTAATGAAATGAAAATGTCAGCAGTCTATATCACGGTTAAAGATAACAATATTTAGGATGTCGTATTGTGATCGCTTAAGATAACACAATATTTGCTGCGGTGCAGCTTATTTCCTATGCGCATTGTAATGTATATGTCAGGGCCGGTTATGTATACAAACATGTGTGACGTGTTGGCAGTCAAAAATGGCTATGTGAGCTCTAATGCACATGGCCATTTTGCAGCATGTAGCCGATTTTTTTCTTTGCTTGCACAAACCTGACAATCAAAGATCCACATGCCCGGTTGTAAGGATCAATGCTAAGGAATATCAGTGCACATAACTCAATTTCGTAAAAAAGTGCACATAGCCGATTTTACAGGCGGTACGATATTTATTTTCTCGAACACGATGTAGGCGTAAAGATGACGAAAACATAATCTTACATCATAAATTCTCGGATACATGTGCCATTAAGGTGTTTGCGACAGTAAACTAACATGACATCATTATCCAAACCTAGGCAAGCAATAGGCTTACCTAAAATAGGCTACTGTTAAGAAGCGTATCTAGTCCAAGGTTTTTCCCACCTTTAAAATCAACGTTTAAGTTATAAATTATATTAAAGAGTGACCTTTGAATATAGGTTTGTCACACTGCTCGTCCTCAACTTCATTGTTGAGATTGTATTTTGTTTCTGTATCTTACGGCTTCGATCTACCTTCAATTGTTGTAATGATTTCAGGTGTAAAAAATGGGTCATCAATAGTCGGCGAGAAGACCTACTAACAAAAACTGTAAAATATTTAAATGTAAATTGCCGCCTATGTTTGGAACACTTCGAAAACAGCCAGTTTATGAATTCCAATAAGAACTCTTTAATTAACTGCTGTACCGACTGTATACTAAAAGCAGTTTTGGAGTATTAGAAATTGAGAAATATTGATAGAAACCTATATTTTTATTTGAATTTTGCATTGTATCTTATGTAATATTGTATTATTTTTGTAAAATGATGACATTTCTATTCTAATGTAATATTAGGCTACTTTTAAAAATAAAAATGAGTTATAATTGGTTTTCCAAGAATCATCTTGAAGTTATTAAAACTTGTAATAAGAATAGCCCTAGGAACTGCAGTGCAAATTACAGGTAAGTGGCATTTAAAAATTATGCCTGATCTTAACTAAAATATAATACATGCTTCATTGTTTCTTAAATTTAAAATTCAGTTTTGAAAGAAGATTTTTTTCTCTTATTATAACATATTTTGTTATGTGTTTATGCATTTTCCCAAGTTATTTTATATGGTGAGAATGCAGTTTTACTCAACCGCCGCATGGAGCGCTAGTGTCGCCCAGCTAACAAGTTGTCATAGGACTTTTAACACACAGTTTCCTTACTGTATTAATACTTATACTGTGCTAATAGTTTGTTTCATTACCTTTATTTTTAGTTACGAAAGTTACCTCTGCAACAAAGCATGACCAACTATATCAAGCTGATATTGTACTGGATAATTACAGAAAACCTTTTCTCCCTAAATAATCTACCCTTAACGAATATTATTCTAATAACCCCCATCCAGAATAAAAAAATCTTAAATGAATTATCTCTAGTTAATAGAGGATAGAAATTAATTTATTGCCATTTATTTCTATTAGCCTATATCAAACACTCAGTACCAGATCCAGGGAGGGGGCCGCGTCTCTCTCTGATTTGTTATTTTATTTTATGTTGATTTGACTTTTTTATTCGTCGAAAATAGTTATTTAATAAAATAACACTCAAATGTACTTAAATACAAACAAAAATAAATGCATTTATGTACTGGCCCTATTTAAACCTGAGGTTTGTAAAATGCAAGCTGAATAGATTTTTTTGTTAATTTTATTTTTGATTTTTGTAATGTGTCTAGACACCTTGTATCAAATGCGTAGATCAGACATGACAATCCACAAGACAGCAGAAAATAAAATTTCAAAGTCAGTTGAGAACCACGAATATGCATTGGAAGGCCACAGAAAGAATTCCTCTAAAACACTTCTCATAGGAGAGTTCCATTTGTGGGGAAATCATTGCACAAGAGCAGTTGAATAAAACGGAGTTACCATCCACTGGTATCACGGGTCTTCATAATTGTAATCGGGATGTGTTCTCTATGACAATTTTGTTGAATATTTTTACTTTGTTATCTATTAGGTTAATACGGTTGAGTTCTTTTTCGACACTGAGACTAGTGATGAGCAAATGCAAGACCAAGACCAAGACCAAGGCGGTCTTGGTCTTGGTCTTGGTATTGCACTCTCAATCTTGGTCTTGATCTTGCATAGGTAACCCTGGTCTTGGTCTTGGTCTCGGTCTTGCATCAGTGGTCTTGGTCTTGGTCTCGGTCTTGCATACTCGGTCTTGGTCTTGTTGCAAGAGTCTTGCAGTTTTCTTTTACGCATTTTACTGTGATAGATGGCGTTTACATTATTTAAAGTTACACCGATTACATGTGTGTTATTGCTTTCGAAAGTAACGAAAGCTAATTGCTTTTAGTTCCTTTGACCATGTAAACAGTAATGTGATGTCATGCTGTTTGCCGAAACGTCCATGGTGATATAAGCTAGAACAGTAAATTTGGAGTGTAAATTTAAATATTCTCTGTTATCCTATTGCAGAACTTTAAACCCAAAATCCACGAGAAGCTATATCCTATTTCAGAGTGTAAAATTATGAATATTATATTGTAAAGTTTCAAATTGAACGACTGTGGAGACAAGAAGTAATATTAACAGGATGTATAAGAAATGTTTAGAAGATTTCCGCATAGGAGAGAGGTTCTATCTGACCTGTTTAATATAGTAACAAAACATAACGGCATTGAAGCAGATACTATAGAAATTGTGCAATCCATAGAAAATCACACAGTGTCCATTCGAAATCCAAACCCATAGGCTGCAATAAATAATATTTCTTTCCATATACCCTAGTTTTAATTTATACTTTCTAGTTGCTTTCAAGTTTTGGGCCTTCGGCTAAATAGGTCATAAATAATCCTAACTATTCTTCATGCAAGTAAATATTTCTAGACAAGGCATTTTCTACTTTTAGTATCTTTTCCCATTCGATATGCATCCTTAATATGAATCAGCAGCAAGAACTTAAACACCGCCACCGTTATGTATCAATAACAAAATTGTAGTAGTAAAAAAAAGGTTTTTAGTGGATGTCCTACCTATCATAAGCAAAATGTAGGCCTGTATAGCTACAGTACAATCAGATACGTAACTGTAAAGTAATAACTAGCAAATACCCGTAAAATAAGTTCCTGTTTTAATTAATTTACGGTTTAATTGTGTTTTATTGAATAATTATTAAAAATACCGGGCGTATCACCTGATTTTTTCAAGGAGAATGGAATGAGCTGAATAGCTGTTTTATTTTGTTCAAGTAGACAGGAAAGATTCTATATGTGAGAGTAGGGTATGAATATTAATGATAGGTGTAAAAAAGGATATCATCGTTAATGAAATAGGCTACTGAGCATGTTAATAGGCGTTTTAAGTTACGGGGGCTACTGTTTAAAGTTTCAAATCCTCAGATAGGCCGCCCCATGGCTGAGTGGTTAGACCGCTCGACCTCCATCTCTGGGACCCGGGATCGGATTTCGATGGATCTATGTGGAATTTGTGGTGGACAAAGTGGGGTCGGGCAGGCTTTTTTGGGGTGCTCCGGTTTCCCCTGTCTTATGTAATTCCATCATCATTGGTTGTAATAAAGAATTATTATAAATCCTCAGTCATAGCTTTCTTTTAACCCAGTGAGAGATTAGAGAAACTAGTTATTTAATAACTATATGGCAGAATTTTTATGTTTTATTGATAAATTATGTGGTCAGTATTTATACTGTACGCAAAATGAAATTTCATATATGGCTTAGGGCCTTTGTTACATCTGTTTGTCTTTCGTACCATAATACTAGAGAACTATTGCAATTAAACATTTTAAAAACGAATATGGAGTTTTAATCGTGAAATTAACTCCCACCAATTGAAGAAACTAGGTGTATGGAATGCCATTCAGGGAAATCCATCATATTAATTGTAAGTTTTCATTGCAGTAATTTGTTTTAACGTAGTGGTGAGAGAGGTTGTATACGGATTTCACATGTATTATTTGAACGGTGCGCTCATTTTTGGATACGGACAGCGTCACGCACCGGGTCTGCTCTCATTGGTTACCGCACGATGAGGCAACCTCTACATTATAGGCCTACCAGCCTTGGGACTACACCGGCTAGCGACTCTGCGGCGCCTTTGAGTAGCGTTCGCTGGCTCGTTGCATACACAACGGGCTTTATAAAACTTTTTCACGTAGCAAGACTGCAAGAGTCTTGCAGTTAAGTCTTGTTCTTGCCAAAGTCTTGCAGGGTTGGTCTTGGTCTTGGTCTCGGTCTTGCATGGTCGGTCTTGGTCTTGGTCTTGCTAACGCTGATGCGGTCTTGGTCTTGGTCTCGGTCTTGCATTTTCTGCAAGACCAAGACCAAGACTGCAAGACCAAGACTGGTCTCGCTCATCACTAACTGAGACGTTTAAAAACTATGGGTGAGATCGACGATGATTAAAGATCCACTATTGGAATTAACATTAATGGCTACGCACAGAGGAAATTCTGAAAGGCTTACTGCACAAAAAATGATTTATAGATTTGCAACAAAAAATACCGAATTATTAATCGATATCTTGTGAATTATTTCATACCAGCTCTTAGTAAAAGTTAAATGGAGAAAGTTTTTACCAAACTTTCCTTTTTGTTACCCCCCTTCAATAAATTCTGGACCCGTCCCGGTTTCCTCGTCCGCATTCAACCGACTGGCTATATCGATCTTGATGCCCTAAAATCATCACTGCCTATTTCTTGTGTTACCAAGCGTAAGAAAAAATATACTAAAACTGTCCGAGAAGATATCTATTGGCCTAAAGTAAAAAATAGCATTTAAATCGGATCAGTGGTTCTCAAGTTATATGCCCTCTAACGGACAGACTTAATATGCAACTTATAAGAAAGGATGTCAGAAGACGGTCAAGCAATTCAATGACACTGAAATAAGCAGAGATTAGTCCAAGCGAAATGATTGTTCAAGATTATACTAACCCTTAACTATGGACCAGATTATTCTGGTATATTAACATGAACATTAGGTCTGAGTGACCGTTCAGATTAAAGGACTTGAAATACTGAAGAACTTACAAAATGTAAATGTTAATTATCATTAAAGAAAGAGTCCCTACTAAAAGTTTAAATTTGCAAAGCATTATTCTTAACAGTATTTTTTTAATGGGGGTTTTGAGATAAGTTACATTTGATCACTGCACCGCAAATGCAATGAAACGTGGAGTTCCGAAAGTATGTTTGGTCTAATATTTTTCAAATTAATAGTTAAAATACTAAAAAGTACACTTAGTACAGTCATTCACACCACTCCCTACTAAATATTTTTAACAGTTCACCATAATAAGATAGTGGCTGTGTTCAAAATTGCAGTTTGACTGCAAAGCTTCACCGAAATAATGTAAACATAATTGTCATTATATGGTCTTAAAACTTTGTCTGTCACTTTTTGACGGTCTTACCTGATCATTTATTGTTATTCACAAAATAGTTAACTAAAGACTTTCGTAACAGGGGACGTCACGTCTCACAGACCGCTAAAGAAATTAACTGTTTTAGCATGGATCTACTAACACTGATGGGTGTGTGACGCATTTGAAGAAAGGAAGGTAGTGTAAATAACTCATTTGTGAAAATGATATCCAGACAGCAGCAGCGGTTTTTAAGTTTTTACTGCGAGGCCACATGTCCAATGGTAAGGGTTAAGTGAAGAGATGTAGAACTATCTGGGAGATGACACTGCCATAAGTAGAGATTGATGCAAGCAAAATGTAAGTTTAAGGTTATAATATTTAGTGAAGAGACTGTTTGAGACTTGGAAGATGACACTGTAAGATGACAAAGATTAATGAAAGTAAAATGCATGTACAAGGTTTTTAGTCAACAATCAACAACTTGGAAGATGCTGAGTAAACATTAACGTAAATTAAAATGTATATTCATAATTAAATAATGTTGAGTAGACCTACTCTTGCATTTAGTCCATAATTCATAAACTGGCTTAGGCATAAAAAGCAATAATTACAACAGACACTTACCCTTGATCTCAGGAGCGGGAAGATACTGTGCTGGTCATTTTCCCCTGTAAATAGGAAAAAAAGGTGTTAATCATGTGAAAAAGGTAGGAGTTGCAGATCAAATGTCTCGGGTGTTCTTTAGTAATTATGCCTGTCCCCTTCTTCACTCCGTCTTTATTTCTTTATTTCTTTTTCTCAGCTTTCTACCTCTTTTCCTCTATTTCATCCTTACTCCGTTTTTCAGGGATGGCGCAGTTTTGTCATAGGCTATTCATAAAATAATTAAAATCTTCACAACCATTAAAATTTGTTATCGTTAATGAATCAACACCAGCACGACAAGATCCTGATGATGACATAAGTGTCGAAAGGCCTGGCTACAAACCATAAATATTACTGAACTGATGGTTTTATTATACATTAATTATACAATTTATTTTATTTCATTTCATTGATCGAGCTCAACGGTATTACATCATGTAATTTAACATACTATGACGATAGTAATTAAACCTCGTGGCCCGTAACGTAAATCTGTTTCAGGGTATTCTGTATTTGACAAATTGAAATTAAATCTGTATTACCAGTGAACTCCCATTCGTTAAACTCAGCAGCCGTCTCTGCCTATTTCTGTCTCTTGGTATTGGAACATTGCTTTCATATGGCTTTGTAAATCGTATCTGGTTTGATAACTGCCGCAGCAATGAAAGGAATTACTTACTAATTTACAAGATTATTTATATTTAAAAATGATTCCGGGAAAACACACAAGAACTTACAAGAAGGGAGAACATACAAGTCTGGGTGAAATTCAAGGGTACGAGATTGGTGAAATTAATTCGTTTTTCTTAGCAGTGAATTATTCTACAACCTCGTAATCTGATATACTCTTTATTGACTACTTCTATAATTTCATAATATTTCAAAACGAAAAGTAAATATTACAGTTGCAGGTATTTATCTTTACAAATTGGCAGCCACGTTTCGTGCACTGAAATGCTGTTTCCGTGATAAATTTCACAAATGTCAATATTTCTGATTGATTATTTTTCTATCTATTTATTAATATCGTATGAGTTACACTATCTACAATAATTGATTTAACAATAATAGTTCATTTAAAAAATGTGTATTTTAATGTAAAAGAAGATATAAAAATTATAATTTACTTTTTTAAATACTTATACTCGGGATTGTGCATTATGTTGGTTGTGTGACGTTAACAAATTGATGGAAAAAGCGCACACATTTTAGTGCACGAAATGTGGCTGCCACTTTGAAACGATAAATACCCTAACTGCAACAGTTTAATTAATTCTGACAATAGTATGCTGGCCTAACTGTAGAGGTAGTCAATAAATAGTATGTCAGATTACAAGGTTACAGAACAATACATTGCTGGAAAAAAAAAAAGATTTTCACCTGTTTCTCGTCTATGAATTTCACCCAAACCTGTGTCCCCCAAGTGGTATTTATATAGACCAGCATTAAACATGCATAGGAGCCTCGACCCTTCCCCATAAGCCCAAAACCATAGGCGAAACACAAAAAGTATTCAATACGTTGCTGACGCAGCAACCCTGGTACCTTCAGATGAGTTCTTTTTCGAACCCAGTAGCCTTCTAATGCCTCCACAGATAAAAATCCTTCGGTGAGAAATCTGATTTTTTTAGACCACTCAACAGGACCTTAAACAATAATCCAACATTACGGTCGAAAAATATCCGGAGGTCTCGTCTTTTTGTGTTGGAGTATCGTACTTTTGAAACCAAGTAGGAAAATGGCCTTCAGGATTCAGTATTAAGCGGAAACGTTTTCCTCCTGGCTCAACTTCAGGTAGTAGCCTATACGTCTCTCCAGGTCATCTCGTTATCTGTGCCGTTTGTCTGCCATGGATCTTGTGTTGGAATTGTTGGATATTTCCTCATACAACCGTGTGTAATCAGCTCTCGTTCTTGATTTAAAAAATTAAACTAAAGGGCTAAGGCTGCCACAAGCGTTCCTATTTACTATATCGCATAGCCTTAAAAAGTTCCTGTTGAGAAGATGAGACTATATTTGAGTGATCTCGATTATAGTTCCAGACTTGTAGACTATAATAGGCTCATCCTCAGACGTATACCAAAAAGTTAACAGGAATAAATATATTGTTTGCCCTTCCAGTTGAATAGGCTGCAATTAAATAGGCCTACACAAATAACACAAGTTAGCCAATTAGCCTAAGCAAAAAGTAGACCAAAGTAGACCTACTTAAAATGAAATAAATCTGTTAGTAAGGATATTATTACGAAAAAATTAATTATATTATTTTTAACGATGGATCCATACAATTAACCTAACATTACTTGTAATAAATCATTTATATTAGTGTATATGCTATAGTTTATGTAGACATCAGTACAGGCCTACTGCTATTAAATCCTATATTTGGTAGGCCTAGCTCATTTGTGCGTCAGTCCGTCGTACTCTGAAACTGTGGTACGTTTACGATTGTTGTACAGTACGTATAAGGTAGTAGCAAGAAAACATACTGTGTTATGAACTTGTTGCAAAATGAAGAACACATCTAAGAGTTGGGGTTGGAAAACATTCAGTTGGTAAAGGTATTTTATTTTTTAATGCAATGGGTAACATATCTAAGAGGGAAAAAAAAACATAAGAAACATACTTCAAAACGAAAAGTAAATATGCTGTAATGCCTATGCCAGTAGTAGGCCTACCTACCCTGCAATCCCCGAAGGAGTCCTCAAAGAATACTGATTCAACCTGCCACATTCCCAAGTTTTCATTACTCTTATCTAAGATTAAATCAGTAATAGGCCTACAGAAGTAACTGCCATCATCTGGAGCATGTACAGAGCACAGATGCTTTAAATCCCTTACTAAAGATGGACAAGCTTTCAATCCAATTCTTGCGTAGCCCCCACAATGTATCTGAGCAACACATTTGATAAGTTTGAGATTAAAGCCAAAATCTTGTGGCTTCGGTGCTCGTTTTCCCCTCAAGTTTGTGTAACTGTGGATCAATAGTTAAAATAGGAATCAAGACGTTTCCTCAACACCCACCACTATAGGCCTTTCAGTATACAGGTAAAGACACGAGGATTATCTCGATAATTCTTCAAAAAGATCTTAAGATGGCACATGGAAATTTAAGGTGGCACAGCATGTGTGCCGAAATTATCTTTGTGAATACACGACACGTCTGGAATCGATCTTAGTAGAAAGGAACTTACCGCCAGCTTCATATACAAGATTTATTTTATAGATTGTGAACAGCGTTGTTTTAAACCTAATTACAGCCTACATGTGTAGGATTTTATCTATGATTGCTGATGTGTGAGTGGACCAAGACAAGATAAAGTTAAAAATATGCCTGTAAGGTTGTGTTTTTACCAAGATCTTAACATCTACGGTATAATTTGCGTTCACATAATTCTGCAAATCCAAATTTGAATTAAGTAAAATATATTGTTTTTAGAATCTACATTATAAATATGAGATAATAAAACAATTTATTACAAAAACCGAAGTCCAAAAAAATAACTTATCCAGTTTACGGTGGTCCTTATATACTCTATAGGCAAAGCTATCTGGTGGTAAAATTTGTTTCTTAAAAACAAGACAACTAGAAGAAGACAACTGGAAATCAAGTGTTTCTATAAAAACTGGACAAGTTAATTTCCATTCAGCAGAACATGAACAAGTCCAGCATTATTTTCAATGTAGAAATAAATTTGCTTGGTTCTACCGAAGGGCTATTCATTTTTTAATAATAATAACTGTTGTTATTTATTGCAAAATTTGATAGTTTACTTATACTAAAACAAGACCTATTATACAAAGATAAATTTATTAACTCCTGAAAATTTAACTTTTTTGTGCTTATCTGGTTTTTGTAATCAACCTTTTTCTAATTTAATGAATGCCTCGACTGTCCTCGCGTACGTCGGATAGTGTTCAGAACAGGAGAGATAAATTACTTCTGTCTGGGCCTCTGGAGTAAATAAACGCAGGATACATATCGCACCCCTGGTGCAAGACTGTCACAACTAATAAAAAGTCGATATTGAGTTATAAGGTACGTTCAGTCCGTGACCTGTAAAACTGCCACAATTCAAATCTTAAAAATTATGTTGATGGGGATACATAATTCACTTTTTCTTTCCCATGACATTGAGCGGAAAGAGTTGGCAGTTGACTGTCAAGAACCAGACTTTAACACTCTACAACCATAAAGATAGTAGTACAATAGTCTGTCTACTGAAAATCACAGTCATTGAAAAATCGATATCTTAGAAATTGATTGAAAAACGATCTTGATAATTTGTTAACACTGGCCTTGCCTTAAGTTCACATTTTATTTTACATTTTGGAAAATATAAGCTAATCTTAGACCTACGTATATTTTAAACAATAAACTGATCTAAATTACTGAAGTAGTAACTTATTTGTTTCATCTTTTGAATATATTGTAGTCGGGTGTTATGGAAGAAATGGCTAATATGCCTATTTTATATTTAGTATTTTATTTATTTAAAATGCATTTGCAAATCCTTTAGTGTAAAAATAACTGTTCTGAAGGTATAAAAGCTCGATGTTAATAAAATTATATAAGTTACAGAAAATATAGCCTAATAACATGTGAAGTAACTATCATCCTCGGGTAAACAAAATAATTATGCACGTTATAAAGTTCAATGTGACTGTATAAGGATAGAAGAAGCAAACACGTCGACGAAAGAGCATGATTTTGGTCGAGGGCAGTGAACAACCACCAGGTATTTCTGAAGCAAAGAAAAAAGCAGGTTTTTCTTTGTAATGCAAATCTCAATTTTCTCACATATTACAGGAATTTCATCGTAAGAGACTCAACGATGATAGTGATAGGCCTAACAAAGTGAAGGTCTTGGTTAAAATGTGATAGGTTATTGTATAGTCAAAATTAGGGTATTTTCATTTCAACTTCACTCCTAAAAATGTTTACTTTTTTATTTCTGGCAATCTTATAGTTGTTAGCTCTAGCTGCAATCTTTCTTTTTCCATAATGAATCATGTTAAAACAGCTTACTTTTTTTTTTAGTTTTGTAGTAACTTGTATAATTGCAGAACTCTTGCTAGCCATATCCCTACCTAGTAAAATAAATCAGGAACGTTATCCCATATTTCGGTTTGGGAAGCGCAGTAAATGGCAATGACTTATTGTGCTGTAGGTTCGATCCCGATCCAGGTCGGTGGCATTAATGAGTGCATAAATAAGACAGGCCTGCGTTTGTAGATGTACAGACATATAAAAGAACCCCTGCTGGACAGAATTCACACACACCGGCGCCAGTCATTGGCTTAAGTTGCAGTACATCCTCATCGTTAAATAACCTTAAATATTCGGAATGTAACGTTAAACTCAGATCTCACGTCTTGCCATTGTTTCGTAGGCCTACTGTTTAAGTGATAACTTAAGTAAGACCTTAGAAAACTACGTGGTTCATTTACGGAAATAGCCATTATTAAGGTAAATGAAAACAGATAACGAACGATGTATTAAAAAAAATTGTGATCCAAACAATATGAAACATCACTACTAGACTGCCCACAAAAGTAAAGACATAAAAAGATAGTAGACAGTCAGAGGAGCTGGCACTGTTACACTGCTTAGTATTTTGTAGTTTGAGATGGTGCAAGCCACGTCATTGATCATATCATATCATAAGTGTTTATTACAATAATTAACTTTTTACAAATTCTAATGCAAACAATCGCATGGGTTTTCCATAACTCCAACCATTTATGCCTTTAGCTATTTTGGTCGCTTTAACGTCCTAAGGGGAGAAAGAAAAAACTATTTGATGTAAAATAATAGTTTTTTATATAGGCTACAGAGAGTTCATAGGTAGAGCAACTTAAAAGAATAGTATTTTGAAAAAAACTATTTGAGACCCAGCTTTTCAAAACTAAGGGTCAAAAACAGGATTTTACTAAAATTGATATATCGAACCCATTGTTAAAGATAAACTCCTTTTTTTTACATTTTACTTTTAATAGCAATCTCTTCAAATTGCCTAGAACAGAATTTTGATATTAGTTCCTTTATGTGTAAAGTAATATACGTATTAAAATTCAAGAACCCTTTTTTTGCCTCATTTTTTAAAAATATACATGATTTTTTTAAATGAAATCAATTATATCAGAAGATATATCAATTTTAGTTGGGCAATGTTGCAAAAGAAAGAGACAAAAAGAAGTTACGGGGAACATCAATCAAAGTTCAGCAGGCATTTAAGGAACGCAAATATATCTTTTTCTGCACTAGAACTCTCCTACTCCATATGATATCCCCTCCTGCTTTTTTCTAACTTCTTCTGCTCTCATTTCAGCAACCTTTACAGCTTTCCTTTAGTTCTGGTATGGTGCAGTGTGGTGCTTTTGCCTCTGTTTTGCCAGTTGAGATTTGCTTCCAGAGGAAAGCCCAAGTTTGTTCTGCCTCTAGGATATGCTGTTGGTTTGCCCAAAATTACTCACAGCTTCACACACAGTTCTGGTTATCCTTCTTTTGGTAACAAACTTTTTTGTTTTGTTTTTGTTTTGGCATTTGTTCCATAGAGAGCTGTGTAGGGATTCCTTGGCGTTCTGAGTTCTGCCTTCTAAACATCATTCCAACAGTCCCTGGATCACTGAGATGACTTTCAGAATCACTTTTTAAAAGACAGGATTGTGGACATTATCTTCGTGGGAGACAGGTGGTTCTTGACAGCCCAATTATAGAAGCCTTTTGTAAATTTGCTCTGCTGTGGCTTACTATCAGCGATTTAAAATCCAAGAGTGCACTATCTTTAAAATGTCATCTTAGCATCCGATAAGGGTTTAAATAGATACAAATTGTTATATATACTATAATACAGAATATTGTAGAGCAAAATATTATAGGCTATATTTTCAAAATTTTCTCATTTTTCACCTAACAATGCCATCCTCTCCCCTTTACCCTGTGCATATTTATGAAGTAGGTGCCTTCTAAAAGTTAGAATGTTCTCTGCCTGTCAATAGAACTTGGGCAGTTTCAGTGGAATTAATAGCTTCTAATATTGTTTTTCATGTTCTTGTCTAAATTAGCATGTAGAATTAGAATGAAACCTACGACTGTATTACTAATAATAATAAATCAATAATAATAATAATAATAGTAATAATAGTAATAATAATAATAATAATAATAATACAGGACAATTTATTGCCTCCGATGACCTGTCATCCTGTCAAATTTAATATTTCCCGCGGTCGAAGACATGCTATTGAAACTATATAATTAATTTTTTTTAAGTAATTGTTTAGTATAACTATTTCTAATAACTTATATAACTGAACCACCCCCGAACACAAGCTCTGCTTCTTCGGGGGGTGTATATCAACTTTTGTATATATTTTTCGTGTACTTTGGAGTAATAAATTGTAATTGTAAACATGAATCGTTTTGTTTGAGGGCCTAAATTAAACTTTGAAGGAGGGCTCAACCTTTCTGCGTTACGCCACTGACATCCAGATTTAATTAATTAGCCCTAAGGATAAACGGTGTATGCAAAATTTATAATTTCTTGAGGAATGTCTGACTTAAATGTAAAATTTAACAAGGTTTAGACCTATGTCTACGTAAATTTTGAAAATAATAATTTTAAATTGGGATCCGCAATTTCTGTCGAACATACAAACGTTGAAATAAACAAAAATCTATAATTGATTAAAACTTCATTTGAGGATAAATCAAACAGATCATACAAATTTGGGGATAGAAGCAAATAAATAATGAAAATTTGAGAGAAGAAGTAAAATATCACGAATGAATTCACACTTCAAAGATCTCTGGCGTTATATTCTTGAGTTCGTAGTACATTCTTCAGAAACACTTTGTTATAATAAGAGCTTATGGGAGAGTGTAAAGTTCAATATAAGCAGATACGACCTAAATCTGTATAAAAATTAATACGATAGTAATCTGAATTAACAATCATGTATTAATTGGCCAATTACTGACAACTAGTTCATACTATTAATGGAACAATTATGAGAGACTTGTTTAAAAAATCTGATGTGGAACACAATATTTCTTTCTCTGCCAAAATATAAATTTTGTTTCTTGTGCATAGGCTACATAAGGCTATTGTACTAAATTCTGCTTACTTCCATAGGCTACTTAGCCTACATCAATTAACCAATTATTCATAGTCTAATAACGATAAATTTTACGTTATTGGTAAGGATCGAATATATAATGTGAAATATTTTATTCCTTTATTAGAAAACAGAAAATAATCCAGTTCTTAATTTTATTTTTTTAAATGAATATTTTTTAATTCATAGTTAAATCTGAGAATGTATATCACATAATAGGTCAATAATGACATTATTCAATGTCCAATTCATTTTTCTAGAGATTAAATTATAACTTTTTAAGATATCGGAATTCAGAATAATTGTAAAAGTAATGAAAGAGAAGTGTCCTCACAGTATTACAGTATTTAGGTAAGTAACGTCAGAAGGGGATGGAAAATTAATTTTAATAAACTCAGAATTAATAATGAGAATTTTGGCTTTATATTTTTTTAAATTGGCTTTTTTTTTTATAAATTATTATTATTCTCCAATTGTTTTGTTGTCATGCGCAATATTTTGTCCGACCATATACTTTATACAGGGAGAAATATTGCTCCACATCGCAAGATTGGACAAACATGAAACATAAAAAATAACCTATCTAATTATATGAAATTTGTTCCCTAGTATTAGCGTTGTTATATGCTAACATTATTGAATATGACTATAGTTCGTATGAAAGAGTAAGAAAATGCACTGCTACAGTATAAGTCAAAGTAACATTGGTAGGAATTGCAGCTATGACTACCGATAACGTACTATTATTATTGTTACAATGGATCCCCTGATTATAAAGATTATAAATGAAGATAATAAAGATGGTTGTAGCAGTAGCCTAGTAATAAATTACAAGAAAATAAATGAGCAAAAGTACAGACCATCCCAAACTCCAGCATAGATTAAAATGGAACAGAGATTAGCACTTATGTGATTTGCCATTATCGACTAAAATCCACACCTGACTTTCTATCTTTCAGGAAATCCTTGAGGCATCCATTTGTGAGTTTGTTTCAATGGCTGGAAGGGAGTGGTGGGATGCTATCCCACCATTGGTTAGTATTCCTAGTTCCCATGGTAACGGGAAGGCAGGGCATAGGGTCCATATTTCTTCCATAATGTCAGGAGGGAGGGTTTGGTAAGACGCCATACTGGGGTAAAAAGAAGAATAACTTTACCTGTACAATGGATGCCAAGGATGGAAGGAGGAGGGATTCTTTTATTCTGCAGACTTTGCAGCACGAGATCTTAAATGTCTTACATGAAAAGATTTCATGCAAATTCCTCATGAAACTTCTTTTGCAAACCTTCCCTCTTAGATTCATCTCTGAACAACAAAACACATTGTATTAATGACCACAGTTTATCACTAAAATATACTACGATAATTTATTACGTGATCACAATATTAGCATATAATTATTCACTACCCTATACATAATAAACCAGATATCGAAACTGCATTTGTGTACGCAAATAGAGCGACAGTGAAATGCATAATATTTTATACTGCTCTAAAGCTACCTAAAGGGGAAGCATCGCATTCTTCATACATTGCAAGAATATAAGCTACTGCAACATCCGCGTAAAATGTTAGGTCCATGTGCATAATACTTCTTGTTTAGTTGGTTGTTATGGTTATTTATCGACGGTTGCACACTGAATGTATTTATTAACTTCGGGTCAGATTTTTAAGTTGTGTTTGGGAGTTAAATGCTTAATCCTTGCCTTTTGGCAGAGGGTTTGTTGGTTAGTTATTTGTGTAGTTAACAAAAACAACGAAAGCATTATAACAATAAAAAAATGAGGCACTTATAGGTTTATATGACTGGCACAATAGAAGTTGCTAGTTCTTTAGCTAATGTTTCGCCAGTTTCACTGTCCTCAGTTCCATCATGCCCACGAATTTAGTTTATGGATATGTTCTTAAAAAAATTGAACTTAAAAATTCGATTATTAATGCTAAAGCGTTTAAATTACAGGCCTTTTATGTATCCCTAATTTAGTTTTAATGCTTTGAACAACTGGTAAATATATAGGCCTATATATAGTCTAGGCTATATATATATAAAAGTTATATATATATAGGATATATATATATATATATATGATTTTATAATAAGTAATTCCACGAGAGATTACAAGTTTATAAGTTAAATAGATTCGCGACTGCACAGCAGAAGCGCATTTATCTTATGGAACTCATTTGTGTAGGATTTATTAAGATTATTCCATGATTATCATGTAACTGATTATATAAATAACAATTAATTTCTTTTTCTTTGATGTTAATTGTGTCAACTGTGAGATCACGGCACACTTACTTACTTACTTACTTACTTACTTACTTACTTACTTATTCAATGACAATACACAATAAAGCAAGCTAAAGGAACATTATCTATTTGATGGAACACGGAGATTCATTGCCGCGCTTACCTATGAATGGACATCAATGAATCGATTCTGTAAATCGATTCGAGTTACCAGTAGGCCTACTACCAATGGTGCGTAACACAAGATAGAGTGTCGTCGTATATTGCTAACTTCAGAACGCAATAAAAGCACACGAACTGGCTTGCACCGTATCGAAATTGTGTTTTTAATCAATGCTCATTCACATTATTTCAATTTCTAAATAAGTTATGTTGTATAAAATAATGTATTTTCATTCTGTTTACTGGCAGCATGTGACGTATTAATCGCGGCACGTTAATGCCGCATGTGTCCCGTGAAGAGTCGACTTTTATTAAATAAAATTGCATCCTTTCGATCCTAGGGAGCATAGCCTATTACAAGATAAACGATCGTGATTGGTCTATATCCTAGGAATTATTGGTCAATATCAAACATGCGGCATATGAATGGAATAGTCACTTATTTAAGTTACAATATTTATAATTCAGGCCTATGTAGTATAACTGTTCCTGTTTGTATAAATTAAACACTCATGACGTGTATGTATTTTAGGGATATTTTTTGTGTTGTGTGATGTAGTCTATGTGCGATTTTAGTTCAATTCAATTCAATTTATTCACCTTCAAGAATACAAGATTCATGGCTTCGTCAAGGATTTTACATAATAAACATACAATACTAAATAAAAAGAAAGAAAGAAAGAAAAAACTTAAGTACATATTACAGGTATTAAAAATAATATACGGACTAATTGAGTCAACATTACTCAATAGTAAAATAAAATAAGGCGAAACTACAAAATATTACTCATCTAATAACGGAAATATTCATCTACAGAATAGTACGATTCATTACATAGGAAAGCAGATAATTGAATCTTGAACTTGGTAAAATTGTCAATTTCTTTAATTTTGGTAGGTAATTTATTGAAGAGTTGTATTCCATTATGTGTGAGAGAATTTTCAAATAATTTTGTATTGTGACTGATTAAGGCTAAATTCGATTTTCCTCTTGTATTATGAGAATGTATTACTGAATTTGTTTTGAATTTATTAATGAACGATTTTACGTGCAAAATAACATAGAATATGTACATAGGCCTACATGGTAACGTCATAATGCTTAACTTTTTGAAATATTGTTTACAGCTTTCGAATCTCGGAATATTACAGATTATTCGTACTACTCTTTTCTGTACCCTGAAAACTCTATTGGAAATCTTCATTCCCCCCAAAACATTTTACCCTGTTTTAATAGGCAATGAAAATAAGCAAAATACGCTGTTCTAATAATATTCATATGAACCGAATTCTTCAACGTTTTAAGGGCAAAACAAAGTTTACTAAGTTGTTTCGTCAAGTTATCTACATGGACTTTCCAATTTAAATTTTCATCAATCCATACACCTAAAAATTTTGTGTGATGTTTGTAAGAAATCTTCGTATCATTTAAAATAAAATCAGGGAAAATGAAACTTTTGTTTACTTTATGATGGAACCAATTGAAACTGTTATATCGATATTTATAATAAGACCATTTTCATGAAACCAGGGTATGAATCTCTCTTTTAATTTCTCTAGATTTAGATTTACTTCATTTATATCCCTTCCTGAAATTAAAACATTTGTATCATCAGCAAACATTGTTAATTTGATATCATTACAATTTTCGATAGTTTTATCTAAATCATTTATATATATTAAGAATAAAAGTGGTCCTAATATGGAGCCCTGTGGGACACCACAATGAACATCTTTTACTTGAGAATATATGGGTTTTGATTCCTTCTTTGTTGTGTCCAAGTCATTCCATTCAACTATCTCCTTTCTATTTTTAAGATAAGATTCAAACCATTTATTTGCAATTCCCCTGATACCACAAGAATTTAATTTTGATAACAAAATGTCATGATTTACTAAATCAAAGGCTTTAGATAAATCCAAGAATAAGCCAATGCAAACTTTCTTACTGTCTAATTTTCTGTTTATTTCTTCTAAAAATTGTTCCAGTGGATTTACTTTTACGGAAACCATTTTGACTGTTCGTTAAAATTTCGTATTTATTGAAAAAAGTAATTAATCTGTTACAAACAGCTCTTTCAAGAATTTTTGAAAATATGGAAAGTATTGCTATAGGACGATAGTTTCTTAATTCATCCTTAGCGCCTTTCTTAAACAGAGGTTTTATTTTAGCAATTTTTAGGTTTTCGGGAACTTGACCAGTAGAAAGCGATAAATTTATTAGAAATGATAACGGCCCTAGTAAATATGCGTAACATCTTTTAATTAGAAAACTGGAAATTTCGTCAAATCCACTTGACTTTTTATTTTTTAGGTCCTTGATTATGTTCAAGACTTTGCCTTCATTAACGGGCGTGAAAAAAAATGACGTAGCAAGATTTTGGCTATTTCTTGAAGTTACACTATTTCCTATTCTAGGGTGACTCTTCAGCCTTTTGGCAACATTAACAAAATAATCATTAAATGCATTAGCAATTTCTCTAGGTTCAGACACGAGTTGACCGTTAAGTTTTATAGTAATTGTTTTATCACTTTTTACTGAATTGTTTTTATTTAACTCATTTTTAATTGCGTCCCATATTCGTTTGGATTTATTCATATATTCTAGAACGACTTTACTATTGTACATTTTTTTAGCTTCTCTGACAACTGTATTGTAAACTTTTTTATAATTTTGAAAATAGTTTATAAATTCAGGGGATGCGTTGTTGGTTTTGACAAATCTGCTAAGGGACTTAAGTGTTTCGTATGATTTGCGGATACCTCTTGTAATCCATCTATTAACAATTCGTTCCTTTTTAAAATATGAATTCTTTTAATTGGAAATGCAATGCTGTAACAATAAGAGACAGAGTATAAAAAATTGTTAGTTGCAACGTCAATATCAGTTTGCTCGTAAATTTTGTTCCAATCTTCCTTAAGAGAGAAGATAGTTAAAATAATTTATAGTTTCTTCATTAATTATTCCAATATTTTTATAAAGCATCTCATTAGTTTTAATGTAGACATTACATTTATTTAATATATTATCTAGTGTCAACAGTTGTCCGAAATGATCTGATAAGCCTGTTTCAAATGCAACAATCGAAGAGTGCGAATTTGAATTTAGAAAGATCTGATCGATAGCAGTTTGAGATGTAAATCTAACTCGGGTTGGCTCATTTATCTGAGCTTGCATACCAAATTCATATAAGAGATTTTCTAGTTCTCTCTTGTCGTGGTTATATTTTAAAAAATCTATATTCAAGTCTCCCACAAGTATAATTTGCATTTTGTTTTTTTTGCCCATTACCTAAAAGTATTTCGACATTATGAAAAAAAATATTAAAATTACTAACTTACTTGGATTTCTATAAACACATATTATGATAATTTTGTAATATACGAGATTAACCACACTGCGTTCGAAATGTTCTTCTACATTAATTTTAAAGACTCAATTTGTCTATCGAAATGATTTAATACTAGACTTCACGTAAATGCATGAACCCCCATTTTTCTTATTTTTTCTGCAAAATTTACTAATAAGAGAATAATTTGGAAAACAGTAATAGTCGATTTCATCTTCAGACAACCAGTGTTCTGTGAAACACATTACATCTGTCTCTGTGCCAGAATTTTTTAAGAACACTTCTACATTAGACTGTTTGTTTCTGAGGCTTCGTGTATTTAGGAGAAATATGCTAATACTATTTTTACATTTGTTAGAGTTTACTGTAATGTACCCATAATCTGGTTCACTTTACACTGTTCTTAGAAGTCTGATTCTAACTCAATTTTCACTGACTTATTAAAAATATTGAGACTTTTTGTTTGCGTAGGACTATCTCATAAGTTAAGTGTACACTGACTTCTCACTAGTTTACTTGATCTTAACTTCATAACTTCATCACAGGCCAGTCTTGTGTCTTCGTTATCTGCTCTGTCCTTACTTTTATTCACGGCTTTTTCCTGGGTCCACTTTAATGCAATACTAGGTTTTGACTTCGGATATATCGATTCTTTTATTGTCACTGCAATCTTTTTACATATTTCTTCTTTTCCTCTCCCATTTAGGTGAAGGCCATGTTTGGTGAATCCTTCTCGACCTATTTCGATATCTACTATTTTCACATTGTCGTAGCGTTTCATCATTTTCTTCAGATTTCGGTTAAAATTTAAAACTTCCTGTTTTACTACTGAAGATTCTTGGAGATCGTATCTTTGTGGAACACTCATTATTACAATATTTGTGTTGCTGTTGGCCTCTGCAAACAAATTTAACTTTTTCAGGCCTGCTTTTGAATTGTTTCGACTAATGTCGTTTCTGCCTCCCCATATTACAACTGCGTCGTTCATATTCATTTATTTTATTTCTGTAACAGCTTCATTTGTTATAGCATCTAAACCAGCACCTGGCTTTACGACAGCACACACGTCGACACTCGAGTCCAAGTTGGATTTAATTTCTGGACCGTTTCCTTTGGCGTGACTATCACCAATTACTAAGACTTTGTTCTTGTAGGATATTTTATTTTTGTCTTTGAGCGAAACTACATGATTCACAAAATCACCAGGTATTTTGTTTTTGACTTTGAGCGGAATTTTACGGTTCACAGTATCATCAGGAATTCGGTCATCCAACACTTGAAATCGATTATATGTGGGGATAATCTGGTGGTTTAATTCTTCTGTTCTCTGCCACAATCCACGTCTTGCTGGAGTCCAACTGTTTCCCCGACTGCTTTCTTGTCCGTTGAGTCTAGCGTTACCATGGTCAGATACTTGCAATTTCTCTTTGCAAGTTCTATTTGCTTTATGTAGCATTTTTTTTTTTATCATTGAACTTGCTGGATCTGATATGCACCCGGGCCCAAGCATTGTTCTTTCGTATGTAGCCTAAGTAATAGCCTATTTTAAAACCTGAAATCCCTTTCGAAACTTGTAAATATTATTATAATTTGTATTCTATTTGGATTTGTTTAAAAACATATTAAATTTACATTGTGTAAAGGAGTTCTCCCATCGAAGTCTCTTATAGTAGACTATAAAAGAAGTCAAACGTTCGTTATAGAATATCTGTTAGGGCAATGTAGGCCTATAGAAATCTGTACCTATCCAAATTTATTATTCCTATAGGTAGGTTCTTTTAAGTTAGGCTATGATAGACGCATTCCGCTTTCTATTTTCACTTATAGGCAATTAAAATATAATCATCGAGGCCCTTAAAATCATCATGTGCATTCTTGCGTTCACCCTAATTCATTCATCTACTCGAATTATTCATTTCCCCCCCACTTTAATTTTGTATTGGGTAGCTAATTTGTCAACTTTTGAAAATACACTCCTTCCTTCAATGTTTCTTTGTCTGAACCTTAAACTTAAAAACGCCAGAGCATTATAAATTGCAGATAAAAAGAAATTAACTTACCTATAGTAACTTTATTTGGCCTAAATGTTTTGGTTCTTTCCAACATGGCTTAATTGCTGCGGAATTGAAGGTCGGATTTTGCTAACTCCTGAGTCTAGCAATCCCAAGCGCACATAGCCTAATCATTGGAGATGGTAAATATAGGCGTGCACAGTTCTGTCTGAAATAATGCAAAAGGAGTAATTTCGGTTACATGTAGGCCTACTTCCGTTATTCTTCCCTCTGGCAGTAGGCCTAACGTATTAGTTTTACAGTATATACTTATATTTTATTCTTTAAATGAATAAGCTATTTTACAGTCTGCATAGATCGACAATCACGACACCGAAATTGTTTTGAATTGCAGAAATCAAACCTGCCTGGATTAATTACATTCTCATGCGTGTTTCAATTATGATTCATCAGATAATTATGCACAATACATGGTAATTATGCATAATAATCACTGTATGTACTAATATTAGCCCTATATGCGTATTAGTTTTTTTTTTATATTTCCCAGATATTAACTTATGTATCCTATATTCTCTAATAATTTTGGCAACAGTAATAACTTCTCATTTAGTTTATTTTTGTTCAATCAGACTTAGATTAAGCAGTTTTGTATGTGTTTAATGTTTCAATTTGAGAACAATAGACTAATAGGCCTATTTGAAAAGTTCTTTTTCACCTATCTAAAAGTTATGCTCTTAGCTTGAGAGTTATTGGTAGTTTTATTTGTAAGAAAAATTCCTACTGCTGCTGTAAAGTTTTTAATATAAGTTAAGTTATTTGAAATGTTTTATAATATTTTTTACAATATTCCTGGTATTTCTGCATTTATTTGATGGAAAAATAATTCGTATTATATTTTTTATAAGCTTATAGGATTACCACTCATACACATGCTTTTACTTCTATTTAACATTTTTAGTAAACCATCTTATTAAAAAAAATTATGGATATCATAAAATGATAAATAGCCTAAAAGTGATAATTCAAGTTAAATATCAAACTTCTCAATGTAGGTAGGCTACACAGTGATTAAAAGTAATAACTGGATATTAACCAATGTAGGCTACGTTCGCCATTAAAAAAATTAACATAACCATAGCCTACGGCCTATGGTATGCTTAATGTGTTCAATGTAGGCCTATTATAAAAATGTAAGCAACATGTAAGAGAGAATCCTGTATCTACTTCGCGCTTATGAGTAATTATGAGTATAGCCTATTTAGTCAAGTGTTCTTTTGAATACGTATGCACGTTTCTTTGATACACTAAGAACAAAACAAACAAGAGTAGCGGATGCCAACAGTAGGATTTCAGCTGCTTATTATTTATAGACATTATGTTTAGCGAGATTCTAGTTTCACTCCTGATTGCATTAGTAGCACTGTACCTAGCAGCAACATCTGTACATCTTAATGAAACATCTTCTACCCATGGGAGTTGATTAAAGTAGCCTAAATTTAATTTAAACAAGACTTCCTTCACCACAACTGTAACTGTTACTAAGTGAACACATGTTCCTCTGAAACACCTGGTGAAATTCGCTAATTTTGTATAAGCTTACAGAGAAGAAAAGAATCAGAGACGCCATTTATATAATATGGCACGAAAATTGGCATTTCATATTTTTGATTCCAAGACACGACAGCTGTTATGCGTAGATTACGACATACTGTAACTCTAGAGGTGAGATTGTCGGTACGTAAGCACTAGATCTATATTGTGGTTACAACAGCCCAGCTGTGCACCCGAGACATTTTCACTATTCGCACGAAACCTCTCCATTTGATTCATGTCATAAAATCTGTCAGACTATATAATACATGCTCTGTAGGCTTAATTGCATGCTTAAGGATGGTAATATCTCAAAACTGAAAGCCAAAATCATTATATTAGGCCTATAGCTGCATCGATCTGTTGGTCTTTACGATTCACCTTATTGAAGTGAAACTTCTTTGGCGGCGGTAGGGGTAAATCGGGAACTTGTGTAAGGCTCAAAAATCGTCACGAAATTAATGTAACGCTGAAATCGGAATCGGAAAATCGAATCGAATCGAATTGAGAATATCTGCAACGTACTTTTGATACGTGGCTCCTTCCTCTTTTATGCCCATACTATGTAGTAGAACAGTCACGAAATTAGTAATGTGTTTCGGGGCGGACTGCACAGAAAACAATCCAATGAATAGGAGTAATCAAAGGAAATTTTTCAGGCCTAGTACGAGGACCTGCAAATGGGAATAGTAGTAGTAGGAGTATTGATGATAATGATAATAAAAATGATAATGATAATAATAATAATAATAATAATAATAATAATAATAATAATAATAATAATAATAATAATAATAGTAATATTAATAATAATAATAATAATGATACCTACTTG
The DNA here is from genome assembly GCA_964059195.1 of Ectobius pallidus. Classification (NCBI taxonomy): domain Eukaryota; kingdom Metazoa; phylum Arthropoda; class Insecta; order Blattodea; family Ectobiidae; genus Ectobius; species Ectobius pallidus. The sequence goes on along the minus strand of CAXKWD010000003.1, from coordinate 174,319,833 downwards.
CTCAATGGCAATAGACAATTCCTAAGCAGTCTAAAGGTATAGGCCTATTATTTATTTTATGGAACCCGGAGGTTCATTACAGCGCTTAAAAAATCCAAACAATAAAAAAATCAAAGATCCAAAATTTAAAAAATCCAAAAATAAATAAAATCAAAGATCCAAAATTAAAAAGTAAAAAAATCCAATAAAAATAAAAATCCAAAATTAAAAATTCAAGTATCCAAAATTTAAAAAATAAAAAATCCAAAATTTAAAAATAACAAAATTCAAATTCAAAAATCGTAAATCCACAATTGAAAAAATCTAAAAAACCAAAATTAAAAAAAAACGAAAATACAAAATTAAAAAACAATAAAATAAAAAATTCAAAGAATCAAAATTTTAAAAATTTAAAGATCCAAAATTAAAAAATCCAAAACTCCAAAATTTAAAAGATTAAAAAATTAAAAATTAAAAAAATCGAAAATTAAAAATCAAAAACTGAATGATTTAAAATAGCAAAAATTAAAATATCAATAATCTAAAATAAAAGAAAACAAACAAATAAAAATTTCAAAGATACGAAATTTAAAAAATCCAATATAAAAGAATAAAAAATTCCAAAATTAAAAAATGGAAGATCCAAAATTTAAAATATCCAAAAATGCAATATTTAAAAAATAAAAAATCCAAAATCCAAAATCAAATTTCCAAAATTTAAAAAAAGAAAACATTAAAAATCCAAAAATCCAAAAATCCAAAATTTAATAAATAATAAAATTCAAAATTTATAGTTCCAAAAATCTTAAATTTAAAAATAATTCAAAGATCCGAAATTTAAAAAGTCCAAAATTAAAAATTCAACGATCCAAAATTAAAAAATCCAAAATCCAAAATTAAAAAATTCCGAAAACTCAATATTAAAAAGACCAATAATGCAAAATTGAAAAATCCAACAATCAAAAATTGAAAAAATAAAAATTTAAACAAGTTTCACTCCTGTCGCGTGGCGTTCCACGCATACTTTTTTTTTAAATATGCACATAGACTTCCGGCACGAAGTGATCAATTTGCAGTGATATGCAATGGTATTGATTGTTTTTCATAATTTATTCTATCAACACTAAAATAATATCGCTCTATTTTGTTTTATAGGTTTGTTACAAATCTTGTCGGCTTAAGGAAGGTAATATAGCTTAATAGGAGAGAAAAACCTTTTCTGCAAAAGTAGACCTATATCTTCTTCAAATTCAATATGCCTGCGTCCTTTGATGTGAAATTACCAAAATAACTTAGTTTGTGGTTCTCTATAGCCCAGGCGTATATAGGATAGGCCTATTTCACCTATTAAAAATGAAACAACAGAAACAACCGAGAAATCGGACATTTTGTGCATTCATCATTGGCTGTACATTGGTCGTTGATGGTAAATGATCATACGACATTACAATCCCAAATCTGAACCATTAATCTACGGTAGAAAGGGCCTAGAATAAAATTATTAATATTTACCATAAGCTGAAGTTTCTTCTTCACTAAACTCACCAAGAACATTTTCTTAAATTTACTGTATTTTATTCAAGGATTTTTACTCTCTATCTGGAATTAATTATTTTCTGTACCGGTACAAACCAAAGGTGCCTGACATGCGGCTTTCTGACGAGAAAAGTAACCTACTGCAGAAAAAGCCACAACCTATGCCAAAAGAATTGGTTGAATAAATTTTCTTTGGTCAGAGACAAATTTATTCCGCTTTGACAGTAAAAAAGATGAAAATGTATTAGGCCTATTGTTGCTATTTGCACCGCTATCACAGATAGGCTGGAATAGTTATACAGGTTGAATGCAAATAGGTCTAGTCTCCATATGTACTCGAAGCACTGTAAAGCCTTTTTCACAGTCGTTATTTCATTAAAATATTCCTTATCTCTTTGTTTACAGTAGGCCTTTTAGTTTTTTTACTTACAGATTCTGTTTTACAACTAAGAGAGACTGGATAATTTTATGCATGCTATTAAGATATATACATTGAAATTAATATTTAAACACTTCTACATGCAAACTGGATTATAAATATACAATTTGTCACATTAGAAAACGCTCCACGATATGCAGAAGTGAATAGGCCTACGACTAATATTTATACCAGGTCACTCCCTGTGGACAAGTCAATTATATTATGCAACATGAACGGGAAATAACCAACCATATCATACTATAGGCTATTATGTTAGGTCTACTGTACAAATGGTCTCTGACTATGACAGCTGAATGCTAGATGACCATTAGTACGGTATTTTTCCTGCTAGCCTATAAATTTATAATTCTACATTTATTTCAGCAACCAACTAAAAATTCGGGACTGTTTTTTGGGAGAGGGGACGAATGACCTTTTATTTCAGTACATAATAATTATAATTATACCACTCATTTACAATAAAAGTATGATTGAGTTCACGATAGTTTAATTTATAATTTGGTTAACTTATAGACCCTACTTATTCGTCTATAGCGCTGGAATTTATGAAATTAAGTAAATTACATAATGTGGTCAAGTTTATTGTTTAATTAATTGTAACTTTCATAGATTATAATTCTTGGTAGATGTCAGATACATTTTGAATATATTATTATTATTATTATTATTCAAACTTCCTATATCAAGATGAGACGAAGATATTAGAGGCCATCTTGGGGGTTTTTCGGATTTAAAACTTATTTGAACAAGCAAACAAAAGTAGGGTTTCCCTTATTTCTATCGAACAAGTTCAGAAAGTAGGCCTATCGCTTTTTCTCAAAGGCCTAGTAAGCAGCACAATTATTAAAGCCTAAGCTTATATAATTTGTATTACATATTGCATTATCATATCACAATAGAGGCTTATAATATAGGCTATATATGTAAGCCTATGTTAATCTTGACACTAGGAGTAGCCTATTTTCATAAGTCGAGTTGACCACCATGAGAGGTGAATAGCGTCACGTAACCATAGATCAAAAGGACGCAGGAAATAAGCACGTGCTTCACATAGTAACTTTTCATTACAGAAGACACCTCATAATACTATCACTGTGCACGTCATTGCCTTCGTGACTCTTGTTTGATTTACTATAAATATTTACTATACTTCATTAAACTATAAATATTTATGATAAATTTATCTGATGATATTCGTAATCTCGTGTGAGATTTACTAAGACTATTCGACGAATAAATTGTATCAGATTAAGTTATATAAATAATAATTGCTTTCTTACGTGTGCTTTGTAAATCAAATCACCATTCTGCCAGCTGGCAAATCACTAAAAGACAGAACCGTTAAATGTGTTACCAGAAACGCTGCCAACAGTGGGATAAGAAATATTTAACCTAAATAAGATAAGTTAAATTTCGCAAAATTTCGTACAAATCTGTCAAACCATATAGATTTGTGTAGAAAATATACAAATAAACCCAGACATTTTCAACTCTATATATTATGGATCTATACCAGGCCTTCGAATAGTAGACTCCTCCGAAGGTGTGAAGTACTTCCCCTGCTCCCCCTCCCTTTGTGGCCTACAAAGCGCTACTGAACCAATTGCTAAGCTTTGGAGGCCACGAAGAGATGGGAATGACATCACAGTTGCACAACTGAACCGATCGCTACGCTTTGGAGGTCACGAAGGGAGGGGAAGTAGGAGAATGACTTCACACCTTCGGAGTACTGCTCGACAGGCCTGGTCTATACATTTAATGTCTTACAAGAATAAAATATTTACAACATTGCTTTCCTTTATGCAATGGAAAAAATTCTTTTCACATTATTTATACCATAATTTGGCACATTCAAATCACTTTCAAGTCAATGCAGCAGAATATTTACGATGTCAACCTAAACTTATGTAAAATCTATAACATAAGTTACAGGCCTACATATGCAGTAAATGTTCAGAATGTAGTTCAGGGTCGAGATTGACTATTCTTGCTGTTTCACATTTGGAAGTGCTATTCGGCAAGTAGGCTAATCTTGCCATATTCAGTCCTTGTTTCTATCTTATAGGCTATTTACATTTCGGCCGTTAAGAGAGCAAAGCCTGCTACATAGAAGCGAACTTTTCTACCTTTGTTGGATACAGCCCTCAGATAGGCATATGAAGTAGACCTTTAAGCCAGAAATGCCCGTGGAATTTGCAGGTGGACCAATGTCGATCTGTTTGGGGGTGTGGAAGATAAGGGATATGTAGGTGAGCGGCCAAGAGGGCACAAGCATCTAGTGAGAACGGGACAACTCATCTTCATTCATCCTAAGGTATCTACTCAGGAGGTGCACAATATGGGCCAACCATAATGGATTGCCATTCTACCATCTAAATTCTACGAGGGCTTTTCAATGAAGGTCCAGACTTACTTTTCTCACAATCGCTTGTATGGTAAATGTCTTACCTACTACATTTTTCGTACATGTCACTCATAGATGACAGCGGCAAACGTGTCTCCAGTTACCAGCATTACTTCTCTTTTTAATAGTTGCTTGCTTTTCACGTGATAAAAAAGTTAGCGGCAAGAAATCAGCAGTAGTGGGATATAACTCTTTCAAGGTTAGCAATCGCCCGCGAAAGCTAAGCTAGCCTATGTTGAATGTGTATGTGATGCACAAAATAATATTAACGTATGAATTACCTAAAGGGGCAAATGAAAGCCGAAATTGATTTCCAACTCGCCCACTTCATGTCTAGGCTAAAATTTAAAATGTTATTGATAATATAATTTAATATTGCATGTAACTTCATTAAACTTAGGCCTGCGTAGACCAACTCTTAAAGTTATGCTCATAGTCATAATTAGTTTTAGTTTGTGTTGTTTTGTATCCTACGCTACTGTCGCACGAACTTTTACTAAGTTTACTGAGATGAAAAATATTGCTGGGATTGAGTACAATAATTTTAGCAAGTAATTTATAGCTTGTTGAAAAACTGTTATAAAATAATACCTCTATAAGGGAACCTTTATATTATAGATATTTCATTCAAACTTCAGTCGTTTGATACAGGCAGATCAAGGGTAAAAATGAGTCAGATATTAACCAATGTTACCACAAACTTACACTCTAATCAGATAAGAGAGACATGTCAAACTCAACTTTTACTAAGGGTCAACTTGACTTGATAAATTGAAGTAAAGCAGAATGCCGAAACAAAATTATAAGTTATCGTTTTGTTGATTTGTTCTTATAAAATCTAAGCATATTTTTATAATCTAAAAATGGGGAAAACGGACATGAGGGCAGACGGACGTATTCTAAGATATTATGGTGCATTTTGGTCTGTGAAGTTGTATCATCGTGGTCGAAGCAAGGCTGGGAAATGTACTGTAGGCCTACGTGTGAACATCGTGCTGACCATCCATAGCTAAAACCTTTACAGGTAAGTGCAGAATTATAACTAATATAGAGCCTGTCAATTTGAGTGACTGAGAAATATATCTTATTCGTTAAATACATGTTGAAAAAACTTTCTCTGCGAGGTGTTATGACTTCAGAGCTTCTTCTTGCAGATGGGTTCGTAAGATTAATTGTTTTTACCGTCTGTTGAAGGTTTCTGGAACGTAGGCCTAATCTACAAACCGTATACATGAAGGCAGACGGACATTGCCTAGAATGGGGAATGTGGACACCCACTTGAAATATGAATAAATGTTTTTAAAATGCAAATTGTGAAATAAAAATATATTTTTTTTTAATTTTTGTATAATTTACACAATATTGCAAAGAAATTTATTTTTAATTAGTTTCATTGAAAGACACTTATGGACACCTATTTGAAGTATATATATTTTTAAAGTGTTTGTTTGTGATATAAAAATAGGCCTATATAATTCTTATACATTTGTATATGTAATATTTTACGTAATTTTTTGTACTTTTTACTTAGTTTCATTCGGAGATGTAAACACTAACTTGAAGAATTAATTCAATTCAAATTATTAAGTGATCATTTTTTTAAGTGCCAGAATGCCTTTAAAAATTGTACAGTAAGCCTATTATTGAGTTTATTTTCGAAAAATACGTTTCTGTGTAATTTTAGCCTATAGGATGGTTCGCAATCGAGAAAGAATAACTCATCGTTGTTCTTGGTCCGAAGAGAACATGTCTGCAGTAAAGGCATTCCGAGTTGATGATCTTGCTGCTAAAACATTTTCTGTGGCACGTAATACGCTCAAGAGAAGAGTTGTGTCTAATGTAAATATACCAATATCTAGACAGCACATAACCTTCTCCATAGATCAAGAGCTACAGCTGGTGGAACATCTTTTGAAATTAGATTCAATAGGATGTGGACTGACGTACAAATAGGCTACGAAGTTTCGTGTACAGATTTGCTTTTTCTAATGGAATAAGACATAACAATGAAGACGAAATGGCGGGTAAGGAATGGGTACGGGCTTCTTAAGTCATCATAAAGTTCTGAGTGTACGACTAGCGAAAGCTATGTCATTTGCTCGAGCCAGTGGAATGACGAAGGAGACAATTCGTCGAAATTACTCGACATCCACAGCCTATGGAACAAGTCGAGTATATTTTTAATTCAGACAAGACAGTGTTGCAGTTGATATACAAGCCTAAAAAATTATTTCACAATGTGGCAAGAGCAGGGTTTTGAGCCAAACCAACTGTGAAAAGGAGAAACTATCAGCGAGATAGCGTGTTGCCTGCCACTGGACACTTCGTTGTGATGAAGCCCAATGATATAACAACAATTACGAAATTGGCATGCCTCTTGGGACGAAAATCGTATTGTCGGAGAGTGGCTACATGAAATGGGAGCAGTTCTCCCAGTTTCGTGACACTTTCTTTAAAGTGAAACCACTTGATTCAGTTATTTTGGTCCTAGATGGTCATGGATCACACTGTTCAGATTCACCCAAGCAGAAGCAAACAAAGTGTTCCTGTTATGCTTGCGACCCCACAATACTCATAGGCTTCAGCCTCTGGACGTTGCATTTTTTACCGCTGAAGGCATTTTACAACGTTTTCTGTAGAGTGTATGTCAGGAGAAATCCTGGAAAGGGCTAAAATAAGATGTCATTTGGAGGCATTTTCGCCGAATCTTTGAATCGGGCTGCAACGGTTGGAATTGCAATGAACGGATTTTAGGCTTGTGGAATAGGCTACATCCATTTAATCGAAAGCACATACCTGAACATGTGTTTCTTCCTGCAACTGTTCATGGGTAAAGAGACATAGGCCTACCTACAGCTGTGGAACACGAGCATACTGATGTAGGAAACAGGGTTAGGCTACTGACGTTGAACCTGATGATTAAGTCAGAGTTACTGGACCAAACAATAATGGGCGAACATCCGAGGTAGGCTTTGCAAATTACACAGAAAAAGCATCATCGCCACAAACTCAAAAGTCAACTTGAAGTTTCGAGGATCTGAGTCTTCTACCTTCAACTTCTGGCCCCGCCAAGAAAAGAAAAGTGGGAGAATCCCAAATTATGATCAGCCCAGGGTACATTAAACAATTAAAAGAGGGGAAAAAAATAAAAATCCGAAAAAAAAACAGTCTAAACAAACAAAACATGGAATTAACTGTTTTACGTTGGAAGCATATTGAGTGAAATCATTAGCAATGTGGGAATCTTGAAACTCCCGTTAAGTAGGAAAATGAATTAAGCTGCCGCTTACCAGCTGCTCTTTCCAAGACCTAAACTTTAATTTTAAAATCTTAATATTATTATACAACAGAATTACAAACTGATCTGTCCCTTGTAATTTAAAATCTGAGTAATTTATCTACCGTGAACGTCAAATCTTCAAACCAATTACTATCGTCACATAGCTAAGGCTCTTCGGGTGATTTCTTCTCGAAGAATCCAAAATCGTCTTAAAATTTGACGACAAGAAAGCAAGCGAACTTCTTAATAGCATGGCAAGTCCTTGTATTCACTAGGCTACCTATATCACTAATCAAACTATAAAACTGATGTTGATTTAGTTCTTGGAACTAATAAAATTCACAGTTTTCTTTATGAATTTTAAAATATGCTCCACTTGCACTGATTTAGCATAGTTCTTCCTGGTGAGCAATGCACTACACAGGCACTGCACTGAGGTAGGCCTATATAGTATTTTATGAGACACTCGTGTTCTGTACTGATAGAATATCAGGATGTAGCAAATTTTATTTTATATTAATTTTTTGGAGTAACTTACATATCATAAATTTTACCTAAAACTTTAGGGAATCGCAATTCATAACTGAGAGAGTCGCAAGTTTAACATAGCTGCTCCAGGCAGAGACTTATGCATACATCACCATGGGATAGCCAGTCTCGCCCCGGGAATCGACCAACTCGTCTCAGCGTAATTTCTAAGCGTTAAACCATCCTATAGTCTTAACTCGTCCCCTCTTAATTCTCGGCGCATTAATCTCGTACCCCAGCTCGTCTTGGGCGTTTAAGAAGTTAAAACAAGTAAAGACAAAATATTCCCTCCCAATGTTTTCAGACTTTGGACTGCGCTAACATTCTGCAGGCTGCCTGGTGTGATTAGAAACATTTCTTTCATCAGTATACGTTTTATAAATAATGTCATCAAACAATTAAAAGACTTAAAAATTAATAAAAGTAACGTGCTTATAGCTAAACAAGGTATCATTTTAACTAATTATGCGACATTATCCGTACAAATTGCAGGCGTGAGTAATCTATACCCCATTGTACTTGACCAAGTGCTTTTCTGAAAAATTCAATTTATAGCGGACATGAAGCCTATGTGTAAAAGGATCTTGATATACATAGGTATATGATTGAAAGTGAAGTAGAGTTTTATGAAAACGTTTGTCGAAGGATGGGGAAAGTAGATAGTATTGTCAAAGTGTGATGAAAGAAACCACAAGAATTTGTCAGTAGGAATGAAGAAAATGAAAACAATAAGTGCAGTGGCGGACGCAGGGGAGATAGGGGGGTTACATCCCCCCCCCCGAAAACTGAAAAAAAGGCTGTGGCCAGTTTTATAAACTAATTGTGTATGTAAGTTGATTAATTTTTTTTAGTATTCTTTCTACCTATTCAAATCCCCCCCCCCCCGAAAAAATTTCTGCGTCCGCCACTGAATAAGTGTCCGTCAAATGCTTTTCTTTATGGTCATTTGACGTACGAAGCTTAGCCAGTACACTGGCTGATTCAATATTATTTAAATATATATAAATTATAAAATAATTATCTTTTATATAATACTTATTTTATAGCTGTGTCTTAGGGCAACTTGTGTATTCAAGCAGCTTCATTTGTACAATAAATGATTTCTTCCCCCAGAAATTGAATCCCTAACTATAGGCCTATACGTTTGCAAAAACTTGTCAAAGACATATTCATTAAAAAAGGGTCACCTAAGTTTTTCATGCGAAAATTAAAGTATGTTTTTACTTGTAAGAATGTTTTTCTAGCTTTTTATCAATTTAGATTTTCATTGCGGAGAATACTTACATCTGATATAGGCTACTTCTATCTGGAAGTTAGGCCTACCAGAGAACATGAATAATACACTATAGGCATGTTACACTTGACCCTATAATCATATCATTTTCATTTGGGAATAATCTGTTAATTAAAAGTTGAATTAGGCCTACCTCATAGGACTACCATTTTACCTTCTGAATTGTAAAAAGAATTACTATTGCTTATCTAGGCCTATTTAGAAAATCCCTGAAGTATGGTACGTATGATCATACTATTAACAATATAAGTTGTTAACCTACAAATTTACATTCGTTAAGACATTATTGACTTCAGCCAGTAAAATTAAAATACATTCTTATTTCTCACTGTTTTGTTTCCAGGCCCGTGTAGATTGGAAGCAGATAGCTTATTCTCATGTTCTGTACAAGCTGTGGTTTAATTCAAGTATAATGACTTGAAATAAGCCTATTATTGAGCATTAGAGCAATATATAATATTACGATTAGTAAATTGTAGAATCACAGTACAAAATTATGAAAGACTAGTAGCAAAAGGGAAGACAAGAGTAGTCTATTATAGGCAGAGTGAAGCGAAGGATATAATGTGCTAGAAAATTAGGCTACCATTTGAAATATTGAAAGCAAATAAAGTTGGCTGAATAAAAACGAATTCGCAATACGTTTCAATTTACAAAGATCATCCATCATAAAGGGTAATGTTGATGGTACAGTTTACTGCTTGCTTCTCATTTGAAAGTGTTGCGATTTTTATGACTAATAGATTTCGGTGATTCTAAATATAGGACAAGTTATTAAATTAAATGAACAAAATGCTAAAGTCACGACGTATAATGCTCACATGAATTCAGACTCCCCCACCCCCGTAACATACCTACAGTGTCTCCCATGTGGTTAAAGGTGTTGCTTTCAAGTGCATTTTTATTACCTGAAATAGCAATGTTAAGAAACCAGAGGAAGAGATAAACGCGTGTAAAGACAAATTTATACGACCGTTTCTCGTTTCTTACGAGGTATTAAATCTTCCAAACGTCATCACCTGTGACGTCATACATTTCCCTCACTTGAGTACAGATCCTTCACCGTTTTTAGTGTCCATTCCCGCCCCCCCCCTAGTTCTTGTCATTCACAAGAATCATCCCCTCCATCTTCTTCCAAGTACAGTTGTCATCAATTTCCCCACTGTTTTAGTTTTTGTCCTCTCCCACATACACATTACTCCTTCCCAAGGCAATAAAAAAATATAGCCCATTTGCCAAGGTCGATGTTACAGATAGTGGGTCAATGACATGCTTAGAAACACAGGAAGCTCTTCCAGGTGACGAATGACAGTATGCAAGGCAGTAGCCAGTGAATCTACATGGTGGAGTTTTTGTTCCATTAGCCTATATTCCAAATGTAATTAATTACCATATTGGGAAGACCAGAATCCTACTATTATTGTTATTGTTGTTATTATTATTATTATTACTATTATTATTGCTATTGTTATTATTACTATTATTGCCGATGTCCTTCTCAAATATTCCAATAAGCTTAAAGTAACTGACATCGAATAAGTCTTAGCTGCTCTCTTCTAATAAATCCAATTATTGTCTTTTTTCTAAAATAAACTTTAATGCATGGCCATCACGATTCAATAAAAGTAAGGAATTATATACTTATTTCAGAGTCAGGACCCCCTTTCGTTTACCCAATAGAAACGCTAGGCGTAGGCTTAGAGGTAGGTCAATGTCCATATAAATTAATAATGTGTAGAAAAGTAAATCAGACGGGATAAGGTAGGAAGAATCTTTATGTATAAAGCTAATTCCCAGAAACACGCAGAAATGTGAATAAAAAAAGGCTAGAGAAAATTAAAAATTTAAAGGTATTGTCTATTCAAACTAAGAATATGCCTAAAAATGTAAGTAAAATAACCAAAACAGAAACATTAATGTGTGAAGATAATGTCTGATATAAGTGAAAAAAGTAAAAATGTAAGAGGCAAGGTAGGAACGTTGAAGTGTCAAAGACACTTTAAAGAAATAAGAACATGTAAAAGAAATAAAATCAGAAGATGCAATGTGTAAATGAAAATGCCCATGTAAATTAATGTATTTAAAATATGTAAATAAGAATATGCAAGTTGAAACTTTAAAGAAAAGTAAACGGTATTAAATACAAGTCAATAAGAATCCGCACTCTCTTTTTTAAATTTATTGCAACAATACAAAACTCTTATCTACCTCATTTTTCAATATAGTCTCCTTGCTTCTCAATACATTTCATCCATCGTTGTACAGTCTTCATGATGTCCTCAGAAAAATAGTTGTTTTTTTTCCAGCTGAGTAGCAAGTCACGTATGCACCCCTTCCTTCAGTTCTTGATCTGTGGTAAATCGATGGCCCCTTAAGGCATTTTCAACTGAGCCAAAAAGATGGAAATCTGGCGGGGCGAAATCGGGACTGTGATCGGATGCTCTAACACCTCATAACACGGTTTCACAATAATTTGAACAGTGTGGGCGTGCATTGTCAGGCAAAAGAACAACTCATGACGATAGGCCTCGACGTTTGGTTCGAATTGTAGGCTTCCGCTCGTTGCTCAACATCTCACTTAACGTGCACTGTTTATTGTTGAGCCTTTCTCCAAGTAATGTTGCAATATTGGCCTTTGTGTCTGCCAGAAAAGTGTGAGCATCTTCAGGGTTGACTCTTGAATTTCTTTTTGACGGGAGATGCAGGGTGTTTCCAGTCCATGCTTTGACGTTTGCTTTCAGGATCAAAGCGATGGATCTACGTTTCGTCTCCAGTGACTATTCGTTTCAAAAAAGCTTCACTTTCGTTAGCATGGCGGTCCAGTAAGCGTTGGCAGATGGACACACGATTGTGCTTGTGTTGTTCAGTGGGCTGTTTTGGGACCCACCTTGCACAGACTTTATGAAAGCCAAGCCTGTTATGAATAATCTCATATGCAAAACTATGGCTAATTTGCATATTGTTTGCCACTTCATCGGCAGTTGTCTGAATAATGATATGCACTTGTTCAATGTTGGCGTCACTAGTGGATGTGGATGGGCGTCCTGTTCTTTCCTCGTCCTTTACATTTGACGGACCATTTTCGAACTCTTGAATCCGTTCATACACGCTTCACTGTGTTAAAACATTGCCCCCATATTGTGCGGAAAGTCTTCGATGGATTTATGCTCCAGATATAACTTCAGACAGTGATCTTCTTTGGTGGACGGACCATATCGAATTTTTCATATAATAATGTGTTTATAGCATCAAACGTATTAACTGAATTGCTCCAACTATTCAATAGATTTAAAATTCCTAGGCGAAGAAAACAAATAATAAAGGAGCGTACATATGAAACTCAATGTAGGCCTAATATAAGACTTAGACCCGCTGTAAATATTGCTGTTTTATGTGAGGATAATTTTTTGGATATAGGCTACAGTATGTAGTACGATATCTGAATAGCCTACTTGCATTTTTAAAATTTAGATTTGTTCAAGAAAATATATAATAATCTATATTTAAACCTATCATTTTTAATTACTTTATTAATATCATTGCTATTAATATTTTTATTCTTATTATTAGGCCAACTCAATTTATTTTACATGCTTTAACTGCATACAGGTAATATATAATGTGCTTAGAATGGTTGGATATACTGTAGTCTTTTGTAAAAGTTCGTTCGTGTGCATCTGTTTCTATTGTTTGGTGATGCCTTCTTAACTGACATTCAGTTTTAACGATTATGATAAACCTACTGGGTGACATACCAGCGAAGAGTTGTGGAAAGTAAACAAGTCCTACAAGTCCTACAAGTTCGCCATTTGTCTTTGTGTAAAGGGAAGCCTTGAAATTCCCAAGTCAAATTGACTGGACACAATGTTTGAGATTTTAACCCAGTAGGGCCTACATTATCTCTGCCACCTCGCTCGAATTAGTTTTAGTGTGTGCATTACGACATAGGTAGGCCTATACTGCATTTCACATCAGTAGTTAACTTTGATTTTCTTTCTAGGGCCTACTGTGGGAAACGAAAGAATGTCATTCTTATTTTAAATAATATATGTTCTTACATTCTGCATTTAAGTCACAGTCCTACTTATTTCTTTTCTGCTTCTTAGCCTATTATTACTTATTTATTTCATAAAGTAATGACTATGGAAAAAATTGCAATTTAATTTCCTCTACAACTTTACTGTGTTAGGTTTCCTTGTAAGCCTTTCGCCTAATGTTATGGAAATAGCATACAAAAACCGAAAATGGACACGAGTAAACTACCCACTAAGTAATTTTTACAGAAAAACGAATAAGTTATTTCAATTTTTTATATAAATAGAAGTTTCGAAATTAATTTTTATTAAAATCGTTAGAGCCAAAATTGTTTAAAAAGTTTTAATGAGTTGATATTCCAGTTATAGAAATCAAATTCTGGGTAGTTCCATAAAATCCCATAAATGAGCATAATTCAAAGAGAGTAAATAGAACGAACCGCTTACCCGCTACAGAATTACTGACAGAAGACAGGTATCGTTCCATCTCGTTTCTAGGCATCATGAAATGTGTTTACCCTGCGTTATTTCGATTTCAATTTTTTGTCACGATAACATTACTTTCTCTATATTACGAATAAATAAAAGACATGTACATTAAAATTCTGGATTCTTCGACGCTCTGTATTTTTTTTATAAACACGAGTTTGTAATATTCCTCAGATCCTTCAAAATTCGTATATAAACTCAGTTTGTTTCTCAAAATAATGCAACCTGTGAGAAAATCAAACAGTCTCTTCAATGTTACGCGGCCCGTAGATTATCTCCCAACACTATCTGGCTATGATCGTTCGTCTCATTGGTTGCCGTATAGGCCTATAATGCTGCCAACAGCTTTACACGCAGGAAGAACAAGCGCGAGGAAGATGATTTGTGCGAGTTTGTGACATAAAGGAGGTTTGTAACAGGTTAGTTTAATTTAGTGACAGGTAGCTCTGACATCAGCACCATAACCAAGGTGAAGTTTCCTGCACCGTTTCTCGATTATATCATTCTGCGCACCATTCCCCTTTATTCCCGGCCGCTCCAAATGCCATAACTATCTGCCGAATCTTGTAAGTATCCAGTATAGCCTAAATTGCGCCATCTTAAGTTAGGATTACATAAGGGTCCACTTCTTCACGATTTTTCTTTCATTTTGTGTATTTTTTAGGAAGATCCAGGGTTTGTATAGGCCTAGCCTAGCTCATACCTGGGTCTGTTTTTCTTTTCTTCTTTAAGAAAAAACAAGCAAATATCACGTTATATTTTCTTCAAAACCTCACTGTATAAGCATCTTTTTCTTGTAGGGATATTCTGAATATGGTCCTAAGTAAAATCGCTAAGAAGTTCAAAATAAATTAAACTAAAATGTCGCTATAAAGTGATGCGTATTCAAGTGCTGTTCCAAACCTGCCACCAACTTAGCTTGGTCACTGACACTAATATTTTCTCAATATTCCTAACCTAACTGCCACAAACTCAGATCTACATATCACTAACATTATTTCTAACCTAGACATAAACTTGCCAGACTTATGAGCTACAGGCCTACTAAACCCCAAAAAGACCCATATATGAGCTATACAAACCTCATAGAACTCATCGTGGAGCATGGCAGGAACTTGATGTTGGTAATGGCATTATTGCCAGAGCTATAGTCCAGTTATTCTTTGTAGGCCTATACCCAGGCGGCTTCCTTTTGTTAGGAGGAAAAGTTGTCCGACAGCTCAACCCATGCTCTTTATTCTTACCGCACCAATCAGCTAGTTACCTCAGCCAATCAAAATCTAAGAATGTCCTATGACGGCTGTGACAGCTACTCGTCCACTCCGCGTGGAGTGAAACGCGCGGCTGCAAGATCTAGGTACAGTAAAAATAACAGTGTGAATTCATTAAAGCGAGGGAAGAACTGAGGTCAGTGGAAAAAACGAGAGAATATTGCAACGTTGCTTTTATTTTGGAAAGTTGAAATCAAGACAGACTTGGTCAGATCAATATGCAAACAGAAACACAGACTTAACGGTTTATTCCTTTGAAGCAGCCTGGGTATGCAATGAAAACTATTATACCTGACATGAACCTAACTTAACCTGCTATAGCCTATTTCTATATTCGGCAGCAACATTCGCTTTTCTCTTGAATATCTTGAATTCACTTAAAAAGTCACTCGAATAGGCTACCTGTATATATATCTGTATTAAATCTGTATCCAGTTGAATCTTGGCAAATCATGTAGAAAATACGTTCCCCACCAAGGGTACTCTACATTACCTGAAACAGTAACCTAACCTACTATAGCCTATTTCTATATTCGGCAGCAACATTCGCTTTTCTCTTGAATATCTTAAGTTCACTTAACAAGTCACTTGAATACCTGTATGTATAGCTGTATTAAATCTGTATCCAGTTGAATCTTGGCAAATCATGTAGAAAATACGTTCCCTATCAAGCGTACTCTACATAACCTGAAATAGTAACCTAACCTGCTATAGCCTATTTCTATATTCGGCAGCAACATTCGCTTTTCTCTTGAATATCTTAAGTTCACTTAACAAGTCACTTGAGTATGTATATCTGTATTAAATCTGTATCCAGTTGAATCTTGGCAAATCATGTAAAAAATACGTTCCCTACCAAGCGTACTCTACATAACCTGAAATATGCTATAGCCTACGTCGTACTATTCCGTTCGCTGAGACCTTTTTAATGATATACCGTAATAACAAGGGACTTATGTTATGTTAACCATATTCGCTAAGTGTCAGCATGTCGACTGAATAGCATTATGTATTCAGTTTAACTGCTTATTATAGCCTAGGCATAATCTCTTGTTTTCACTCACCTGCAGACAAATATTAAGCTTTGTCCCTGGTGTGTAATTTCCAATTTACTTGTTACAGTAAAGTCTACTGTTACACAGACACTAATAGGCTAAGAAAGAAACACACGCGAACATGGAAACTTCTTACTTGTTTTAATATTTTCACAGCGCAGGGGTGCCACTTCAAAGACTATCGCTGAGTATTTTTCAACTGTTTCTCAAATTTCCCTATGATTGCTGACAGCGCCACTTCAGCTTCATATGTTCACAAATCATTTCTTAGAGAAGTCAACTACGAACTCAGTAGTTTTGTGTTATTTGCTCAGAATAATTTTTGTTGTTACTAACAAAGTTAGGTATACGTTAGTTAAATATGTATTGATAATTAATTTATTATACTTTGTGATGCAGTTCGTGGTTAAATAGTCTACGAAATATGTTACTTTCTCTATCCATACCACAGTACCAGAGGTAGACTACTAATACACACTTTTAGGTTCACTGATTTAAAAAAAAAACTCTGAGCAATATAAACAAATTTTTAAAATCGTTAAAAACTATAAATACATATTCTAAATACATGTGGCCTCTTTTGGGAATTTGAAACTAAATATGGTGGCCATTTTCTCTTACTCTGTCACTTTACATAAAAAAGATTTTGTTTTTCAGAATTTCTTGAAAATAACTTTCAGGGTTTTGTTATTATTATGTAGGCCTACACTACCCACTTGTACTAGAATATATAAGATTTAATAAGCTAGCAACGTAGCAATTTAAATTCTTTGTTTTAATCCAACGGTTGGTTGGTATAAGGTTATTTCACGACGGGGATTTACTGCAACTTAGGCCCGTGACCTTTGCCGGTGTGCCGAAATTTTGTTCCGCAGGAGTTCTTTTACATGCCAGTAAATCTTCTGACATGGGCCTGTCACATTTATGCACATATAAATGCCATCGACCTGGGCCGGGATTGAACCCGCAACCTTTTAATCCAACGGAAAACAATCAAAATTGGCTTTAAACTATTACGTAAGCCTACCGGTGGGTCTATATTATTAAAATTCTATAGTAACAATAGGAACGAACATCTTGGTTGTGACTTGAAATTACCTCAGATTAAAAAAGAACACATAATTAATTTCTATATAAATTTGAATAATTTAGTATGCAAACACGAGAACATCGCGAAAAACGAAATTTTGTTCATGTAGGCCTAAAGTCCTCTTAAAAATAAGAGACAGTCGCCAAATTCTTGTGTCACATCCGCAGAAGGTATCTAACAAAAGTACAACATTTTGTTTTCATCGATTTTCCCTTCTGCAGCTAGGCAGTTCACACATAACTTACACACAGACACACACAGAGGTATATTTCTGATAATAAGTTTAGTATTTTTGGATTCAGGGGACCTCAAAAGGTGCATTTATGTAAAATACTCAACTTCAAATTTGGGGTCGAAATCAATACTTCCTCTAACAGAAGGGGCTACCTTATGGTACGGGCAGTGGAAGTAAAAATACGTTTGTTTACCTAAACATCTTGCTCTTTCTTATAATAGGCTAGAACAATATAATATAATATAATATAATAATATATAATATAAAATATAATAAATTATAATTACATACAAGTATTTTCTGATAACAGGGTTAAGAATGTACAATATTGATATATAATAGGGTCCCCAACCACGCTCCATGAACCAAATGCAGTCCGTATGACTTCTACGGCCCGTGGAATTATGGTGAGACTAATGGGACTAATTTTTCAAGAAGAATCCTAAAAAAGAGGCCGTTGACAGATTTAAAATGCAGCAAATTAAGTTGTGAACAAAATATATTTATATTCCATATGTTAGGCCTAATATTACCATTATTTACAGATATCTTTAATAGACTACTGTATCGGTTAGTGTATTATTCGCGTAGGCCTACTTGTTCTGCCTCAGTTGATCAAGTATATTTCCAAATGAAACACATCAGCCAAAATACAGGGAAATTTGTCTGATGAACATTGTGAAGTCACATTGTGTAATTACTTCAAAATTTGAACATCGGCTTTAATAAGGTAAAAATGACACAAACACAGTTTTAATTCTCTTTTTGTTTTTTAATTAGCACTTTAATGCAGTTTTTATTGTCATCGTTATACAAGAATTAAATGTCACACACTCTGTAATAATTTTTGTTTAGTTGTTTTCAATAAAATCCATATATCTTCATTTAGTCTAGACTTCCCGAGGTTTTCTTTTTACTAGGGTCCGCTGAAAAGTGCTCAATTAGCCTACTCGAGGTAAAAATGATCTACACAATGGCAAACAAATATTTATTCTTGTCTACATTATGATATGGATTATAATCAATGACAAAAGTCAAAATGATACAATAATTACATAGGCATATACACTATCATATGACGTCACCGATTGCTATTGCAGGATATTGAATAATTGAATTTAGTTTTAGCCTATTTTTCTTAGTAAGTTATTTTATATTTTTGTTTTAAATTGCTTGTTATAAATTTATTTTGCTTCTGATGTTTTGTTATAAATGCTATCTATAAAGGGCTTGCCCATGAAGAGGAAATTAACATTTGTTTATATCTAGTATTATGACTGAAGCCCGGGATTTATGACTTGTTACATTTTCCCTTTCTCTCTTATTTCCATTGCAATCTAAAATAAAAACAATTTTACCTAGTCTGTTTTAAATTATGGGATTTTAAACATCATACGATAATATTATATGTATTTTTATGTTTAGCTTCTTTGTAATTTTGCATCAATTTTTCATTATCTGATCATTATTTATCATAATTGATCATTTCAACATTATTTATCAACATTATTAGTGAATATCATTCAATTTTAATCCATTTTCTTACTATTGTTTAAGAGATTAATTCTAAAAGATTTTCACAAAATATCTCCTTTAAAGTCCAAAAAATGTTAAATAGGCCCACGTAGAAAGGAATAATTAACCTTCATTTCGACTATCTTTTACCGAAATATTCCTATACATGAAGGCTTCAGTTCTTGTAGAACCCAGATTTTAAAACTTCAAAAACTTCGGTTCAACACTGCGTTATATGTCACACAATGTTACGTGTAGTGTAGAAAACAATATCATGCAGGTGGATCCCACCTATAGGGGTGACACTTGGTCATGTTTTCAAACTTTCTCCAACTTTGTCTTGTGACGTCATGTGGATGAGAGGGCGAGCCAAGCAGTTAAGGGGTCAACTGCCTAGAAATAGTGTGATTTTCATGAATTTCTAAAAATTGTTTAAAAAAGACATTTTCATAAACTGCTCATTTTCTCACTTGAAGACCTATCGTTAATTGGCCTTACATACGTGTGTGAAAGGGATATGTTTGTGAAAGTGCCTTTTCACCTTTGAAAGCTATTTAAAAAAAGAGAAATGACATTTAACACTGTGTAATATGAGCAAAAATGATTAATTTGAAGATTCCATGAATGACTTCCAGCTTTGATAGAGTTCGTGTATACTGCCGTTGAATTAAGTTTAGCCACATTAAACCTATAAAAACTTTGGAATGTCTTTAAGGCTCTTTTCGTGGGTAAAAACATAAAATAAATAAAAACTTTTTGCAATTCTTCCATCGGCTACAGGCTAAAAGCTATAAATTTGCCAAATTTCAAGTTTTTAGCTCATTTGGAAGTGGGTAAGCATAATGTCAGTGGGTGATTGAAAACTGTTCTTAGTTTTTTGCGGGTTAAAAATTAAAAAAATTAAAACTTTTGGAGTTTGCCTGTCGGTCATAGGCTAAACGCTGTAAGTTTGCCAAATTTCAAGTTTCTGGCTTATCTGGATGTGGGCAATTACGTATGTGTGTGAGTGATTAAGCGGCTTTATAGTATAGTGATTTCATGAATTACTGAAAGTAATGTATGTGTATTTAATAAAATAATTATTTTAACTATTAAAAACCTTTATTCTGGATAACATCATGTTTTTCTTTTCACGCCAAACAAGTAACTTACGTTTTATATTATACTGATACCGTATATTACTGGAAATAATGAGTTTGGTTAGTTATATTAAATGCAATTTAACTGCATCCTGGATAAGTCGAGAAAAAATCTTGTCATAAAGTACCGAAAGCACTGTTGTTTATAAGGTTGGTAATATGCCTATAATTATTTTTAAAAATTACAGAATTTTAGTCTGGCTAAGTAAAGTAAAATCGTGTCATACTATAGCAACCAATAAATGTTTTATTACAGTCAATATATTGATAACATCAATTACTGTGATAAATAGTAATATAAAAGTGTTAATCATTGCTAGTTTACGTTTAGTCGGTCTGGGTGGCAGAGTATTTTTTGACAACGGCTTTCTGTCCCTAGGTCGATGGCATTTACCTGTGCATACATGTCTCTAGATTTACAGGCAAGTCAAAGAACTCTTGAGGGGCAAAATTTCAATACACCGGGTTTATTGAAATTGCCTAAATTGCAATACACCCGTTTCGTAAAAGAACCATAAAATCATACGAGTTTATGTTTTGTATAAAAATAATTCCACTGTCCAATAAGAGTGTAAGGAAAGGTCTCATAAATTGTACCATTTTCAAATGTTTTTGATTTGGACGGAATCTGTGTCAGAGAGAAAAAAAAAAACTTAAGTAACACTTTATATCCTATTCCTTTGGGAATTTATATACCGATTTTGAAAGCTCAATTCAATACAGTTTAAAGACTATCGTGTAACATGTATGATCAAGAAAAGATGTACAATTTCTAATCATGTACTATAACACTAGTATTATAAATTAGACCACTGGTGAAATGCATATATTTTATTACAAAAGACAGATATAAACTCGAGTAAAGAAAGTGTCATTTCAATTATGTTACTATTATCAACAAAATCTCAGCTTCGGAACACCATAAATTCTGCATAGTTATTACATTTATACCCGAATCTCCATTTCTGGAGGAGTACAAGCACAGAATAGCCCACTGTGGTGCAAGGCTCTCTCCGTCTTCTTGAGTTCACAAACCAAACTTCCTTCGTGCTGCCATCTATAAACAAACACATAATTTGGTAATTAATCAAGTAAATAATACAAAATTATGCATAAATATATTAAAATAAAATCAGGTAAACTGATGTAACAAAGTGCCAGTATGTTTTCGTTTAATCAGTTATGACTGCAATTATGGTATGCAGAATATGTTTTTTTTAATTGATTTCCAAGTTAAGCTCCAGATTTATTCATTAAGCAAGGCTTACGGAAGAACAAAGGTCTAGTTTTTTTAACTGATTAAAATCTTCCAGCATCAGCTGAACTGTACAGATTTGTGATATCTTGACAATCGCACACTCACATAAAAAGACAAAAAAAAAGTCAAATTGACTGGTTTCGGGATTTGAACCATGGAACTCCAGAATGTGACGCCAAGACATTACCATCTCGGCCACCTGGGTCAGTTTAACAGTCCAGTTGGATAAGCGCATGTAAAGCAATAGTGTTTTTGTCATAGTTAACTGTATTTTAATTTCCAAAGCCTTATAAGATCACAGTAAAACAATAGGCTATGTTGTCAAGATAACTGATTTGCAATTTTTTAAACAAATTCTTTCGAATACGTAAATTACCATAAAATAGGCACTGAATTGAGCATTACTCCGAAACACCTTAACCGATTTAATCCAATATCAATAGACGTCTTCCCATGGACATTACAAATGTGTATACCAAGTTTCATAAAAATCCGGTAAAGCGTATTTGAGTTACCGCGTCTTTAAAATAGACACTAAATTGGGTTTTACTCCGGTACCGGTCAACAGATTAAGTTCAAATGCAATAGGACACTTCTCATGGACGTCATAAATGTTTATACAAAGTTTCATGGAAATCCGATACAGCCTGTTTGAGTTATGGCGCCTTTCTAATATAATCTATTAAAATAGGCACTACATTGGGCATTACTCCGGTACCGGTGAACCGATTTGGTTCAATATCAATAGAGTTCTTCCCATGGACATTATAAATGTGTTTTCCAAGTTTCATGAAAATCCGAAAAAGCGTATTTGAGTTATGGCGCATACAGACACACGGACAGACAAACAGACAGACGGACATACATTTTTCGTCCCCCACACAATCTCATAAAGTACCATACTGGCACTTAATAAATAAATGAATAATAAAATGTAGTCACTGGGAATGTTGTACTTAAAAATACTTATAACACATGAGTAATAGGCCTACTATTCTTAAAACATATTGTTTACTTTATTTTGGCTAAGAATTAAGAATGTTTCCATCTAGTTATAATATAATCTTCTATTGTTTTCATAAAAGTTGAAATAAGTACAAGAAAAAATAAGAGCAACAGAAGAAATAATTCTATCAATTTTCTAAAATTATAAAAAATTGAGAAAAACGTTATCTTCTATTATATAAAAATGAATGTATGTGTGTGTGTGAGTCTGTCCTTTATGCATTACTACACCATTCATCCGATCGCCATGAAACTTTGGGAAGTTGTTAAGTGCATTCCCGGGAAGGTTTCTGGCACACTACATTTTTAATTTTAGCTTTCGTTCGCGAGTTATGAGTGAAAAACGAGGAGAAAACGTGCATTTTTTGCGCTTTGGAAGCCATCGGTTCTCAGTAATACATTTCAGTTGTCAAATCAATTGCAGAAGTCTTTGTTTATTTTTTTCATACCTTGGAAAAAATATCGTCGCGATCGCTATGGAAGGCAATTGATATCCCATGTTATTATAAAAGCTAGAGAAGTTGATAAGGTAATGTTAAACATATTTTATTTGACATGGAATATGATTCTTATGAAAGATAGTTGACAGAAAATTCCGGGGAAGTTGCTTAGTTCGGGGTCCTGGCTACAACATTTTTATATGTAATCGTAATTAAAATATCTTATGTAGGGTCGTTAAATCTGCCTGAAATGTAACGGAATTATAAGTCTGGACAAATGAATATAGAAGTCACGGCCTCAGTAGGCTTATTCCATTCTTCATCTATATAAATAAAAACTAATATATGTCTGTCTGTCAAATACATTTACGCACATTTTTTTTTTTCATCGTGAGTTTAATCGATTTCAATTCTCAGTATCTTTCAAATACTGAATTTTTCCATTTATTTTCTAATCGTGAAATTCACCTCAAAGCTGGATTTATAGCTGTTTCATTAATTAGGCCTACCAATCGTTTAGTTTACACCTATGAATGTTTCGCGTGCAAAGTGTTAATAAATATAATATTTTAATTATTTTGATCTTGATTGTTAATCTTTCGATTAATTATCGTGGGCGAAGCCGTGGGGATCTGCTATAAGGTATAATAAACTATAGTCTATCTAGCGTTTTCTGAGAGAATAGTTTGTTTGTGATAAGTCGTTCTTCCCCATTTCAAATTCTAAATAGGCTACCTATAAAATATAAGAAATATAGCGGTACAATTTATACGACATGGCCATTTTTTTCTGTATAGCTTCCTCCTCAAGGAAGAAATAGTATATTGCCATACAAGTGCCGTAAGCGATGCATACGGATCGAGGAAATAGTTTGAAAAAACGAGGCACTCGCGCCGAGTTTTTTCAATTTTCCGAGATCCGTTATGCGCTTACGGCACGAGTATTGCATGCTATTTTTTGTACGATGATTATTTATATCAATTTAATTATATTAATTGTGATAGTACCTGAAAATATTATGTATATACATTCTTGAAGATACATGTTTATTTCAGAAAGTGATTCGCTTGTGTTTGTTGTTATGGGAACTGAAAATTTGTCCTGGGGGGAATTGTCCATAAAGGCTTGTGTTTTGATGTGCCGTAAGTAAATTCTTACCGCACGGAAACTCTTACTCTGGTTGCTTAATAGGCTATAAAGAAAGCAGATTATTAATGTTTGGTAAATATTACCGGTCTTTTCAGGTGTGATCAATGGGTTTTAACTTGTGCAAGTGAAGTTCTTGGATAAACTCTACAAGCTGGAAGGGCCATCTGCGCAGTTCTGCAAAACTTACAAGATGTGTTTGGATCATTTTCTAATTACAGACTTTACGAATCCACATTTTTCAGTTAAGATGTACACCTAACCTATTTTTCGTGGCTTAATTTTCCAACTTTATATTCCTGTATTCGTTTATTTTTAGCTTGAAACCTAGGACTATACCACCGCAAAGTCTTCCTAACGCGAAGCATACCGTCAACACATCATCAGTCAAAAGAAGCATCCCACATAAATTAAATAGGTTTGACGAGGAGCCTGTGCAAATTCGGGTCAAGTTATGGAATCAGCTCATGTTCTTTGTGATACCTGACAGCCTCAGGCCAAAATTGATCTTATGAATAAACTTTTGACACAAAAGTTGCGTAGGATTCAGCGTTTTATATCAAAGCTAAAATACTTTAATAGGTCTATTCATGTTGAAAAAAAAAAAAATTCTCATTTGAAAAATATTAAATCGGTCATTAAATCTAATGTAGTAACTTTAATGGGGGAAATCTTACACGCATTCACCAGCTTTTTTTGATCCCAGTTAACAAATCCTGGTCCTAAGAATAAAGGCAGTCATTTCACTGACCATGACAATATTGATAAGTTAATAGTGTATGCAAATATTATAATAATAATTGATAATGAATAATACGACTCTCAATATAGGCCCATTAGTACAATGTTATTTAAACGAAGACAGTAGGAGAAAGGGCAAGAAATGTCTCACAAAAAATTTAAGGCCTTAAAATGATGCATTTGTTGAAGTAAAAAAATTATACCAGTTAAATATTTCAATTCTTTTCTTTTTTGATTACTTAAACAAAATTCAATTAACAGATGTTTAAAAAGTAGTAGCATATGTATGTGACTGTATTTGAAATCAGTTAAATCTTTCCATCCGCTCATAAGAATTAAATATTTGAATTTGGCGCGAAGTTGGCAAGTTGTGCCACCGGCAGCGCTGAAGCAATATGTCCTCCATGTTTCCATTGTCAAAGCAGTAAGTATCCCGTAATATTCTCTATTGCATTTACTTCAAGGCAGTCAAAATGGGCATATAGTAAGAGACTCTACACATGGATGTTGCTGGATGAAGAAAAAATTAGAGTTTCCCAGAAAGCAAAATATGATTATATAAATAACAGCCACGAACAAAGGCAATAGGACATGAATTTACAAGGGCGCATAAAGGTAAAACAGACTGGAAATAAAAACAATACATCCGGTTATGACTTCGTGTTTGCCAGGATGATAGACTGGTCGACGCTGATGCCTGAATTCAGGTTTCCAGATTAAAGATCCCGGTGTCAACTGGTTATTCACCTGGTTGATGATGTGATGGTTAAGGTTGAAGGAGTCTACTGCATTCTTTTAGAAGGATGTAGTACTTAGGCGCTATATCCCATTCATCATCATAACCCACAAAAATCTCGAATACGATTATAAGCAGGTAGCCTACTCGACAAGGACATATTCATTACTTATTTTCCAGCCTCTCTTATACTGGAAATCCGTACCTTCCTGGTTATACAACAGCATGTTGGAACGGATGATAATATTATTCTTACATAATAAATCAATAAAATTTGAAAGCTGAAAATGAACTTGGATGAAAAGGATTGTGTAGCCTACGCCACTGGACTTTAGAAAGGAAGGTAAAGTGGGAGCTACAGATATTTGCAGTGCAGTATTTCCGGAGTAGCCTATGGGTGCTTGTATATGTAAAAGAAAAGGTTTTATCTCAATCAAATGCTTTGCCTTCATAAAATTAATTTCGAGACTTACATAATGCTTTGGAAATAGCCTAATATTAGACTCAATGAAATACAAAAAAATTGAACTCGACCGAAAGTGATAGTATCGTATAGGGGAGAGTTGCCTATATTGTACCGGCTCCTAATTTGTACCACCTCTGTAAAACTAGTGCTTTGGTAGCATGTGACATCTAGTGTGCACAGGGTGGAACTACGTCTTCCTACACACCGTTTTCTCAGTTGAGCTTGTTGTGTGATGCGTAGAAGTTCCTTTGTGGAGAAATTTTTATTTTGTGCAGCTTTGATATAATATTTTGTGTACGTGGCTAAGACAAGAACTGTAATAAGGTAAGTGAAAACAAACTGTATTGTTTATAGGCTGAATGTGTGTTAATACATCTTACTTTTCGTGTAGTTTTGGACCTATAAACTTAAAGGTTAATTTGGGATGATGCAACAAAGGAAAAATGGCGGAGTTGCTTATATTGTACCAGCGCAGGTTTCCTATATCGTACCGGTACAATTTAGGAAACTAGTTCTAATAAGTTCTTCATATTAATACTGTGATCAAGCTTCTTGTTAAATAAATGATTTAGATAATTATAAATATTCATAGGAATTTTTAATCAATTTTCATTTACGCAAATAATTAATTAAATTATTAATTTACTTTGCAGTATGGCAACAAAAGGACGGTATGGAAAGTGGAGCCCTGATGAGCTGCATTTAGCTGTGGATGCATATCTGAACGGAGATCACGGTTTAAATGAGTGTGCTCGCATTTATAATGTTCCCAAACCAACTATAAAGAGGCATGCGGAAAATAAAAACAAAAACGCAAATGGGGACACCAAAATTTTTGGAAGAAGTAAAATCTTTTCCGACGAAATTGAGCTGGAGTTGGAGGAACACATTCTGAAATTTGAAGAAATGATGCGTGGGCTAACTATGTCTGAAAGGTTTGAAAAAGTTTTTTTTGCAATGCCTGTAAGTAGACTTGGGGTACGCCGTAGCGTAGTGGTTGAGGCGCTGCGCTACAAACTGGAAGGTCGCGGGTTCGATCCCCGATGAGGTCGTTGGAGATTTTTAATTGGCCTAATCCTTCTGGTGGCACTATGGCTCGGGGGTCGACGCAGCCTCTAACAGAAATGAGTACCAGGAGCAATCCTGGGGGTAAAGGCGGCCGGTGCGTAAGGCTGACAACCTTACCACCTTCATGTGCCGATTCTAATAATCTGGGAGCCTCAACCTTCTGGAACCCTCCATGGCCTGTAATAGGGAACACTTTACTTTACTTACGTAAGTAGACTTATGGACTGATGGAGGGAAGTAAAATACGCTACTATTAAAAGTTATCAAATAGGCCTATGTGTTTTTAGTTTTAGTGTTAATTAATTCAACATTAGTAGTAATTTTGTAATACTTGGTAAAATTTAGTAATATTAGTATTTTAGTATTAAATAATTATGAAAATGTCAACAATATAAGTGATAACAATAAAAAAAATTGGTGGTACAATTTAGGAACCCACTGGTACAAATTAGGAAACCAGTATCCTAAATTGTACCACTTGCAGACATTCACAAAAATTAATGCACTGTGCACGATTTATTAAGTTCCAAACTTTTTCCTATCGCATTTCGTAAGTAAAAGTATACTGATCAAGATGGTATTCAATTGGTTACTTAGTAATCTACCAGTTCAGCTGTAAAAAATAAAACGTGAAAAGTGGTACAATATAGGCTACTCTCCCCTACCTTGCCTGCGATCGACCTCTGTTTACTGGAACGAGATCTCCCCTATTCCGCCTTCGCGAGTCTAGTTTCTGCCCTCAATGAGCATTCCAGCTCAAGGAGTGCTGTTTGTGCAGGATTGGTCCAATATATATACACCCACACACATATGCAGTCGAAACCGTTTATAACGACATCGCTTGTAACGACGTATTGGATATAACGGCAAAATATAACAGTCCCATCTAAATTCCATATAAATTCTGTCTTTAAAATAAATGCTTAGTAAGATCTCGCTTATTACGACATATCGCATAGAACGACGTGTTTTTTTTTATATATTTCCGGAGAAATGTATCAGTTATAACGTCCAATGTTGATACTGATTACATTTTAGGATTGCCGACAACAATTGTAACGCTTATTTTCAAACTCTTGTTTTGTGGCGTTCAAACCAGTAGGCCTATGTCCGTTAAGTCAAGGAAAGCATCGCTGCCACAGTGTTGCCATACGTACGACTATAGTCGTACACATACGACTATTTCATAGATTTGTACGACGTACGACGCAACCATGTGTCGTATGCCTATTCATACGACTATTTTTAATATTAGCAATTTATACTACCATTTTGTGTTTACTTTTTATAGCAATCTACTGCAGAATTTCAATTTAGATAAACATGAAGTTTTTTGTTTTTTCGTAGTTTATTTTGTATGTCACTAAATGAATGGCGGAATGTTATAATAGCCATTGTCAAATAAAACTCAGTCCATTTATTTATTACAGGCTTTCACGGGCCGGTGCCGCACCTTGCTTAAGTTGTATTGTTATTGCTACTTCTCTCGTTATTCTTTTCCAAACATTTTATTCATACGAAATTATACCGATAAAGAGCAGCTGGTCTTATTGTTTTTATTTTATTTTGACCAAACATAATAATCATATTGTTACTATTAATAGCATATGTTGACACGTGCATATAAAAAGTGACTGTATAAATGACATTTAGAAATCTTACTTTCGTATGAATTGTAATTTTTTAATATTTTATTATTATTATTATTATTATATTTCTTCCTGCAACACCTGCAGGTTGCTGATGACAAAGAGTACCAACAACAATGAGTATATATTGTATACAGTAGGAGAGACCAATCAGCTGAGTACTAGCGGTAAACAGCAAAGTCAGCATGCGTGGGTGGAGTAGTGGCACGTTATAAAACTTACAAAAGCATAAAATTATAACCACCAAGCTTGCATTTATAGAAAAACCATATCTTATTCGAAAATGCAAGGGCGCTTCGCTACGGCTGCCGCCTCCGCTTCGCGCACTTAACTATATGGTTGGTGTTATGCACTATTTAGGTTATCTGTAGACAACTTAGCTTAATGCAGAGGTGGGTATAATACAAGGCACTAGCTGCTTGTAAGAAATTGTTTTGATAGAAAGTTATCAATGGAAGTAATTCGCATTCAAATCGCACAATAAAATTGTAAAAACTGACATTGCGACCGGCACACAGCGCACCTGCAATTGTAGGCTACTGAATTTGTCGACTGCTGCGAGAACCGTCTGCTATCACTATATACAAGAAAGACAGTTGGTCATTCTGCCTAGCTCAGAAACAAAAAAACATCACACAGTCCGTGGAAATGTGAATATCGCGTGAACGGGTCCGTGCCATTGGGATTATGCCAAAATGTCTGTCAAAATGTCACTTGGCAATCATTATAATTATATTATTATTATTAGCATCATCTTTATCCTGACAATTCGCAAATTGTACGACGATTTTAACTAGCGTACGACTATTTTCAGTTGTTGGTACAACGGTTTTACTTTTCTGATCTGGCAACCCTGCGCTGCCAAGATGTCGCAAAAGAAAAGGAAAGTGTAATATTGAAGAGAAGCTATATAATATGGCGATTAGAAAACGGGAAGACAAACTTCAACATCGCGAAGAAATTGGGTGTAGCCTATCACACTCAACGATTTCTACAATGTGGAAGAATAGAGATAAAATATAGTCGCTTTTCGAACAATATCCTCCAAAAATTAATGTATCGATCAATGGACCTATTCTGCAAGCGATAGCCAATGAATTTGCTCGCAGATTGGGCAATCTAACTAGAATTGTTCTTCTTCTTCTTGGATAAAACGATAAAACAGCGTGAAAAGAAAAACAGGAGAAACTGTGATTGATTTTTCCTTTTGCCCCCTACAGTGGGGTGTAGGGCCTCTAAGTGGAGCTTTCTGGTACCTAAGTTATTTTTTTTACTCTTATTTTCCTAGAGAGGACCGACACAAGTGGTAAGCCCATCTCCTCACAAACCTCATGAGGAAAATAAGGTATTACCCTACTTGCATAGGAGAAAGTGTAGACCTTCATAATTTACAGAATTGCATTTACTGTAGGAGAATACGTACAGTAATTTATGTACAGAGTACGTACTGTAATAAATTTCTGTAGTTCATTAACTGGAACGAGAGTATTTCATTCATGACTAATACTCTATAGCACATACAACCAGTTCAACGTATAAATCTTACGAATTTGAAATGTTCAGTGAAAAATCCTGTTTGTGCAACTATCGGCTTTAACGACTGTAAAATGGCGGTCCCTTCAGAGTCGTTATAACCGGTTTTGACCGTATATAGCCCTAAATACAACATTTACTTCCTAATACATATAGTTGGAGATTACCCATAGGTCATGAAGCAGAAGAGTGTAATCTGTGTGAAGGTGGGTTTAGGTAAGGCCTTTTTAGGCATTATACCTATCTTGCAACATCTAACATTTTACGGAAACAATACCACATAATGTCTTGTTGGAATTAAACCTCTATCCTCCCTTTTCCTTATTTCACGTCAGATTGGGAGGTGGTTTAGATATCTCTGAACACCTTTTCTTTTTATTCTTTTTCCCTCACAATCTACTTTCATTTTGCCAAGAACAAACACATGCAGGGGAATGCGAATAAGTTCAATCTTAAGACTAAGCCAATAAAGATTCCCCTAGACTTCAGGGGTTCTATCTAATGTTTCCTAGCTCTTTCATACGTGTTACCTTAAGATGAGGGAGCGCTGAATACATAGGTTACATTTGTTGTTTATCCTTCTTTTTGTTTGTTTCATGAACGAAAGGAGGCATTGCCAAACATTTTTGAACTGGAAAGGAAATTAATTTATAAAGGGTAATTCTGGGAGAGACGGCCACGGGGGGGGGGGGGAGATGATCAATCGCTCTGATTTCTCGGCCAATAAACACCTGCGCTGTTTATATTTACAAATCCGCGATTGATTCAACATTATTGTTTTCTAACTGGTCATTTATTTTGTGCATGTTGAGTGAAATAAGCAGTCCGACATTATCATTAACCAGTTAAACGATACTTATTGTGCGAGGTGAGCGAACCTTACATATTTCACTTGTATTGCTTGTTCTGTTCTAAACCTCTCCATGTTTAATACTAACTATGGCCATGTCACCATCACAAATGGAAGAGATAGCCCACTTTCTTCCGGGTGAGTTGGTCAGCAACTTAAGAGCCAACATTTTAAGATCTTTTGATTTTTCTAACACGAATTGTAAATATTTTCATTTGAGTGTAATTTCCACCAAACTGGAAACCCAAGGCTTGGATTCTCAATTGTTTAATAATATTTATTGCTCGGGAAATGAAATAAACGAAGATATTAACACATATACCTTAATGACACCATTTTGAAAATCCAATCCAGAAAGATGTATGAAAATAAAGACGATTGTGACAGTGTATCCATAATTAAATAAATTATTCTTTTCATTTTCAAAATAATTTATGTGATTAGAAAGTGAATTGGAGATGTGTTTCTATGCCAAAGGTGGCTTCACAATCTTGTAGGCCTACTACTATCATATACGTTTTTATGATCTGTGGAAAATTGATTACTGATATAAGGAACATTTTTAATGTTGCTGTTTTGGAGACATTTTTCACTATCCATTGCTGATTAAGGTTCTGGTGGCTCGAGGTCTACCCCTGATACTTTCTCGGATTTTTCTGAGATAGTGGAATATGGTACGGTGAGCAAGCAGGCTTGTTAGGACAACTCAGGTTCAATTTGATAAAGAAGTCGGTCTATCGAACGAATCTGGTAAAGAAAACCATCAACAAATGTATCAGAACTTTTCAGTTGCTCAGAATTGATTCTGTTTTCTTAATTCGAGAATATGATTTTTTTACGTTGTGATAACTTATTCTTAATACTTAAGTTTATTTTTTGTATATATTTGTAGAAGTACAACAACCTAGTCTTTTTACTTTGTGGCCTGTACTTTCTAGCTTCGAAAATAGTATGTCCTGTGGCCATCTCCCCCTGACACTTCGGGTGAGACGGTCATCGTAGCCTACCATTTTTTAAAAATATAGGAATTTATCATCCTACATTAACTTTTTTCCTCTATAAAACATTATGTTATGTGAATGTGCACGTCTAAGGACTTGATTCAACTGTTTGCACACGAATTATCTTGAAAATCCTTGAAGTTATAAAGCATTTAAAAAAGCCTGGCCATCTCTCCCGGATTTACCCAATAGGTAGCCTGCCTGCTCTCCTAACAACTGTTCAGGTTATTGTACTGTAGGCTCTACTATGCTCTGCTATGGCTCTACTATGTTGTAAGGCTCTACTATGTTGTAAGATGCTTCTACGCTAATAATATCTCCCTGTGTAGAACGTCAGTATGGCATTGACTTTCTGTTCCTAAGTTTGCTCCTTCTATTCCGGATCTCGAGAATAACTACATTTAACTGTGCGTAGCCTATGTGTGACAATCCCATATTTGTAGATTTGCAAGCATGTAAAAATTACCCTATTCAGCGGGGAAAACTAACGGCACACCGGTGACTTTATAGGTTTAACATTCAAATAACAATGAAAAACTGTAACATTATGCAAAGCAAGCTTTCCAACATCGAAGTTGGAATTCAAATTTCCTCGGCACACCGGTGACTTTATAGGTCTAACATTCAAATAACAATAAAAAAAACTGTAACATTATGCAAGGCAAGCTTTCCAACATCCAAGTTGGAATTCAATTTTCATCGTAGATTCTATTTTGCTTTTGTTTCTACCTGGCTTCTTTATCTGCTACTTGGCTTAAACTAACATAAACCTAACTAAAGAACATTCTTCCAAATTAAAATCAAACAAAAAGTCGTAGTAGGTATCCGAGTTTCCAATATTTTTTTGAGATAAGTGTGCTGCTTTTCAGACAATTTGTCATAGTATAAACCATAAGTCAGACAAAATATTTTTGCTATATATAGGCCTAAGTATTTGTAATCTCCTATAGGAGTTCAATTCAGCACTATGCTGTAGGGTCCGTCTTTGCGGATAGAGGATCTGCAGACATGTAGGGTAGCTGGGAACGTAGTCTATTGATTAAGCCGTCGCGTACAATGGATTTAGGAGTGGGTGTGATGTTGCTAGATAATTCATGGCAGGGTTAAACCAAGTTTCACGAGAATATTGCGGTTCGTTTGTTCTGGCCAAGAGTGAAGAAACAGTAGTCCTGACAATCGAATATCCCGGGAGGTAAAGAGGAAGTTATAGGTCTACTACTGTACACCTCCCTTTTGTTTGTTGATAAAAGACTTTTTAATTTTTTCCATACTATTGTTGAGTTTGTAATTTGTTACCGATATATCGAATATTGGTAGTCACGGTGATCAAGTCTCACCTTGTAATAATTACGTTGAAAGATGTAAGTGGCAGTTAAGATTTTTTCATAACAATTTAACATAATTTTTTCTCACAAATTCCCAGGATCTGTTCATAAGTGTAGGCCTATCACACTTACTGAAACCATAATGAATAGAGGAGAAAGTGTGATGACTGAGGTAGTTCACTGGTTCCGCCGCTAGGTAGCAGTTACTCTGTTTGAGATTCGCGGAAGCAAGGTTACTACGGGCGGTAGGGGAAATTGCAAACACCCTTAAAATAACACATTAATCTATTTCAAAAAGACTCATCTTATCTGAAATGAATTGTCAGATACTTTTGAACATTTTCGGACTGCTTTATACGTCTTGGAAGTTCTCATCTCCATCTCCAAAAATGAACATGTCTGTGTGTAACAGTAATTTCTCAGATTGCAAGAAGCTTGACCGTAACATTTCGTTCCACAACTTTTCAATAATCGAAGATGTTCACAAGCAATGAAAAATTATGTAATATAGGTATAAAACAGCTAAGGGATGATATTTTGATCCAATATATTGTTGTCTAGAAAATATGTTAGTATGACTTGATGAAAATTTGTTAAAGAATGTACATTTGTATAGATAATCGTATAATTAGGGTAGAAACAGCTAAGGGATATTGTTATAAATTAATATTACATTGCGTAGAATATTACAGACTATTAATTTGTATTAATATTTTATTAATAGTAATATTATTTATATTACTATTAATTTTCTCATGGCTCTATGGGGTAAGTTATGTAGGTGAAAGACGGTCAAAAATGTAGATATCTGTACAAATTGTGACAGAGATAATATAAAAAATCTAAGGGATTGTTTGTGAATTGCAGGATCTTTAAAATTGGCGTCTCAACATCCGATAAAGACACACATATGCAAAAATTGTTTTGCAATGCATTCTTCATATATCACACAATATTTCAAAACATTTTCCATTATTTTTTTCATTAAAAAATAAAATCCTTTTGCCTTAACATTATAGCCCGCTAGTATCTTCTTAAAGCCTCGGCAATTCGCCACCCGCTTTAATGTTGTTAAATTATAATTTAAAAAAAAGTAATAAGATATTAAACTAATAAGGCATTTGCTAAGCTAATTAGACGTAAAAATTACTAACATCAATGAACAGAAATATAATAAATAATCCAACAAATGTCTAAATAAAAGTAATGCAGATTTACGAAGTTAGGAAAAAGCTTGATTCATTCCTTTTCCCCAGCGGGTTAATCTTGCAGTAAAAGTACAAGTAGTCAGTTAATACAGTTTTATTATTGAGTCCACAAATAAATTATTTAAAGATTTTTACGTTATTCCTGGTAATTTATGGAAAAGATGCCTGCTAATAGGCTACCTCAATACCATTCTGATAGCTTTAGCACCTGGAGTAATTACCACTCGTAATACTCGATTACTCGATTTACTCGATGGTACTCGATTTATAATAAAATTCAAATATTTCACTAAAACTTACACGCTTGAATCTTTTTCTGGACATAAAAAAAATTGTAGCATAGTCAAATTTGCTTCACCCTCGATATTCCACGATCGTCCCAAATCATTGAGACAGCTGTAACGCCCGAAATAATTACCACTCAATTACTCGTAAACCATTCAATATATAAAGGTGCTACTTAATTTAAAATAAAATTCAAATACTTCACTAAAACATTTTCGCTTGAAGATTTTACGGGACACAAAAATGAAACAAAATTGTCGCATAGTCAAATTTTGCTTCACCCTCCATGAATTTTGTGTAATTGGTGGTGTTTATAAAATGTAATAAAAACGATTATCAGCTTTTTAAGGCTCTGTTTTAACCAACAGAAGGACTGGGCTGTATAGATTATTTCTGCACAAATTTCACAGAAATAGGACCAAGGGTTAATTAAAGGTTGCGAGATTAATCATAAGGTGTCAAACTATTATGGTGCTGCTGTCAGAAGCTGAACCGCAAACGAAGGTGCTGCCAGTGTTTCAGTGGATCGCCGGACTCCCTATAAGATAAGATAAGAATATTTATTTGCCGTTTAAACATAGTGCAATTGGCTTCGTCATTGTTTTATACCGTATTTACAATATACTTAAATTATTTACAACTATGTGTCTGTATGAGAACAGTCATAGAGGGAATTGTATTGGACTGCGTCATACCACCTGCTATAAATTGCTTTAACACGCAAAATTCTTTGGATTACCTGTCCATACACAACTTAAAAATAACATACATTAAGTGGTACATTAAGATTCTACTACACGGTTATATTTCTATTACACATTGGCATCAGAGTAATGCAATAGTGAAAGATCTTAAAAGGGAATTTAAGAAGGTATACAGATACAAATTGAGCTATTCTATTGGTAATAATACCAGGCAGAATAATAAATTGGACATATTACAGTTTTTAAACTCTTCAAGTGAATAAAATGCTTTACCCTTAATCCAGTATTCTAGAACAGTTTAAAATCTGTTCAATGCCAATAAGTGTGAACTCTTAGGGAGTTTCTTAAATCGTTGAAGGCTCAAATAATGGGCTATTATGTGTTTTGGATAGTCTGGAATAGGGAAGATCTATCATGTAACTATTTACAGTGTCATATGAGTGTACAGATGTCCTATGGGAGAATGCTGAGAAGTTTTCCTTTACGTAAACTAGACAATTAAAAATATATAGTCCAGGCACAGTCATTATATTCAGGTTAGCAAGATGCTCTCGACATGACTCTGTTGGGTTTAATCCCAAAATGCATATACGTGCTCTTTTCTGCCACTTAAATACTAGTGTGGTATTAGTTGCATTTCTCCACAGCAGAATGCCATATATAAAATGGGAATGAAATAAGGCAATGTATGAAAATATCATATATTTGATAAACGGCATATATTAATAGCACAACTTTAATTTTGTTTGGTTTTTCAGCGTTTTCAATCCAATTTATTATATTTTTGTTGTTGTAAATGCTATTTTAAACCACTGGTTAATGCTGAAAAATTATTTTTATATACATTGAAGGCCTACTCATAAATTTAGAATTTTTCGTTTGTAGTATACTGTGTATTGCTATGTAATTATATTTTTATTAATCTACTATACCCCCTATACAACGAGCTTTGCTCTTGTAGGGGTATGTTTGGTTTTATTTGTTTTTACTTGTATTAAACGTGTAATAATAATAATAATAATAATAATAATAATAATAATATAATGTAAGTAAGTAATGTTAAAAAATGTTAATGTAAAAAAAAGTAAAGTTTTCACTGACAAAACATTTTTAACGCTGCATTCTCCAAAATGGTTTTGTCATACACATCCTTTGAATAGAAAAACTATAATTTATCTACATTATGTTTTATTTATTTATTTATTTGTACTTTCCCCATAAGGAGGTTATCACAGAAATAATGAATAATTAAAATAGGTATGTGGAACTTCCTTAGTTACTCAATGACATGTGATCTATTCTTATTTTATGGAACCAGGAGGTTCATTGGAGGTAGGCTACGCTGTGGTGTAGTGGTTGAGGCACTACGTTACAAACCGGTAGGTCGCGGGTTCGATTACCGATAAGGTCGATGAGATTTTTCAATTGGCCTAATCCTTCTGGTGGCACTATGGCCCTGGGGTCGACTCGGCCTTTAACAGAAATGAGTACCAGGAGCAATCCTGGGGGTAAAGGCGGCTGTTGCGTAAGGCCGACTACCTTACCACCTTCACGAGCCGAATGTCTAAAATCTGGAAGCCCCATACTCCTGGAACCCTTAGGGCCTCCATGACCTGTATAGAGAACTCTTTACTTTTTTAGGAGGTTCATTGCCTCGCTTACATTAGCTAGTCATTCAACCATATTCTGTGTAACTCTATCCAACCACCCCTCGCAAATGCTACTTCCCTTAGGGTGTATTCTAATAAGGGCCCCCTAAACGATCGATGATATTGTCAATATTCTCTTCAACAATGACGTTCTTTATTGAAGCGCGCATCAATATGCTTCAAAACGCATCAATATTCTCACCAATATTCATTCTGGCAAAAATATCCGTGCTGCATGATCGAGGATGTTTCAGTGTTTTCTGTTGTTTTTTGTTGTTCTTGTTTTGTTTTTTTGTGAATTTCGAAATTTTTCCAGTTCGGACTTGGATTTTATAGCATTGAATCTTACACTGTGCGGAAAAGAAAAATTAAAGAGAGATATAGACGCTGGTCCAAAGAATGGCAGGCCTACAAGCTGAGAACCGCTTTACACACGAACATTTGCTTAATTTTTTGCGTTCTTCAGAACCGGATGATTATATATCACAATGGTATATAGTTTATGGTATCACAAACAACTGATAGGCCTATTGAAGGAAATATTGACAATAAACCTCCTAAACGTTCCAACGGT
Organism: Ectobius pallidus; assembly: GCA_964059195.1. NCBI lineage: Eukaryota > Metazoa > Arthropoda > Insecta > Blattodea > Ectobiidae > Ectobius > Ectobius pallidus. The sequence goes on along the minus strand of CAXKWD010000003.1, from coordinate 174,281,904 downwards.
TCTTCAATATTGACGAAATTATAATTTTCTATCAAATCCGTCGATATTAATAGGACGCTTCAATACGCTCCTAGACGATCAATATTTCCATCAATATTGTCCTCCGTCAATATTGAAGCGAATATTGACAATATTATTGATCGTCTAGGGGCTACTTAGTACTGTCCTCCCACCAACGTCTGGATTTTCGAAGTGATCTATTCCCTTCGGCTCTCCCAGTCAAACCCCCGTGAAGGAATTCAAATGTGTCTTTATCTGCCTACCATCATCTGCATGCAATTAGAGTTCCCGAAAATAATAGGCCTATATGGTGTTAAAAATTGTCGTTGCTGCTTTGTCATGAATAGGCCTATAGAAAAAATGATTTCGTGATCAGAAATATTAAAAATAATAAAATGGAATATTCAATTAACATTAAATATATTATTTAAATTCTATAACGTGTTTTCAGTTGGTGCAGATAATTTAAAACAGAATTTTTTCGTCTATATAGGCTACTTTTGGATGTAGCGTGATTGACATCTCCTGATTACCGGTAGTGCATTTCATCATTATAAAACAGTTTTTCATTCAACTGATTTATTATTAAGTATATTCAACTGATGTGTTTGAACTCTATGCATCAATAAATGTTCATTATTAGGCTACAACAATTTCACACTTGAAAATAAAATAATTAACGTTGATTACAAGCATAGGCGTACCCCCCATTGATTAAAAAAAGGAAAATTATATAATTTTTTTAAGTCTGCCCATAAATTACTTATTAGGCCTACAAGTATAAAGCGTGGGAAGCTTAAAACTCGTTATTTTGCGTCTTAATTTTTAAAATTTTCCGGGGGAGGACCCCCGGAAGCTTAAAACTCGTTATTTTGCATCTTAATTTTTTAAATTTTCCGGGGGAGGACCCCCGGAACCCCCTCTCCCTGGGGGGTATTCCATACCCCCCAGACCCCGCGGATGTTATAACCCCCCCATATGGTCGACCTGGTTACGCCTATGATTACAAGCGAACTTAAATGTTTTTGGTGAATTCAAAATATCAAAATTTTACGTACTGTACTCCTCAATGTTTCTGAGTTCAATCAAACCCACCAGATTCCTCATTTGGGTTGACATGGATTTACAACTGCAATCTACTGACTGTGAATACTAGATGATATATGGATAACTTTAAAGTATGAAGAGTGAAGTATGGTTGACATCGGGTCTGGTCGTCCTATGGTGTGGAGTAACAAGACACAACACTTGTTTTTCTTCCCTTGAACGGAACTGCCTCCTTCCTTAGTGCAAACTCAATAGGGCAAACTTAATGTATTGATGTTATTTAAAGTGTATTATATCTTAATTATACAAATTACATACTTTAATTAGTATTAATATTTATTTTATTATATATAGGGGTTTCCACAAGGCTGTGGTTTCCCTCAACCAAACAATGACAATGACAATAAGTAAACACTCGGCAATGATAACATAAATAAACACAATGCTTCTATCAAAGTCACAGTTAATTTATTTTATTTCTCCACAACTGTCTGTCTAATGTGTCTTCAGCTTGTAGTCCTCTCTTGGCCATACTTTCTTTTACTCCATCCATCCAGGTTTCAGTTGGTCTTCCTTTTCTCCTTCTTCCATCAGGTTCCCAATTCATTACCACTCTTGGCAATCTTCCTTCGTTCATTTTCTTTATGTGTCCATACCAACGTAATGTTTTACTTTCAACTATCCTATCACATTTATCTCTACTTCCATTATTTCTCTTATTGTGCTATTCCTGATTCTATCTCTCCGCGATTTCCTTGCTGACCTTCTCCAATAATCCATTTCTGTAGTACGCAATTTTGCTCTTTGTTTATTATTTAAATGACCAAGTTTCCGCTCCATATAGCAAAATACTTTCTACTATTGATTTATAGATATTTACTTTTGTTTCTGCCATAATATTGCTGCTCCATAACACCGAATTTAGCATTCCTATTGTTTTCCTGCCTTGGCATATCCTTTTTTCTGTTTTAAAGTTGGAAGATCCATCCATCTGTACTATTGCTCCTAAGTACTTAAAACTGTTGGTTTTTATTATATTTCCCTCTATTTCTATATCATCATTGTTAGCTGTCATATATTCTGTCTTTCTTAAATTGATTTTTAATCCCCAATTTGTATAACTTACTCCTCTTGCAATTTTCTGCACATAGGTCTATAATCAACATCGTCACTGTCTTGCGCTATAATGACCTGGTCATCGGCGAAGAGCAGGTTAGTTATGAAAAAAATGTTCATCAACCTGTAGTCCCATCTTGCCACATTTCTTATTCCATTCCCTCAAACTTACATCCAAAAATATTTTAAACATATTAATTATTCTAATAATATATACAAAAGAACTGTCTCAATTCATACTAAATAAAATCAGGTAAACTGATGTAACAAAGTGCCAGTATGTTTTTGTTCAATCAGTTATGATTACAATTTTTATGATATGCAGAATGTTTTTTATTTTAAATTGATTTCCAAGTTAAGCTTCAGATTTATTCATTAAGGAGGGCTTACGGAAGAAAAAAGGTCTAGTTTTTAAAAAATTCAGATTAAAATCGTCCACCGTCAGCTGAACTGTACAGATTTGTGATATTTTGACAATCGCACACTCACATAAAAATAATAAAAAAAAGTCAAATTGGCCGGTTTCGCGATTTAAACCATGGAACTCCAGAATGTGATGACAAGTTGTTACAATGTCAGCCACCTGGGTCAGTTTATCGGTCTGGTTGGATAAGCGCATATAAAGCAATAGTGTTATTATTTTGTCATAGCTAACTGCATTTCAATTTCCAAAGCCTTATAAGATCACAGTAAAACAATATGTTGTCATGATAACTGATTTGCATTTCATAAATTCTTTCGAATACGTATATTACCATAAAATAGGCACTAAATTGGACATTACCCTGAAACAGGTCAACCGATTTTATCCAATATCAATACACGTCTTTCCATGGACATTATAAATGTGTATACTAAGTTTCATGAAAATCCGGTAAAGCGTATTTGAGTTACCACGTCCTTAAAATTTGTATTAAACATAACTTTTAGCTATCCATGTGCCATCTGCATCATATTTAGGCCAACACATCAGCAAACCATATGCCACTTAAACTTAAACATTAGCAAACCATGCATAAACGACGTCAAATGTAACATCAGCAACTTATATTTCATGTACGCGAAGCATGGTGCCATCCACATCAAACTTAACACATTAGCAAACCATGCATCATCTATATCAAACATAAACATCAACAACGTGTCATCTAGTCAAATTAAACATTAGCAAACCATGTATCATATAGGCTACATCAAACGGTAGGCCTACCTGTGAAGTTGTCATGCCAGATTAAAATTACTTTGATTTTCACCATACACGAGAAGTATGTCATGATACTACTGTAATTGAAAATTAGGTTGTATTGAACTGACCTTCAACTACTGAACGCAGGTATCTAAGCCATCAGCTATATCGTTAGCACAGGAATCTGAACATTCCTGTGCTTTCATTTGTTTACCCATCGCAATGTTACTACGTCCCGGACACAATAGGCCTAATTATAGCGAAGTTCGCGATAAACAATTTACATTGTTATAAAACTAAACTCCGTGGCGCTACGTCCCTGGAGGGACTTGGCCTACCACCCGACCGCTGCGTCATCTCCCGTAGGCAGATGGCAGGATTGGGGGGGGGGACATGTGGTCAGCATGCCGACACCCACGGCCGTTATTGGTGGTTTTCTTGACCGGAGCCGCTACTTCTCTATCAAGTAGCTACTCAATTGGAATCACGAGGCTGAGTGCACCCCTACCAGACCTCCCTACCTCAGAAAAATCCGAGGAGGTACCGGGAATCGAACCCGGGCCGACGCTAACCACAAGACCACGCCGGCGGACTTACATTGTTATACCTAAACTATAAAGTGAAATTTAACAGATATCTGAAATAAGTTCACTTAAGCCTATTTCTAAATCTAAATTCCAATTATAGGCCTACGAAGAATAAAAGCTTATCCATTCTGTTTTACATTTTTTTAGTAAACCGTTAATTTCGTCCATTTAACATAATTTTGTTTCTTTAAGCTCTATCAACAGCCAAAAAGATGACACTCAAACTGCTAACTAATAATTAGTCTATAGGCTAATTATTATAATCTATGATGGGCCTAAAGAACTGCTAACAAATAATTAGTCTATAGGCTAATTATTATAATCTATGATGGGCATAAAGAAATGAATGGACTGAAAGCAACTAACGGCAAGATGCCCATAGGTTAGTAACATTGGCTAATCGTTGCTCAAGTATAAAGCAACGTAGGTCTATCTGATTCCAGAGAAATTGTTAGAAAATCTTTCCTCGAACGTATTTTTGAGAAATTCATGTCTTAATATAAGCGTGCCTGCCTGCCAAAATGAGAAAACTACTTTAGAGTCTTCAAAGGGTGTCGTACGGAACACGACAAAAAAGAAAACAAAAAAGATCAGGCAAACTAATATAATATCTTTAAAGTAACATGACCCCGAAGAGGTATTTTCTTCGCTGGAAGGAGGAAAACGCTTCTTGTGCAAAGGCAACCCGCTTTTCACCAGCCTTCAGAGAATTGTGCTTTCTCTGGAGGAAGGAGGGTTTATATAAAAAGTAATCCCCATATCTTCTTTTTTGCAGGCGTTTTCATCTCTGCCTCGTGCACAGAAACGACCTTCTTCATTTTCCCCCACTCTATGTTCACAGTTCTATTCCCTCGCAGCCATGTTCTTCGTTGCAAAATGTAGGAGTCTGAGACTTCGCTATTTCTATCCGGCTCAGATAAGAACATGATACAGTCCATCAATAAGAAGCTAGCAAATAAGGCCAGTAAATAGGAAACTACATTAGGAATAACAGAATCAGCAAGCGTGACTAAAAGAAATAACAACCACGAATACACCTAATGGAAATGTAAAGAGATTTAAATGAACTTGTGTGATTTTGCATGTAAAGTTAGTCGGCGTGGAAATCAAAACAGTGCACAAAGGAATTTAACATGAGAAATCAATTTTACTCAAACATTTTCTTCCCAGTTATAGGCCTACTAAAAAGTTGAAGGGATAAAAAAAACATTTTATTAAGATAACTTATTAGTATAAATTCTAGTTGAAGATCATATCCACGTCCCCGAGGTACGAATCAAGACAAAGTCAATTAAGCCTAAACGTTTTAAATCTGCCTTTCTAAAACACATTTCTATAAAAACTTCCTTTCTATTTGTACTATAAAAGATTGTAATTGAACGTATTTTTATTTATTTTTGTGTCTATCTTTATTAATTTTAATGTACTGTATTCATATATTTTTCACTGCCCCTTCAAGCTTCAAGTGCGTTAATTTCAGTTATATCGAAATACTTGAGTGGAACTTTTGTTCTGTATGTTGGAAATTAATACGGAAGATTTGTTTACTACAATTTGATGGATTTTTTTTGACGGATTCTGTCTCCTATGACTGATTTCCCTCAATGGTCTATCTCACTGACAGACAATTTATGTCATATTTAGTACTGTGAGACATAGGAGAGGTTCCATCTTGAATGTTACTGTGCAATAGCAGTGGAAACCCGGTCACAAAAATCACTAATTAGTGTGCCTCACAATACTGCATATGATATGACTTGCTTGTCAGTGAGGTAGAACATTAGGGGAAATCAGTCATAGAAGACCAAGTTCCATCTGGCGCTGTGAAGCGAACTCTGGCTTAGCTCAGTTGGTAGAGCAGCGGGACGATAGCCGAAGGTCCTGGGTTCAAATCCCAGTGTCAGAGGAAATTTTCTCTTATAATATTCTTACAAACCATTGTCATTCACCAGAGGAAGGAAAAACTCAGTTACTGATTCCAGTGAAAAGAAAGAAGGAAGAAAAAAATGCGCTCCATAGTTCTGACTGCTGCAGGTGTTCTGTATATATTGTTTCGCCCATATTAGCTTCAAGCTGTGGGGAAATTTACTGAAAATGTACAACTTAAATATAGCCTATTGCACGTTGGAAACAAGTAGGCCTACAGTTCTCCTGCAATACCCTACGCAATTTATAAAATGTGCACTAGAAAAATAATAGGAAATAGCCAGAACGAGAGAGAGGTGGAATGTGGTAGGCCTACAGTGGAACAAAAACGGAATAGAAGTCCCGAAAAGGGGTAAAGGGATCTGAGAAATTGTCTACATTCTCAGGTGCATGCAAAGATTCTCACATTCGTTTCTTTCAAAAAAGGCCTAATTTTCCCTTATTAACACCCGCCCAAAAGTTCTAACCTTACTGTTCTGACCAATGGAACTAGAACTAGAACTAGTAAAACACATCGTCTTTCCGTTTTGAAAATGTCAAAACTTAGGCTGCCTCCATCGCAGTCCTGGAATTTTGTAGAATATGGTCTTAGCTTATTGTGACTATAAATTTTTTCTGAGTAAAGTTTGTGTTTAGGGATGCCTGGTTTCAGGCAGTAGAAATAGCAATGCGTGTATCGGATTTGTGAAGCCTGATATCAAACTGATATTTATTGAAGGCGGATTTATCTTTATAAACTGTACACAGTTGTAAATCAAACATTTTAAAGTAAATTAATATAAAATGTTCCTGTATAAAGTAAAAATAAGAGTTTAGTCAATAGAATGTCACATACCTTGATGTATAATTATGTAGGCCCTAATCAGGCTTTGGTTCTAGTACATACATAGAACATTCATTTCACATTTATTTTCACTATCAACTGCTGAACAACAATCATTTTATGTTATTTTGAATCGTAAACATTGTTTAACAGAACTATCTCCGTCTATGTAAAATGCCATTTTACGGACTAGGCCGTAAAATATATTTACAAACTCGTTAAGGGAAAGAAAAAGGTGCGAGCAGGTTATAACGATTATTGAGGGTATCACAAGATGTCCTTGTCGTTCTCTACCCTTTCGTACAAATAAATAAATTATGCATTTCCTTAATTTTAATTACTACAAATACTATTATTTCTACTACTGCGACTATGATACTACTACTACTACTACTACTACTACTACTACTACTACTACTACTACTACTACTACTACTACTACTACTACTACTACTACTACTATTACTACTACGAGTCTACTATTATCGTGTATCTATGAATTTCTTAATTCAAAACAGCATAAATAACTATTTCGGGTTTGACAATTTTGTCAAAAGACTGTTTTTGACAAAGCACAAACACAAGCCAACGCAAAATTTAGTTTTGCTCAAAACATTATTTAGGAACTTAATTTCTCTCCATGTTTTAAACATCTGCAACTCCTTATCATAGTGAAAAATTTTTCAATATTGGTTCGTTTCTTGCCCTTTTCTATGACTTCAAGACATATATAAATTTATTTGTAAATGTATCTGCTTTGTTCACCTGTTTTCATACGCGATCTGTTTAAAACAAATTGTTTCCAACCAAATTCCGCCATCTCCGAAACCAACAAAACTTTGTTTTATTAGGCCTACTATTAATATTTTTTTACTATTTTATTACTATCTTTCTTTTAAAATTACGTTTCAAACAACATAAAACGTCGAAAGATGATTGACTGTTATAAAACATAACAAGCTCACACGAATAACAAACACACTAGAGCTCGTTTTGATAACTTGCCCTTAAGTTCTATATAACGATCTTAAATCTCAAATAATTATTGTGGTTAGATTATAAAGATTATAAATCTCACAGTAGTTCGATTTTCTCTTGGTAAAGAAGTTGTTTTCTTTTTCAATTCAATTCCAAACAATGACGTGGTTACATAATTAATATCTAAGTACTTGGGAAGCAAATAACCTAATTTCATGTTGTTGTTTAATCAACTGACGTCTTATTCATATTACTATAGTATAAATCTGTTCATAAATAATATTTAATTAAAGAAGGTTATGGTTATTTCCAGCCAATCAGAAGACGTCCCCTGGTTTTTAAACTCTTCTCTTTAATTACACAGGAAATAGTCTATATATCCAAACTAGTTTCAAAATAAGTAGTCACTTTTATAAATATAAATATTTTAGATCGTCCATAACGCGTTACCTTTGTCCCAATAGCAATGTTTTTAATTTGGGAGGAGCCTTGTTCTGAAATGAGATGGAGTAGCAGGTATTGTCATGTAGGCTATTGTAGTTTTTCTTTTACATTATGAAGGTAGTGTCTTAAGGCAAAGCAATTTCTCTGCAACAACGCGAGACTTGAGTATCTAGCCATGTCTAATGAGACACGTCTGTGTTTTTGTTATCTTCTTCATCTGCAGAATGCACACCTGTCTCCTGTAAAATATTTCTTCATTGCCTAACCATGGTAGGTGCATATTGCTATCTTTTTTGACAGGTTGGCATAGGTATATAAAACCAGGAGAATCTATGCGTGTAATTTACATGACCAATTCTTCAGTTTCTATCAGTTTCAGTGAATCAAATATTTAAGCACTGACAATTTTCAAACTTGATTAGGCTACTTTAAAAGTAATAATACAAACGAAAGACCGTGGAGCTACATCCATGAAGGGACAAGGTCTACCACTCGACCGCTGCGTTATCTGCCTTAGGCAGATGGCAGAATTGGGAGCATGTGGTCAGCATGCCGATACCCACGGCCGTTAAAGAAAAGTAATGATATGCAGTGCTAAATTAAAGAGTGAAATTTTAACAGCATATACTGCTCAATATTATTAATAACTATTGTTGCAAATTTCAATATGCTAATTCAATATATAATTTTTAAAAAGTAAGATTTTAACATAACATGTGTATATTTGGAATCGTTTTCAAAATATCATGTTAAATGTATGCACTAATAGTGCATATTATGGTTTTATTCCTCAAAGGTGCACATTGCATATTTTAGTGCAAGAAATATTGCTCAGAAATGTTAATGTTTTCAGACAGCAGGCGAAGAATCATTTCTAGTGCAAGAATTACGGAAAATTGTGTTAAAAATTTTAGATCAGAAAAACAATGCTAACAATTTTCGCAATCAATTATATACCTAGTTTAATTATGCTTAAAACATTGCTCAAGAACATATTAAGCACTAAAATTAATTATTTATAAGCACAAACTTGCTTCTGAAATGTAGAAAACTAGATTTCAGAACAGAATCTCATGAGCTTGTAACAGATTTCTACACAAAACGTTTTGATTAATAAACTTAGCAAGATATTGCATAGAGTAGAAACTATAGTTATATAGTTTTTTAGTAAAAACAAACAAAAGTTTTTACATTTCTAGATCGGCTTCAGTAGCATTCGCCCTTAAGGCGACAGCGGACTGAAAAAAAAGGGAAGGGAAATATTCATTTCGGAAAGTATTTTCTACCAAATATTGCATCACAAGAGTTATCTATGAGGTCGCAAAGTGGTTTTCTGGCAATGAAAATAAAGGCGCTAGAAAGAAAGTTTCATGGGCACAAACTAAGAACGGCTGTGTGTTCCACTTTGTATATTTTTTTGTTACTTTTTTTTTACTTTAGACAACTCACATAATATATTTGCAGTGGGCTAACATTTGAACAATTTATATGAACATTTTGCGGCATATGCACAGTTAGATTATCTAAAACTTTTCCCATATGTTTCTTTCCATAACAATGTGCGATTTTTTAAAAATAGGATAAATAGCTATAGGCCTAATAAAAATTGAAAGCAAGAAGTTAGTTAAAAATGTTTAAAATCTTATTGGGTTGTATGGATTAGCTCCATAAATTCCGCGATACGCCTATCTTTATCTCAACTTAACTTACTCTATTGTATCTAGGCCTTTCGGTTACATTGAACCATCATCAAGGCGTTTTAATAGGAGTAAAACCGTTTCATCCTTGGCATCACACCTGTAAGCAGTAGAAATAAATGAAGTCAAAGAAAATGTACAACACTATCTTTATATCATTTTAATAATAAATCATATAAGAATCGTCGTTGTTTGCATTAGATTAAAAGAATACAAGATTACAAGATACTTATTGACCATTAAATAATTACAAACATTATAATAGGCCTCGTCAAAGAATAGACTGTAATCATTTTAGAAGCACAACATAGGCCTACAATTTACAAGCCTAAAACAGTTGAAGAGGAAAGTTCTATTTCAGTCTGAAAAATTATTATAAGCTAAAAATTCTTCAATAGTATAAAATGCTTTGATTTTCAGCCATCTTGTTATTACGGTTTTGAATACCTTATTTGACTTAGGCCTAAGTCCGACTGATAATGGTAAAATGTTGAAAATTTACAATGATGATAATTATGACTCATCAAACACTTTGTTAATCTAAACCCAGGCATAACTACGTTATACTTCGATCTGGTATCATGGTTATGTAGTGCACCTTACATCACAAAGGTATGACAATTTTCACCAAAATTAGAATGTAAAGAATATAACTTTCTTTAGAGGATTCGTTGTAAATTAAATGATGTATTATTCTGATGGGATTTCTGCAATAAAAGAGCCCTTTTGTCAGCACTACAGTTTCCCCATAGGCGTAGACCTATACCATAACATAAGTGAGCAAGAAATAAGCCATAATTATCATAATTAATATTTCCTGACTTAGGCCTACACAGTGTTTTCTTCTCTCTGTCGTAGTTTTACCTCTCCCTTATAGGGACATTCATGCGGCCCGCGCAATATCAGACAAGGACATGGAGGGCCTCCCCGGATGGGAGATCAGCCCAATGCCGGGGCCACCTCCAAGACAACACGAACACATAGGACGAGACACACCATTCACACATCCACTCACTTCCGAACAAGGCGAGGATGGGATGAATATGATAATGACGGCCAGATTATATCTGGGGACCACGAGGGCCTAAAGTTACCTGACATTTGTCTCACAGGTGAGGAAAAACGCCGGAAAACCCCCACCTCGGTAACATGTACCGACCAGAAATTAAACCCGGGCCCCCTGAACCACAGCGGTAGACCCTATGCAGTGTTTAAATTTCCATAAAAGAAAAATTACTCTAGACAGCTTTTTAGGCTTATATAAATTTTCAACATGTGCAACTCAACATAATTTACTATCTACGAACATACCAAGCAGTTTGATAGATATTATCGGTAAGTTATCTATCCTATCTTTTTTGAATGTAAAAATTTTATTTTTGTTTTGCTATCATTTATTACAAAACAATTTGCTGAAACCAATTTTTTTTTCTAGCTGTAGAGATTGATTCAATTGTGTCATTACCTTAACATAGTCATGATCAGTACATAATGTACTATTATCATCGGTATATAGAAAAGAAAAGCCACGATGTTAAAACTAAAATCATGAATAAAACTAAAAACAAGAATGGCCCCAAAACTGAGCCCTGAGGAACTTCTGCTATAACTTTCTTGTAATCGGATGACTTATTATTTATAGATACCATTTGTATTTCATCTATTAAGTAACTTTTGAACAAGTTTAGCTCGTTACTTTTAATCCTATAAAATTCTACCTTTTTGCAAAAAAACTTTACTTTACTTAGATCAATTAAACTAGAACCTACTTTCTCCTCAAACCTTCCAGACAGAAAAAAGTTTAAGAAATCTGGGGTAATCATTCTGCAGGACTTAGAATATAAAATTAATGATTATCCAAAGGTAGGAAAAAGTGGCTATTTCTTTATAATGTTGGGTATATGTCGAACTGAAACATCGTAAATACTTCTGGTAATTTTTAATATTATGTAGAACTGAAGAACAACCATAAGAGTATTTTAGTAAACTTTTTGCAGTGAAAAGTTATGTTTAAAAAAGATGTATCCAAAACTGTGCTTTTGCCTTGTTTAGTTTTTACTTCCACAATTTTTGGAGCGTATCTTAGATGTTAACTTATGGATCCTGAGAACACTAACATCCTGGTACAAAAAATAATTTTAGAACCATTTCTCTTGCATTTCTCAAAATTGGGACTATTGATTTGTTACCTTACTACCTGGTGACTGCCATGTTCAAAATATTAGATAGACTAATTTAAAATTTACCTTACTAAAGCACCAAAAGTTTCAAGAAAACGACTTTACAAAACATATTGTTAACAACTAACTTAATACATTCGCAATTTAATGTTTTCAAAATAACCAAGTTTACGAATTGCCTTAATAAAGTATTTCGACAAATTCTGAACGAAATATATAGGCTATGATTACGTATATTGCACTAGACGATGATAAATTAATCTACCTCTACGTGAATTCCAAATATTTCACGGCATCGGCAGGATTGAAACACAGTTTTAAATTTGATCCCAGTTTTCACAACTCTTTAATCTGAATGTAGGCCTATCCAGAACCCTCGGCATACCCAATGATAATTTTAATAGATACACCTAGGTACATCAAAAGTTGTTTATGGTTTTTTGTTATATTTTAATTTATTCCTAAGGTGTTTATGTTTGATTCTTTTAGCCATTATATATATATATATATATATATATAATATATAATATTACATTACATATAATATAGTAACTATAGTAACTTCTGAATATTATTGTCAATAGTTTTTCCACTAGTATCAATCCTTCAAAATGTAAAATGACAAATATCAAGGATCGCACCCTCAATTACACGAGTAAAATTACACTTGCATATTCTACTTTGGATATGTAAAAAGTGGTGAAACTGTTAAATACCTTGCTAAAACTTTTGAGGATGAAATTGTGTTTGTCAAGACTAAAGATCATCACCACCTCTCGACAAAGGAATGGCCTCCCACACGACGTCAGAGCCTGCAGGACTATATCATCGTTCAAATCTAAATTAGACCTACTAAATTAATTGCATAATCCTGAAAATGTTTAGATTTTTTTTATTGTTTTTTTAAATTTTTTTATTATTTTTTTAAATTTTTTTATTATTTCTTTACTTTAGTTTAAAATAGTGATGTCAATAATTCGTATATCCTTATATCCTAGTAATTAGATTGTAAGAATTATTACTAAGGTGTCAGTTTCTGTAAATAATTATCAATGTATCTTAAAATTTATTTTATTTATTTATATATTCAATTATTTTGTAAGTTGTTTACATTTCTTTTATTTTTCTCCTGGTTTAGAGGAAGATAAAGCCTTAACTCTGCCAGGTAAAATAAAACATTATTATTATTAAAATAAAATATCATTAAATTGTTAAACAATTGTTAAATGTTCGAGGATTGGGATTAATTAAGGTTGAATGGGAAAGACTCATAACTTACAACATTTTAACTTCTTCCAGAAATTGCTCAAAATAGAAGATGGACATCTAGACTTCTGTAGAGATCTTAGTTATGAAACGAAAAAGGTACTGCGGCCCCTAGATTTTCCCTGTAATGAGGAAACTACAGTATGTCAAGATCTGGTCGTTAGCTCCGAAATAAATGGAAGTTGCAGTCCTATGTATCATAAGGAAAAGGAGTTGAAGTCTATAGACAACATCCGAAGACCAACTCATGAAATAGCGATAGCCAAGGCTTATCATGTTTTGAGTGGACTATTGCCATCAAGGTGTCATTAAACATGTCGGTGATCAGGCCTGGCAGGAGTCACATCACTTTATGTTGAATTCTAGGATGCGAAGAACCGGAGACGCTAAGTCATGTCTTCGGGAAATGTGCAAAGGGGAACAAGTCTAAAATTCCCGTCACCATAAGCTAGGATCTTCAATAGTCACCGCATTAAGAAAATTGCAATGGGAAGTATAGCATTTCGGAGGATGATAGTCATCGTAGAGCTGATATTATTGCCATCAACAGATCAGGACATGAAGGACTGGTGCTGGATTCTACTGTTAGGTTGTAACAGAACATTGTCCAAGCAGTGCGGGTAAATAAAGAGAAGGAGGCTATTTAGTGTCCTTGCATTCCTCACTTAAGTGAGAGTTATAACTTGGCAAAAAATGCATGGATGGTGAAAGGTCTCCTATTCGGAGCTCGGGGAACAGCTTTTACGTATGGTATAAATATACTTAAAGCGTTTGGAATAACAGATAATTTAGTGTTATGCCTGTACATATTCAAAGGTTCTTTAAACGTACTAACTTACATAATCATTTATATGACATTTTTTTAAACTTTAAACTATAAATTTGAATTATATTCTAATGTTTTGTATTAACTTTCAATTAAAATTGTACATTATGTTTATTCTGGATCTGTATGGTCACCCGGAATGCCGGGAGGTTGTTTTTTAATAAAATCACAAGTATTATTTGTACATAATTTAAACTTATATATATAATGGATAGGCTAGTTTAAAAACTGAACAGATATCACTATCTGGTAGGATGAATATCACTTAAACAAAAGTTGAAATGTAAATAGCTAACTATCTTCCAAGAGTGCAATTAGCTAGTTGTAGAAAGGTATGATAAATGACCCTTTATAAATCAAATCCTTAGATTTTATGACTTGTGGATATGGAAAGATAAACTGCATTTTAGCCTCTGCGATACACTACACAGTCGTGTCATTCCTATCTGTGGAAGAAAGAAAAGAGAAAAAAACCTGCCGTCCATGTTTCGCGATTTAATGTTTGGGAATCCCTGATATGCAATCTGAACTGCGGGGGAAGAGGGAAGAACTTTGGAACTTGAGATGAGAAACCTGGAATAATAGCCCTCAGTAGGTGAATGTGGCGGGGGGAATTGCTGAGCGGAGGAGTTACGTACAACTTGATGTAACAGACGTCAAGAAAAAAGAAGAGAAAAAACGAGAAAAGTTTCCTCTCCAAATAGCAGAAACGCCTGCAGAATCGTGCATCACATTGAAGAAAATGACTGCTCCTACAGGCATTCCGTATGAGACTTTTGTTCCCCCTTTATCAGGTTGAAATTAAGTAGACGTCTCTTCTTTGCCTCCAAGATTCCAGGACGTGATAAGTTTTAGGATTTCATAATATCTGTCTCATTAGCAAAGACATTCAACTTGGATCAAGCATTTGCATTGAAAGAATAACTCGAATTATAGAAAAACACACAACATTGTAGTCATTTGCTTATTATTATTATTATTATTATTATTATGATCATCGTAATTATTTATTTTAGTAACTGGCGTATAATAGCTTATAGTTTAATCCAGCGTTTCTCAACCTATGGTCCGCGGACCACTGGTGGTCCGCGAAGATGGTGCAGATGGTCCGCAGACGTAATTAAAAAATATCATAAAGCAAGTGGAAAGTAAAGAAGTAAAATTTTTCACATATTACGTTACAATGACCTATAATTAATACCCCAAATATTAAGAATATAGGCCCTCTTTTAAAAATGGGATGTTAAATTAGGGGTCCGTAACATTTTTTAGACATTTTAGAGGTCCTCGGGTTCAAAAAGGTTGAGAAACGCTGGTTTAATCAATCCCTTTCTTGCTGTCGTTCTTGGGCTTTCGAAAAGTTTATTTTTCCTTTTTTCATTATTTCTTGCTTTCTTTCTTTCTATCTTACTTATTTACCTTGTCCTATTCTTTGTTTAATAAATTGTTATCTACTGCCAAGAATTTGGATATTATTGTTTTTAAGCACACATTATGCAGGTAGCTTGTTAATTCAGAAATCCATTTTATATCAGGGAATATTTTGATTGTGATATTAATATACTTAAATTTTACATACCTTATTTGATGTATATGATGGAGCCAAAGTGCCAGTATGGTATGTATGTGTGTGGGGGACGAAAAAGTCTGTCCGTCTGTCCGTCCGTCCGTCCGTCCGTCTGTCTATCTGTCCGTGTGCCTGTACGCGCCATAACTCAAATACGCTTTATCAGATTTTCATGAAACTTGGTATACGCATTTATAATGTCCATGGGAAGAACCATATTGTTATTGAACCAAATCAGTTCACCGGTAACGGCGTCAAACCCAATTTAGTTTTTTTATTTAAAAGCGCCATAACTCAAATACGCTTTATCGGATTTTCATGAAACTTGGTATACACATTTATAATGTACATGGAAAGATGTCTGTTGATATTGAACCAAATCGGTTGGCCTTTACCGGAATAATGCCCAATTTAGTGCAATTTTATGGTATTTTATAACAAAAGGTCCCATAACTTAAATATGCTTTATTGGATTTTCATGAAAATTGGTATACGCATTTATAACGTCCACGGCAAGAAGACTGTGAATTTTGGACCTAATCGGTTGACCGATACCGGAGTAACGACTAATTAAAGGTCACATGTTTCTTGATTTTTGTCTACCGGTATAATTTGACAGTAGTTAACACTATACCTTCACTTACGCTTATCAAGTGACACCGTCAAACTGACTGAGTTGGCCAAATGGTAACGCCTTGGACTCGTATTCTGGAGGTCCTCGGATCTAATCCCGGAGCCGGCCGATTTGACATTGATTTTTTATTTTTTATTTTATTTTTTTGTGAGTAGCCTACGCGATTGTCATGGTATCACAAATTTGTAGTTCTGCAGACGCTGGTCAATTTTAATCTGAATAGAAAAACTTATTTTCTGCATATCATAATTGCAATTATAATTGATTCAACAAAAACATACTGGCACTTTGTTATATCAGATTACCTGATTTTATTAAATATTGGTTTAGTTCTTTTTGACATGGAATTGTCTATAACTATTTATATTGACTCATAACGGTAAAGATTCGTGAATCTTTAACATGCCTAATACTTGCTTCCAGTGGCGGATCCAGAGAGACATTTTGGGGGGGGGGAACTAAAGTAGAGAGGGAAGTTTTTACTCATAAAAATTAATTATTCCCAGTACACAATTGAAAACAAAATGAACATTTCAGCATTTTCTTACAAAGGTATTTCAAAATAATGAATGTCGTTGCTTTAATTTAAGTATTTGGGTTATGTTCTAATAAATTTTAAATAATTTGTGCTTAATGTTACAAATTTTGGGGGGAGGGAAATTTCCCCCATTTCCCCCCCCCCCCGTGGATCCGCCCCTGCTTGCTTCGTTGCTTGCTTTCCTGTTTGCTGCCTTGCTAATTTACCTAATTTCTTTTTTCATTACTTCAACTTATTATTTTTTCTTCCCTTTTCTTTCCTATCTTTCATTATTTTCTTTCTTTCTTTATTTCTAAACTTATCTGTTTCTCGCTCTTTCTACCTTCTTTCCTCCCCTCCCCTCCCCTCCCCTCCCCTCCCTTTTTCTTTTCTTACTTATTGACAAATTTACTTATCTGTCTTCCTGCTTTTATTTATTTATTCTTTCTTTCTTCACTCTTCCTTAATAATTCATGCTTTTTCTTTCTTTCTTTGTTAGTTTATTTCCCTCTTTTTCCTTCTATCTTTCTTTCTTTCTTTCTGTCTTTCTTTCTTTCTTTCTTTCTTTCTTTCTTTCTTTCTTAATTTCTCTTTTCTTTTCATAACATAGATTTCTGAATCGAAACACAGCTATCAGTAGCCACTTAAAATGATGAGGGTCAGAGATGCAAAGGAATATGACTTAATAAATCAGTAGAGGAAAGTACCCGAATAACGGGTACTTTAAAAAAATTATACTAACCTCAATAAATATTTTCGACATAAAACTTTTCTTGTATTATTACTAATATTGTTATTTAACAATAAAGATAAATTACAAATTAAAATGCATGGCAAGAAACTTTTAAATTACATTAACTTTAAAAGTCATCAAATCACCGAAATAAAAAAATGGTTTCTTAATATCGGATTCTAGTAACTTATATTCCAAAATCGGACACCATCACATATTAGGATACACTGTTAATGCGTGTGTTGTATGTCCTAAGGTTAAATATTGAAGCACTCAGCACATGTAAGTTTATCCAGTCACTGACTTTGGCACATTGGCATTTACTTCCGTCCTTAGTAAACAGCCCACTATAGGAAAACATTCAGTGTCGATTTCTTTTTTATCATCCCCATCACTGTCTGAAGTCTACTCGAAGTTTATAACAGACTGCTAAAAACAGCTTGCAGCTTCCAAAAAGATAGATTTGGACGTAGCCGAAGAAATCCTTAGTAATTTTTTAAATGTTTTCCCTGAATTCTCAGAGAAAGGTTGCTTCATATTATTTCTCATGGCTAGTTGCAACGCAAGCCATAATAAGCCTGTCGTTCCTTCATTGTTAAAGAATACTTTACTAATTCCAATAATACAGTGGTTCATATATCTGGTGTTATTTTTCAAACTTCAAAACAGCTATAGGCCTAGTTGTTGCTTGAGATTCGTTTCAGTGTGGTATACATTTGACAAGACAACTCTCAATAGCCACGTGATTTTGCAAGAATTGTGTGAATATGGTGGAATATCATTGCACGAGCATTAATGCTACAGTCTCCATTCCTATCTGTGCTTATGACGACTCCAATCAATTCTGCAACAGACTTACAGTTATGGCATGGAACAAGAGATCATGAGAAGGTTAGATGCTGAGCCCTGTATGTCCTTTTATGAAGATTACATAGACAAAATGACATAGAATGATGCCAAGTTGTATAGGTAAACACCAGAATCAGCAGATAAATGGTTTGAAAAGTCAATAATCTCACATCAGTAACACATGACAGCTTTGCAAGGAAAGCATGAAATGTCCTAGAATTAAATACTATACTGCTCTGTGAAAGTCTCCCACCTTGCTCGGATAAGATTCATTGATGGCAGAACTACCTGCGAAGAGCCAAGAAACGCAGAATACGACAAATAGCATCCGCTTGGAATAATAAAGGGGTTATTTCTTTTAAAGAATACACCTTAGTTAGTAAGTGAATCAAAACACAAGAACTCACAAGCGGTGAATGGTGAGAAGCCTCAAAATTATTTGCAATATAACATCGGTCAGAGTTATCCCAGAAAGGACGCAAAACAATATCCACTGTCGACATTGGCAACATTACGATTGGAACCCTCCCCATGTTCTGGGATCATGTCCTTACAATAAAACGTAAAGGCAGGAATCATAGAATTGACTCAATTATGTCCAAGAGTTTGAAAGATTGAGGAATGGTTGTTCACGAAGAATTTCATGGTATCTCCGAAACGGATAACGTTCGTCGTATAGGGCTAGATATTACTATTGCTAGGATGAAAAATCAAAACATTATTACATAATTGATCCTACAGTCCAACAAGAGAGGCAACCAGCAGAGGTCGACCTAGAGATGAAGGCGATATACAGTACAACGCGATCATGGAATACCTCAATAAATACCACCTTGAAAGTTTTGAAATTATCAGACTAGTTCGGAACCAAAGCGAACAAAGTACATGGAACTTTGAGGAAATATGCAAGAGATTTCACATTAATAAATATGTTACTCATGTGTTTCCTTCACAGCATTGAAAAGATCCATAAGGATTTTAAGACATCGTTTAGATTTTAGACCAAATGACGACGAGGGTCGTCCAGAAAATAAAGAACGATTTTGCATAACTAAGTAATAACAAAAAATATTAACACAAAACTTTATTTACAAAGATACAGTAACCTTACTCTATTTCTCAACGTAATCGCCATTGCTGTCAAGGCATTATTGTAACGTGGTACCAGTTTTTCTATGCTGATGTTATACTCTTTTATCGCCAAAGACCTGAGCTTGGGGTTTCTGCCAAGAAGACAAGGAATAACAACGCAGAGGCCTATTGTGCAACTCTTCAACGACTGCGGCGCGCTATCCAAAACAAGAGACGTGGAAAGTTGTGTGAAAAGGTGTTTTTTATTCACGACAACGGTCGACCTCATTCGGCTGCTCAAACACAGGCACAACTTTAACGTTCTAAGTGGGATTTTTTTACATCCTCCTTACAGCCCTGACCTGGCACCCAGCGATTTTAACTTGTTTACAAAACTATTTTTATGGGTGGAAAAGAGTTCCCAACCGATGAAGACCTCACAGTGGTAGTGACGTCCTGGCTCAGGTCTTTGGGGGTAGAAGATCATATAACATAGGTGTTGTTATGCTAAATATTAAACACAGTAGAAGAATTGATATAAATGGCAGCTTCATTTATAATAGCATTCCAAACTACTAACTCACCAACAAGGACTGGTGGTGGCAGCACCATACATACATAGTTACAGAATAAACACAAAATAAACAATATTAGATGTTCATTTGTTGGTTTACGTAACTCAAGCATGAATACCAACACCTCTCCTCGGAAATCAACAAATTCAATAAATCACAAATGACACTACAATATTTCCAAACTTTGGCTTCTTCACTAAAATCCAAGTCTGGTTCCTTTCATGGTTCTTCATCTCCACCTCCATTGCTTTCAACCAGGTGTCTCTATCCTCTCTACACATGATCTCTTCTGGGATCCTGGGTGGCTCCAAAACATCAATTACACCATCTCTTACCTTGCAGCAATAATTGCAACACGACAGATTGCACATCCTTCTAGGTTGCTTCAAGCGTTTTGAACTCCTAAGTCCCTCCTCTGAAGTGGCATCATTGTAGGGCACTTCTCTCATAGATCCAGAGTCCTGTACCTCACCTGTGTCACCGGGGTCTAGCACCTCTCCTGCGGCACCAGAGTCCAGCTTCTCTTCTGTGGGACCGGGATCCAGCACCTCTCCTGTGGCACCGAGCTCTAGCTCCTCTCCTGTGGCACCGGGGTCCAGCATCTCTCCTGTGGCACCGAGCTCCAGCTCCTCTCCTGTGGCACCGGGGTCCAGCACCTCTCCTGTGGCACTGGGGACCTGCATCTCTCCCGCAAAACCAGGGTCCAGCACCTCTTCTGCAGCACCGGGGTCCAGCACCTCTCCTGTAGGGAACTGGATTATATCCACTAGAGTTGGCTTCTCATCCTCCAGGCGGTAACCTATTATCCCAAGCAAAACTTCATTTCTCTCTTTATATTTTTTGAATTCTTGTAGGGCATCACTTTTCTTCGCTATAGCTGACGTTGTGAGGGCTTCAACTCTTCTCATAGTTTGCAGGTTAGGGTGGCCTAGTCTCTTATGCCACGTCATCTGAGAAACTCTTGCAGCTTTTCTCATGTTAACGTTCTTTAGATATTCCTCATTTAACTCTTTTATTGATACATCTCCAACAGTAGTGACAAAATATAACCTTCCAATTCGATGTGCTTGAAAGATTAATTTTTCTCCCTTTAATAACTTATTCAAACCATTCTTCGATCTGAACTCAAGACCTTTCTCCTCTATCTGACCTTGAGAAATCAAATTATCATGTAATTCAGGCACATAGAGCACATCCTGAAGCTCTACATTCTTTCCTCCACATTCATCTGACATAGGAATTACAACAGATCCCAAGCCACTTATTTTCAGTGGTCTCCCATGACAGACTTCAACAGTACCTGAGCATTCTCTAAAATTCTTGAAAATATCTCTTCTATTTGTCATGTGGTCAGAAGCACCACCATCTAATATCCATACATCGTGTTTGCATTGGGAATACTTCTTAGCATGCAATACCACATGCTCCCTCGTAGTAACTGAAGCAGAAGCTTTCTTGGGTTCACTACTCCCTTTTTCCTTCTCTTCTAGTTCCTGAGCCTTAGGGCAATTTTTCGCAATGTGTCCTTCACCTCCACATGCATAGCAAAAGTATCTCCCTTTGTACTGCTTCCGTTGAGATGTACTGTTATTCTGTTTGGTAGAACTCCTTCCATCAGTATACTTTTTACCTTTAGTGCTCGGCTGTTTCCAAGTTGTCTTTAATGCTTGATGTGATGATAGGCTTTGTTTTCTCATTTCTTCCTCTTGTTCCAGTAACACTTGCTTGATGTAGGACATGTCCATCTTATCCGGCTGAGTCACCAAAGTTTTCACTGTTATTTCATATTCTGGGGGAAGGCCAGACAAACACAAATGAGCCAACTGTTTATCAGATATCTCCAAATCATTCTTCCTCAACAGTCGATTCATATTCATCATTGTATTGCTATACTCTTGAATGGTCAAATCACCCTTTACCATGGTCGCCAATTCTCGTAACTTCATCATAGCACCATACTGAGTGTTCTGGTGGCAAATAGTTTCGAGTTTGGTCCATGCTTCACTCGCCTTGTTGAAATCAACTATGTCGTTAATGAGATCATCACTAACTGATCTCACAACAAGAGATAGCGCCATGAGGTTGGCTTTCTCGCGCCGACGGGTTTCTGCTTGATTTAGATGAGCTCCATCAACATCGTTATAACCCGTGATTGCTTCCCAACACTCTTTAATCAACATTTCAGGTTTCACGCGCGCCATCCACGCCACATAGTTATTTCTTGTTAGCTTTGGAATATAGAAGTTTTTCTCTTCCATCTCCGCCATTTTGACCGTTGCAAAATTCGTCGCTGCACTGTTACACAATATGGTAGTTTACTAGATTCTCCACACTTTCCACTATATTGTATTACGTCTCCTCAATTCACTCGAACACTGCGCACCTGGGCCCATAACCATTTGTTATGCTAAATATTAAACACAGTAGAAGAATTGAGATAAATGGCAGCTTCATTTATAATAGCATTCCAAACTACTAACTCACCAACAAGGACTGGTGGTGGCAGCACCATACATACATAGTTACAGAATAAACACAAAATAAACAATATTAGATGTTCATTTGTTGGTTTACGTAACTCAAGCATGGATACCAACAATAGGCATTCAAAAACTGGTACCACGTTACAATAAATGCCTTGATAGCAATGGTGATTACGTTGAGAAATAGAGTATGGTACTATATTTTGTAAATAAAGTTTTTTGATGATATCTTTCGTTATTATTTAGTTATGCCAAATCGTTCTTTACTTTTTAGATAACCCTCGTATAATTACCCTATTTTTAAAATTAGCAGGAAATTCGGGAGATGATGGTATTTAACACAAATCAAAAGATGGGGCATACATATTTTTGAAATTGTTATTGACCGTAGGTAGGCTACAGTAGAACTCCAATTACCCGAACTCCAACTTTCCGGATCGCAATTATCCGGATAGCTTTGATGCCGTATTCAAATGGTTTTTTGCAACAGCGAGCACTGGGGAAACCTCATTCAGAGCCGATTATTTGCGAAAAACAAAACTTTCAGTCGACAAAATCGACAGCTTGTCAGCAATACAAATTACTCTGCCCATTTGTTCAAGATGTGACAGTTTATGTAAGTTCAGTACGGGAAAATTTCGTTTAAAAAAGAAATGATCTTTTTCATGACATATCCAGTGATTCGGATTGAGTCCGGCCCAATTAATGTGGCTGGAGATCTACAGTAGAAGAATTTTTGTGTAATACATTTTCTTGTCGAAACTGAACTGAAATTTTTGGCAGAATAAATTATTAAAAAACAATAAGAGAAATATTTGGCCTACATCAAAATTCTAAAATCGACATTTATCAAGGTAAAGTCAGGGTTTCTTACTTGAAGCGAGAAGCACGCAACAAAAAATTACTAACGATGGCTTAGTTTTTAAAGTTTGTGGAATGAAAAGTATTTTAACCTAAGAAAATACTTAGGGACTCACATTACGGTGAATATCAATTTGTTTGCAAATCTCAATTAGAACGTCCAAAGGTGTAATAACTTATTTAATTTATTTTAGCAATTATTTTGATCTTTATTCCTCTTCTTACTGTGTGTATTATTCTCTACTAAAAATATCTGTTAAGTATGCACAACACCTCAGCCACTGTCTTCACAACAGCACCTCCTGAATAATAAAATTAGTTTTCTTTCACGTGAGTCAACGGAAGCTCAACAGACCGTATTTAGTCTGAGAGATATTCTAGCCTATAGAATATTCTTTCCTTACAGTTGTCATTGATTCCCATTAGTGAATCAGACCAGCCTACATGTTCGCTGGAAAATTTACTTCAGTAATGAATGAAATAAAGATTTCCTAGCCTAAATAGCAATGCCTAAATAGCATAAAATAGTGATGGTAAGTCCTGTATTGATAACCCATAGTGTATGGTTTCAGCACTCCTCATGACGAAAATTAAGTTCATATTGTTAGTATAGTTAAGCTCGATTAATAACTAGGTAAACTACAAGAGCCAAACCGGGAGGGAAGAGGAAATTTATTTTGAGAAAATTAGACTCAAAGTAAAACATAACTATGCTAATACTGTTTTATTCCAAGTTCTAATGCTACAAAATGTTGTAGCCGGTAACATAGTATGCAAGATTGTGATCTCACTAAATACTCCCCCTAATTTTTTTTCATGTAACAAAATATTATTTTTATTGCACGTTCATGCTTTCAGTTGTCTGTTTTATACGTATATTGTACTTAATATAATGAATAAGAGCGTATAAAGGAAAATCTTTGATGTTTTAATTCAGTTTTAAGTTGACTGTGTCACACCCGTCACAGTTCGGGTCACACCCCTCA
Source organism: Ectobius pallidus (assembly GCA_964059195.1). Taxonomy (NCBI): domain Eukaryota; kingdom Metazoa; phylum Arthropoda; class Insecta; order Blattodea; family Ectobiidae; genus Ectobius; species Ectobius pallidus. The sequence goes on along the minus strand of CAXKWD010000003.1, from coordinate 174,257,552 downwards.
CAATGATTAAGATAAATTTTCAATAAAAAAATTAATTATATTTTGTAAACTAATTATCTCCTCCTGTATGTCGATCAGTAGCCTACTTGCACTTAAACAAATGTAGTGAATTTTTAGTTAAAGTCAAGTAAGTCATAAACGTATGTCCAATCATGGTCACGCCCGTCACGATTGTAACACACTTTTTCTCGAGTATATGACTGAAAAAACCTGAAAACATGTGTTGGGATTCCCAGGGTTGGTATATAGTCACAAGAAATTCATGAAATTCATGCAAATGGTACAGAGGCAGAAGGTACAAAGTATAATAAAACCTGCCTGAATGTCAAACCCGTCACTATGGATTGGCTCTGCAATAGAAAGGAGAGAGAGAGCAGGATTGGCGTGGTGGAAGTTCGGTACACCTATCTGGAAACTAAGAAACATTAGCTTTAATACAATGAAAGGAATGTGTCCACAAATACTGCTTGAATGCAGGGAAGCAAGACACTGAAAGAAGATTTTTATTGACAATAAGTTATTAAACATGAAGAAACTCTTAAGAAAATGAGAAATAGGATTACTATAAATGTGAAATTATGTTTTAAAATGTGGGCAAAATGCTGTATTTATTAAAATATAAGTGGTCAGCAAAAATTGAAGAATTAGATATATGAAAACGTTTATAAATAAATAAGAATGGGTTACTTTTATGGTATAATGAAAGAAACTATTAGTTCAATTCTATTTGTAGTTTGTATTGAATGTTTTGCTTATCTTGATATATTAATGACTCTACGGAAATGCAAAAATTGTAACCGGGAGTCATTATATCTACATGATAGAGAAACAAACACCTATATACGAGGGTCGTCCAGAAAGTACAGAATGATTAGGCGTAACTAAATGGTAACGAAAGATATCAGCACGAAACTTTTTTTACAAAGATACAGTACCTTATTCTACTTCTCAACGTAATCGCTATTGCTGTCAAGGCATTTACTGTAACGTGGTACCAGTTTTTAAAGTCGATATTATACTCTTCTACCGCAAAAGACCTGAGCCTAGAGTTTCTGCCAAGAAGACAAGGAATAAACACGCAGAGGTCTGTTGTGCAACTTTTCAACGACTACGACGCGCTATCCAAAACAAGATACGTGGAAAGTTGTCTGAAAAGGAGTCTTTGATTCACGTCAACGTTCGGCCTCATTCGGCTCCTCATACACAGGCACAACTTCAACGTTTTAAGTGGAACATTTTTGGACATCCTCTTCACAGCCTTGACCTGGCACCCAGCGATTTTCACTTGTTTCCGAAACTAAAGGACTTTTATAGGTGGAAAAGAGTTCCCAACCGATAAAGACCTCAAGCTGCAGTGACATCCTGGCTCAGTCTTTGGCGGTGGAAGAGTATACATCGGCATTGAAGTCTGGTACCACTTTACAGTAAATGCCTTGACAGCAATGGCGAATACGTTGATAAATAGAGTAAGGTACTGTATCTTTGTAAATAACGTTTTGTGTTGATATCTTTCGTTATTATTTAACTATGCCAAATCGTTCCTTACTTTCTGGACGAAACTCATACATTCCATTGTTTTGATACCAGGTTAAGCATTTATACTATTCTGGCTTCCAAAGGATAAAAGAAATGTTATCTGGCTATAGGCTAAATTCATAAGTGTAGCAATCGTAATGTATTTTAAATTTTGCAGTCAACATGCATTTATTAGAAAATTACCATCCTTAAATTAAATTATTTCTTCTTCTCTAAGTGTTACTTCCCCTGTTATAGGGTCGTTAATGTGGCCTACGCCGCCTGAACCTTACAGGACCGAGAATGCCGAGGACATAAATAGCATCCTGGATGAGTGATCAGTCCAATGCCTGGTCACTTCCGAGACAGCACGAATACATAGGATGAGAAACACCAGTCGCACACACACTCATTCCGAAAAAGACCCGGAAGGGATGAAGATGATTATAACGGCCAGATGATATCCACGGACAGCAAGGGCCTAAAGTTTCCCGACATTCGTCTCACTAGTGAAGAAATACCCGGAAAACCTCCACATAGGGAACTTGTCCCGACTGATTTATAATCCGATCTAGGCTGCCTGCAACAATGTTAGTATAGGCCTGATATAGTCATATGAGGTAATAAATGGATGGCAGTTGTATAAGGGGCGTGATTCCACTGCCTATGTGTGAGAAAGTTTTCAGTTAGGCCTACAAAATACCGGTAGTTGTTAAAAATGCTGTTTTTTGTAGTCTCCTGTGAGTATCTTGTAAATTAAATTACGTCTACTGAAGTCAATCTGTGAAACAAATAAACTTTTTTGTTGTCCCAGTTTTGAGGTAAGGGATATACCAGTAACGCTGGTCCACATTAGCTGGATAATCTCGGTTCTAACGAATTCCATAATCGCTTACCCATTGCTATCAACGATCACCAAAAAGAATAATATTAGACGAATTTAACTGTTTCTTATATAATTGTTCAATGCTTCATCTTTCGTGCATATTATAGTCAGCTGCCATGAACCTCTACAAAGAATGCGAATGTTCACGTAGATTAGATTTAGTGTAACTTGTAATGTTTATGAAAGATAACTTGTTTAATTTCTTTATAGGTGTTAAAGTGTTCAGTAAGTAACATCAGCAAGGCATTTAAAACTCTCGCATATTACTTTGCCAAGCTACCTCTGTGTTCAGTTTTTATACCCACATACACTCCTTTATTTATAAAACAAGGTAGTTATTTTGTTTTAATGAGAAGAGGTACAAGCAGATTATAAATAACGAAGAAACTAGTATACACATAAAATTATTTACAGGAACAATTTATTGTCACTCTTACTGAATTTATACTGTAACGCTAATAAGATACTTTAATTTTACAAAACCCAAGGGTAATTAAACTCCGTCATAGTAACTATATAATTTAATCTTCTGTTGTTATAGACCTAAAATGAACGTTGAATAATATTATTATAAACCAGGAAAGGTATGAAATGAGCGTACGGTCAGAATATTTGTGTAATATTTTATTTGCCCAAAAATCGTATTATAAACAATTTCTACGCAATTGCGATTTCGTTTTCTCGCTAAAAATTGTGGTCACGAACATGTTTTACTTTATATGTAAATCATACATAAATATTGAAACCTTGTCTTGTTAGTTATATCGTTAAATATCTGTCACCCTTTTATTAGCTCCTAAATCGCAAATCCGAATTACGTTACTTTAAACTGGCTCCTTTATGAAATGAAATACTGTAGTACAGCGTTTCTCAACCTTTTTGAACCCGAGGATCTCAAAATGTCTAAAAATTTACGGATCCCTAATTTTACATCCCATTTTTAAAAGAAGGCCTATATTCTTAATATTTGGGGTATTAATTATAGGTCATTATAACGAAATATGTGAAAAAATTTTACTTCTTTGCTTTCCACTTGCTTTATGATATTTTAAAATTATGTCTGCGGACCATCTGCACCATCTTCGCTGATAATTGTATGCCCCGTACTTGGAAAGACAGTACACTCTATGCAAAGTGCTTACCTTTGAGGACAGTCTACCATGTTTTGTATTCCTAAGTGCACCTTTGTCATCAGCTTATCACCAAGCAGAAGAATTATCATTGAAAACAGGTTTATCAATTATAGCCCAACAATCTTGGTAACAAATAGGCCCAGGAGAATGAAGTGACTGCTTATTAATTTAGTAGTACTGCGAAATTAGACAGAGGCCTCGTCAAGATGGAATTCAAGACAATAGAAGACAAATTGCACTTATGAAACAAAAGCAAACTCAAAGGAGAAGAATGCCACATAGATGCCCATCTTAGTAGACAAGAAAGGGAGATTCAACAGGCACTCAGAACCACAGCGAAAGAAGAGAGACAGATAGACAACAATGTGAAAGTGTTAAAAAAAAAGATACTAATATTTGATACTAATACTAATAATACCCAATAAACAAGTGGTTAAACTGGCAGACCCTGTCACAAAAAAAAAAAAAAAAAAAAAAAACATTAAACATCCCATCACACCGACAAGCAAACACCAAGACATCTCTAGACCATAAATAATAATAGCAACTTCAAATGTATAAATTCTCAGCACCTGTGACAAAGCAGAAGAACTCCAAAATGTCTTAAAGGAATTAAAATTTGACACATTATCTTCATTATCAAAATAAGCACAAAACAACATAAAACTTTAACTGGCAAGAATTTCAGAAATAATAGTAACTTAGTTCTGAAATTAGCAATGAAAGGCTCCCTACAACAATAATTCAAGTTTACGCTCCCACAGAAGCATGTAGGGAAGATGAATTAGAGAACTTCTACAATAATGTGGACATAACACTAGAAGAATTTAAATCACCAACGAACGCCGTCGTAAAATAAGACAGAACAACAACAATCTGATCATAGGCGACTTCAAACGCAAAGTGGGACCACGCAGATACGAATATGAAGAACAGGTTGGACCATGTGGTTATGGGAGAAGTAACGAAAGAGGTGACAGACTAGCCCAGTTTGCACAAGAACATTAAACTGAAAGTAGCTAACACCTTTTTAATAAAAAATCCCAAGAACTTAGAGATCACCCAACGGCAGCACGAAGAAAAAAATTGACTACAATATAAGTGATAGGCAAACCTCCACAAGAGTCATCTTAGTCATAACAAACTTGAAATCCAGCACAGATAATTACTTACTTACTTACTTACTTAAGCTACAATAAAGTTTGAAAAAGGAGACAACGGAAGAAACATTCTAAACCAAACATAGAATGGTTAGACAACGAACAGTAAAGATCCAAATGCAAAACAGGCTGGTGCAGATAGAACCTCGGCACAGAGAGGCACAAAACTATACGACTCATTAGAACATTGCATACTCCAAGCATACAGGGACATCTAAAAGACGGACAGAACAGAGAAACACAATGGAAAACCAAGCCAAAATACTATAGAACTAATCAAACAAAGATCGGAGATGCACCTCATAAGAAATGGTTCAGAAAGAAATAGAGAAGAGAACGCTAAGACGGATAAGTTAACAAAAAGAGAGATACGAAAGGACGTCCGAGAATACTAAGCAACTTCTACGCGATGGATACTAGAATCTTCCACATCAGTCAAGAAAGCAAAAAGAGAAATATATAGAGGTAAACAATGAATTTTAGGAATCAAAGACCTTTCAGGGATATGTACGACTTCAAGGGATAGTATAATCGAAAAAGCCGCCAAGTACTACACATCCCTATACACAAGCTCACTCCAAAATCATGCAACGAACTATACATCCGACCCCACAACTAACAACTCCTCCCAGGCTCTTCCCCTTTAATAGCTAGCGAAGTTCGAACAGCAATAAATGAACTGAAGAACGGGCAAACTTCCAGTGAGGATGGAATATATTATAATGAATTCTTGAAATAAGCCGAAGATCACCTGACTCCATCCAATACCACTATATTCAACAAAATTATTGACACAGATGAGATACCGGGCCAGTGAAAACAAGCACGATAAACGTCCTCAAGAAAGGCACAAAAGTTGTCCTAATAAAAGTTGTCCTAAGGTCAATAAGTCTCATGTCAAATCTATACAAACTGTTCTCGAAAATAATCACCAGACGATCAATGAAAACTATGAAAACCAACCAAGCGAACAGGTGGGTTTCCGCTATGGATACAATACTGCAGACCACCTCTAAACCGTGAGCCAGGTTTGGAAATGGAAAAGGCTGAAGAAGTTCAACTAATAGTATAGACTACCTTGATTCGTAGATTATAGCAAAGCTTTTGATTCGGTCGAGCATGAGAGTGTAATACAAGCATTGCACACATAAGGAGTCAGCAACTAATACCTCAGGATACTAAAAAATGTATAACCAAACCTGTTCCAAGGTAAAAACATAAATGAAAGGGGAAAAAATCCGGTTCCTTAAAGGAGTACGACAGGGGGACCCAATATCCCCTAAGCTATTCACAAGCGTACTAGAAAACATTTTCCGCAATTTACGCTGGAACCAGACTTAGGGAATCAACACAAACGGCAGTAGGTTAAATGTAAGGTCTGTTGACGACATCGTACTGTTTACCAAATAATCTAATGAATTGCAATCAGTGCTTCTAGAACTAGGTGACTCCAGCAGATTAGCAGGCCTCCTAATGAACAAACCAAAACACAAGTAATGTCACCTATTGCAGTAGATGGCACAGAACTACAATACATAGGCCTATCTGAATATGTTTACTTAGGAACAAATGAGAATTGTATTTTGTTTTCCTTGACTCTACCAGTAAGTCTTTGCCATACAACAACCTATTTCTTGCGTTTGAAACTGTATTCCGGACGAATTTATTTACGCTATGACAAAGCTGTAGATTTGGTCTTGATGAAAAGTTCAAATGGAAAAATACAATAAATATTAAATTAACAAATTTAATAGTCAGTAGCTCTTACTATGATATTATAAATGTGTTGAAGAACTTTCTTATATAAAAAACAATGTGCGTGAAACGTATACAGTAACGGAGCTTACATTTATTAAATGCAAGAATGGTATCCTACTTTCAAAGACTACATGGTGGACGGGAAAAATGTCTATCCGTAACTTGAATACGCTTTATCAGATTTTCATGGAAATTAGTACGCACACTTAGCCTATAAAGTCCATATGACAAACTCTGTTGATCATGCATGAAATAGGTTAACCGTGTACCGGAGTAACGCCCGATTAACGGCTTAAAAATAGCAATTCATCAGTATACTACAAAGTCACGTGGCTGACTCCCTCATTGGCACAATATGTTTTCCCACTTCCAGATGAGCCGGAAACATCAAATTTGGCATACTTATAGCTTACAGCTAGCAAACGACGGAAATATTCGAATACAATCCGATTTTTAGCTTTTCTTTTGGCCCCCGGAAAACATTCAAATGGTGGTTGCAACATTAAGTTCTGTGTAGACCTTCTTTGGGGGCTTATAGAAGCCGTTCCATCGATCTTGAAACACGGGTTTGGATGCGCAGTGGAGAAAAATGCTTCACTGTTGGGGGAGGGAATATTGATTTTTTAAAACCATGTGCTTGTCATGTGCTTCTATTCGTGTAGAGGGCTAAGTAGTGACAAGGACAGCAGATAGCAAAGTAAATAATCCCTCCCTATTCTGCGCGAGTTTTCTAGGTCATGTTTCAACTGAAATGGAACAGACTATAGTAGCTAAATGGCAAATGGTAACACAAAAGCGATTGCACCAGAAGTAACAGATTTTGAGAGTTCTAGAGGTTTGGTCTTGTGCTTTTTTATCGTATCTCCATCGCCTATAAGCTTACCTTAGGTTGTGTTAGATTTTTTGATAGTAAGTAAATTTTGTATATTTTCCTCACATTGTGTAGCCTATTTTTTTTACAGATTTATAGAACCTGATAGAATCGTAAAATTTGGCAGAAATATTGGCATCCTTATTCTTGCATAAGTTGGAGTTTCTACCTCCCCATAAGTCTGGAAAAACTAGTTGGATAGCCGTGACGTCATTCACATCAACGGAAGTCTAGATCATCTTCATTGATGTTTACTCACTTCCAGCTGACCTATAAACTTGAAATTTGGCATAATTATAGTTTTTAGCCCATAACGGATGAAAAATTCCAACAACAAAAAATTCAAATTTTTTACTTTTCCCCCTCCAGGATGAACTACTAAATTTTTGACTGCGTATTTGTATGGTTTCAGATGTTTTGACAAAAAGCAAAGGAATATCCCAATTTTGTCGTGAGGAATTTGTTGTAAATTCATTCTTTTAATTTTCTAGTTATTCCACTTCACATATGTTTATCAAACTTTCTCAAGAAACCGTGCTCTAAACCTCAGTTGTTTCTGAATTATGTCCTATTAACTCTCTCTGGCACTTTATTATGCCAGTTCACCTGATTTTATTTTTTATTCCTTTGTACATTACTGCATTTGGATGGCTTAGTGAACACACACACGTTTGGTGCAGTTCCATACATTTTAGTAAATCCGTTTAATACCTAATTATCATGAATATGCACTCTGGAAAAGTACTTACCACATTTTGCTCCTCCAAAAAATACTGTATATATATATATATATATATACATATATTACTTGTCACATTTGTATAGATTGTTGAAGATAGTTTATGCCTCAGGAGCATCCAAATTTACACTTAACACATTTAACACAAATATTGTACTTGGCGCATGTGTGCACTAACCCACCGATTTTTGTATATATTTTGTAAAATTTTGTTACATATTTATGCACCGTATTTGTTTCGTAAACCGATATCGCACAGAATCCGGTCTGTCGTTAATTATTGGCTATATACTGTATTGCTGTCACATAGTGAGCAATATTCTCTAGATCTATATCAAAACATCAGAAATGATTTTTATATGTATTTTTTTCTCTCCTTTGCCATCTATTCCACAAAAAACACGCCCTTAAAAACAAGGGAATGTTCTGCACAACACAATACAAGTGACGTCAAAAGCTTCAAAAGCTTAGTGCGCTCTCTGTTCCGCTTTCTCGCAGTAAACAAGTCTTGTTTCTCCCTCGAGTCCATCTACAACTCACTGTAAGTAAGACTTATGTACACAATAAGCGCCAAGTCTTGAACATCAAAGAATATTAACAATAAACAAGTTTAGAGATGCGCATTTTGTTTCATTTTATGCCGCGGTGTTTCCCAATAGCGACTTGCATACCAGACAAGGGTAGAGGTCTAGTAGCCTATAAACAAATTTAGTACAGAACCTAAATTTCAAACATTGCTGCTAGTAGATTGACCTCAACAGATTAGTTCTAATCAAGTAATACATTAAAGGACTTTTATGTAATAACAGTTGGCCAATTTGATTAAAAAAGATCATTTATCGAATCTGGCATTTGTTTCTCGAGATTACGCCTATTCTTGCTGAAAACGTCGATTTTAAGTGCATTAAAGTCACGAAACATTATTTACTATAAAATCTATTTAAAAAATGTCATTAATTCACTATAAAGCCGTGTCCTCTTTTTTAGGACAGTGACCATTGATATTTTTGTATGGAAGAATTAAACGTCTTAATAAATACGCTCGCAGCCCTGTAAGGCCCGGACGGCTTGGGTCGCTTAAATCCTAAAAGGGAGAGGTAAAACTAAGATAAAGAAAGAAAGAAAATAAATACGCATTTATAAGATCATAGTTTCTACTAGTTAGGCTATTTTTTGTTTATTGTCAGCACATTCATAGTTTGCAAACCTTTTTATTTCTTGTTGTATGTTTTAAGCTTTAGAAAGATTTAGAATGACTGATCTCTGAAGTATTTTTATTTAGACTCTTAGAAACCACTTTAAGTTATAAAAAAGTCACAAAACCTAGTATAATTTATTTCTATGCCTATACATGCAAAAAATAGGTGTGCTGACATTGCTTTTATGCACTAAACTTTCACAGTTTCTCATCTAGTTCTGGTTTAAGTAATAGCTTTTCAAATAAAGGATTTTTCTACGACAGTGCGTAAAGTTGCAATTTGGTCAATTTTTATTAGTGCCTAAGGAAATTTTAAAAAAGAAGCCTCGAGAAATAAAGCTAGCCTATATATTTAGGCCTACACACTGTTGTTAATTTTACGCATCGAAAATAAATGCAGTCAGCGATCGGAGGTACAGACGTAAAATCTTAGCATGCCTAGACCCAAGATAGCTGTATATAGGTAGGTATCATTGGAGGATGCGCAGTGGCAAGCTTACGTCACGTGTAGGCAAGCTTCTACTCCCGCTAGCCACTAGCGTGTTGCGAATAGTGTATTTGGCTGTGCGAAATGTATGGAACTTATTGATGTGAAGTGTCTTATTTGTGATATTTTAGTGCCAGTATGCTATCAAAGTGTGTCTTTGTAACATGTTGAAATAGTGGTAAAATTAATGGCGATAGAATAGTGACATAGGCCTATAACATATTTCCTAGAGATAAAAATGTTCGGAATAGATGGATATATTTGTGTAGGAAAACAGACTCGTTTAGACAAGAGAACACTTGTGAATTATCTGATTACTTTGGGAATAATGATTATGATTAACGAGCTGAACTACTGGCTTTATCGCTGTAACTAAAATTTAAAAAAAATGACAAACTCCATATTTTCTACTGTATTGGACGTGAGAATAAAAAAACGCTCTGTTAGAAGTGTTGAAAGAGAGAAAAGAAACTTCTCTATCAATTATTGTTACAGGAGTCATCCCCTACACACGAACAATGTAAGAGTACAGAAGTACTCTAAGCATTGTTGTGCCTGCATTATAGGATGCAGATTACAGAACCAATAAGAATAAAATTTCAAATTGCTGAACAAAGGAAGTTTTACTTGAAATTAAAATATAGGCCTACGTAATAGGAAATGAAATAAGGGGTTTGAGAGATCGGTGTACCATCTATAGAAATATATTTTCAAAGTGTGATCATCATTTAATAAAGGTACGGTACATTCAGGAAATTGGGCAGAAATTATATGGTGATTGCTAGTCATCACAATTTGTGCACTTTCTAAAAAGGAGCTTGATATTTAAGGCAAGATTTACAGCATTCTTTTCCTAGCCAGAGTACGTTAAATAAGAGCCTTTGTTGTATTAAATTTCTTCCCGACTTAATGAAATTTAATTGGACTTAATTACACAAGCACAAATAGAGGCGCCTACTTGAAAAAAATTGTTAGGGGTGCAATAATTGAAGACATTCCCGGAAAAAAAGATTGACCCTCAAGAAATGTTCGCCATTTTTGCCGCTACTTGTCTTGCTCAGGGCTTAAATAAAGAAAAAATTGATTCAATATGTATGAATGCTTAATGAAAATAACTTTAACGATTTTTCCATTTTGATTTTATAAATGTGCAAGAAGTAAGACAATGCAGTTTTGGTTTTAATTATCGAGGCATCCAAATCAGCAAAAGATGCCCTGAAGATGGCGGAAATACGCCGAAAGGCCTAGGCAAATATTAAAATAAAATATTGTTGAGCTGGCATATAGTCTATTTTTATATTAGGCCTATTGTGTAAGTTACATCTTCCAGCATCAGTCCTGAAATTCAGATGGCTACGAAGCTCCAGTATGCTGTCTTCTTCTTTCCACAAAGCCTATCTAACTGGCGGTTGGTAGTTTATCAGCCACTCCATCCTCCTGATTGCTTGACTGGGAGTTGACCATCCAGACAGTTTTGTCAAGAGATTGTAATACGTAATTCTTGGCCGACTTCCAGATAACTTTTCCACCTGGCAGAAAAATATGCTATCCGGACTACAGGCCCTACAGTACTTTCCAAATGAGAAGTCATTTCCTTCACCGCCAATCACGTATACGAGCTAAACAAGCGCCGCTAGCAATAAGAGTCTTCCCTCAGTCTCGCCGTCACTGATTGGACCGCGTATCTATGCAGTTGAAGGACATAGGGCTTGTCATCTGCAAAACACTGTAGTATCCTATGCTCCTCACATTATAGACTATCATCAGTGTGCGATAAGCTTTTAATCACTGAGGAAAATTTCAGTACAGAAGTTGCGTTTCATGAATTACTTATTTAATACATAGCTAGATATCTGCAGATTTTAACGCAAAACATTAAAATATATACTACATATTTTAAAATTTCCGCTTCTATGAGTAGGCCAGTCAGTAGAGGTATTGTATGATGCAAAAGGTGGGGTAGAAGCTTTTATTTTTTTAACTTGTATATATGGATACAAGCATGTAAAAAACAAACATGCTAACACGGGCGATCTCGGGAAAACTCTTGGCGGCAAAAAAACCTCGAAATTTTAGGACGTTTTTGGTTTTACGCCTCTAACACCTAAACGGTGCATCCTAGCGGAAAGGTTACGATGTAATTAATTAACGAACATTAAATTCTGCGTCGAATGAATACCACAACGAAATAATTCGGTCAAGTAGTATGGTCGAAAACCACGGTCAAAGAATGACAATTTTTTCCAACTTTGTCAAAAACTGAGATATGGTACTATATATGACTCTGCAGCTTGGAAATGAGAACTCCGAGAGAAAAACTCATGAAATAAAAGTTGTATAGCATCAAATTCTGCGTCTACGTAGTACCAACATTTTTAATTTCGGTCAAGTACACCTCTCGAAATTGGCAATCTCCCGGTGTCTGGCAATTGGCATATGAAGGTACCTATGAGTTAGATCGCTTCAACAGTACGGGTGTATATCCTACTGAGATATTCTTGTTTTAGTATCATCAAATAATCATTTTAAAATGTAAATAAGGAGAAAACAAATAAGAAAACACAACAGTAAATAAAAAAAACATGAGTGTTATTTAAAAATACATAAGAATTATACACAATACCGTTATTTTATTAATTTACCATGATGTAAATCTATAAAAAAAATTGTTAATAATAGAAATGATGTGTTAATAAGCCTGATGAAGGATAGGCTAAGCCCGAAACAAAATAAAGCCATTCTAAGTAGGCCTACCTGAAAAACCATTAGTCAATAAATATATGTTTAAAAATGTGTATAATTTAAATAAACCAAGGAACCCAATTCCTCTGTAAGCATCTGTGAAAGTGGTAGGAAGCTCTCATCATCCTCCTCTGGTTGTTCCTCGGGCTCCAATAGCTGGTTGAAGTGATCTTTGTCGTCATCATCATCAACTACCAGTGGATAAAGTGTTCTCACATTGTTGAACACAGTAGTGCTTGCATATGGAAGAGCACTTCAGACCAGCCTTACGGCAAGAGCAGGCTCTACTACACGCTATCTTGCAAGGGCATGACACTGTCTTCAGTAGAGACAAGGGAGTCACGTATCTGTTGGTTTTTAGTGGCACTAGACCTGCATTACTACGCACCCATCCTCTTTCTTCAAGGTCTCTTGTTTTACCCAATCATGTCTGTATTTGATGGAAACACAGATATGAATGGTGGCGTGCAGCATCATAATCAGGTGGTAGTCTTGCGAGGTCCACTTTTCCCTTGGCCACTGCTCGTGTGAACGTGGATTGGTGCAGTTCGTCCAGAGCTACTTTGGTAGGATCTCCGGTGTAGAGATCACCAGCCTCATCAATCTAATCATGGCTGGTGAATGGGTTGACGAAGCATCGGGAGATGTCCTGAAGTTCTTTCGAAAAGGTGACCATGCTGCTCAGCTTCATCTTTCCTCGACCAAAAATAGCAGATGTATCACATCCACTAAACACGTGGATGAAAAGGATGTAGCTGGATATGGATTGGTCGAATTTGAAAGATGTTCTCAAATATTGCACATCAGCAGCTTAAGGAAGACCAAGTTGATGCATGGCTGGCCAAGCCCTATCATAAGCACAAGAAGGTCTATGTCCTCTCCAATTATTGGGACATTTTCATGCTCCTTGGTCTTGGAAATGAGCAAGTCAGCATGGGCCTGATTGACTTTAATGTCACAATATTCGAAGTGACTTTTCAGGACTTCAATGAGAAGACTTTTATAAACTCATTGGCCAAAAACTTTTCCTGAGCGACTTGGTTAATTGTATTTACATTAAAGATTACTTCGGGGGAATGGCGAATCTTCATCCGCCGCAATAACTCTGATCTTTTGGTGCCACTCTGAGCATGGTAGGCCTATCTGTCGAACACAACGGCAACTTTCGTGGACCCATAGTGCATTTTTTTAAAAGAGGATTAACTCTTGGCGATGGTGTCGAAGAAGGCGTTGGGTGGCCAAACAACTTTATGAAGCCGATAGCCTCCATCCAATACTGCGAAATACTGTCACTCTTCTGCAGCATTGGAGGGAAGCGGGGTGAATGCTGCGTACATAGACACTATACACTAGACATACACTAAATATAATTATACTTAAATTATTGTTAAATAATAATATTATTATTGTTATTATTATTATTATTATTACTGTTGTTATTAAGAAATGTGATAGGATGATACTTTCGGTTTGGTTGGCTAGAGTTGCAACTCACAGGTACCTTCATGGGATTCTTATACCAATTACCATACACCGGGAGATCGCCAATTTAGAGAGGTGTAGGCCTACTTCACCGAAACTGACAATTTTGGTACTCAGTGGACGCAGAATTTGATGCACTACAACTTTTATTTTACGAGTTTTTCTCTCAGAGTACTCATTTCCAAGCTGCAGACTCATTTATAGTACCATATCTCAGTTTTTGGCAAAGTTGGAAAAAATTGTCGTTCTTTGACCGTGGCTTTCGACCGTGTTACCTGACCGAATTATTACGTTACGGTACTCATTCGACACAGAATGTTATGTTCTTTAATTAGTTATATCGTAACGTTTTCGCTAGGATGCACCGTTTAGGAGTTATAGGTGTAAAACCAAAAAAAGTCCTAAAATTTCGAGGTTTTTTTGCCGCCAAAAGTTTTCCCGGGATCGCCCATGTTAGAATTTTTGTTTTTTTACATGTTTGTATCCATATATACAAGTTAAAAAAATAAAATCTTCTACCCCACCGTCACAGTGACGGCAATAGCAGTTAAAGAATTAACGATGGTGAGGGAATTGCAAATGATTGATTTTATGGAATGATTTTTTTCTTTTAATCTTGCTGCGCAGTTTGTTGAGTGGAAAGAAATTTCATTTCGAAGTCCCTACGTTGAATAAATGTTGCTGGATCAGCAGCATCAAGAAAGCAGGTAGATTATTCAAAACAGGAGTTTACTGAAGCAGATGCTGCACAATTGAATAGACAATTCACCAGAATGTATAGTACACTTGGTTAGCAAAAAAGAAAAGTCTAGCAGAAGATGGTTGGGTTTACTGTTACTAGGAGTGGAGGGGAACTCCTTCACAATCTTATTTGTGTTATTGCTACTTGTGGCTACTTGCAGATTCTTCTTCCTGAATGGCTGAAAAGAAAGGGACGATGTAAGAAGAGAGAAAGGGACGATGTAAGACGAGAGAAAGGGACGATGGAAGAAGAGAGAAAGAATTCCTGTACCTTACTTGCTCCTGGAATAAGTTCATTAATTGTAAATGCTCTTTTTTCTCTTCTGATAGAGGAAACTAACAGAGAGTACAGTCTCAGAACAAGGAAATTTATAACTGGAGTAAATTATGTTAAATTGATTTTCTTACAAATACGTGTTAAGATTGTATTTCGTTCTTTAGTGGAAAAATCAATGTACTTTTTAAAAATAAATATAAAATCTCCAGGTTCAAACATACTCGGTGGCCTTATTACCGAATTAGGGTTGTATGTCTAACTAACTAACAAGTTTAGTCATATTCTTCTTATTTATTCACACACAGCTGAGTACATAATTCATTAGCTCATCCTTTTAGATTTCTGAGACCCGAAGATTAATATTAATATTTTTGAAATAATAATAATAAATATTAGATTGATTCTAACGAATTATGTACCATGGAGCTGCACTGGGGCTCGAGCTGCCCCAACATTTACTGCAGCATATACACATACACATGCGCAGACAGAGGTTATTGATTTTCTGGTGTACGGCTGTCAACGTAAGAAACGGAATCGACTACGTTTTTCAACCACAAAGCGTGATGATTCTTGAGGCCACAGTGAGATATTTAACATTTAAAAAGGCGTAATTAATTTTAATATTTTAGTTTTTTATCAAACTGATTCTATTTAATAAGCATACCCAGATATTCTTAACTGAAATAGTAGGCTATGTACCAATTAATTGAAACCAAAGTTGGTTACAATGGATTATTTTTTTAGCACCAGTGCGATCGGGGTCGGTGAACTGCCACGAATGCATTGTGAATAGCCACAAAGTCTATGGAAATTGCCAAGAAGGTATCTTTGAATTGCCACAAAGGTATATGTGGTTTGTCTCAAAGGTACAAGATTTTCCCTCTCACTTTGTACAGGCTTGGGCAACCAGCGTTAAAAATGTGGTAGATATAAAATTATAACAATTTAGAAAGTATTGACTTACTTATACTCTCTGAGTTTTAATATCTTGGTCTTAGGCTATGCACATCTTTCTTTACAAATTTAGAACATTACATTTAAAATAAATTATCACTAAATATTGTTCACTTTTCATTGTACGTCAAATTCACTGTCATTGCGAAGCAGGGTACAACAGACACTGATAACAAACAACGTGAGCAACATAGGCCAATGCTCTGCAGGATAGAACAAACTGAAACAACTTGAGCGACACGAACACCCTTATCGACACAGGTACCAACCACAAAATTTACTGCAGATGGTTTTGTGACAATTTACATATCTCGATTTTTTAACAAATTTTTGCCTGTTCGGGTTTTGTGGCAATTCACGTACAACCAGAGCGATAATGTGCTACTTTTACTTTATGTGTCTTGTATTAGAAGTTATATTTTTAATTCTAACTGTACAAAAATATTAAATAAATGACCGTCAAAATTAAACAAAGTTTACATACCGTATTTTACGGACTATAAGACGCACTTTTTACCCTGAAAACAGAGCCTTAAAAGTTGGGTGCGATTAATGGTCCGAAGTATACTAACAAATTTAAAGTATGGTAAATATTGCCGGAATATCATAGCTATAAACAACTATAAGATTTTGGCACAGACTGCACATCAGTGCACTTGTCACAATCGTTAAATAAGGGTAGCTGGAAGCCAGGTATACAATGCGAAAAGAAAGGAATGTTTAGTTCTTTTATACGAAAGGAGTTGTCTCCGCCGAGTGGTTTAAAGGAAGGCAATGACCTCTAAACAGTATTGTCCCGTTACAATTACCGTATACTGAATTGAGGGTAGGGGAGTGTAAAAGTATTTCAGTCTTTCATGAGAAACTAATTCAGTTAAAATTTACGCGTTGCCACCTGTAAAGAAGAGATTTTCATACAACGCATGTTTTAAGTTAGAAGTGATTTATACTGATTCTATTGTATAAGGATATAATTTATTTATGCAGTGAGGTATATTTATTGAGCCCTTTAAAATGTTTCGTTTAGAATCACATTAAATTTCTTTTCCTTTAAATGCCCATCCCAAAATCAAGATGCGTCTTATGGTCCGGAGCGTCTTATAGTCCGTAAAATACGGTAATTTATACCGATTTGGTCTTTAATTTTGCTTGGCCCTCTAGAAAGCACTGGGAAACATTGCACATGAGTTGCATTTACTCAATGTTGTCCTACAGCAAACAAGTAAGGTCTTTCTTCATATGAACATCATGATTCAGCAAGGTACAATGAATTGTCACTGCTCCCAGGGAAACATTGCTCATGCATGCATTTCTTCAAGTTTCCTTTGCAAACGATTTACAAGTCAACGTGTTAAAAAGAAGTACACGGTGAGAGAATATGCCGATAAACAACGGAACCGCATACTCTCTCTATCGCTATCTCTATAGGCCTATACCTCTCTCTCTCTCTATCTATCTCTCTCTCCCTCTCTCTCTCTCTCTCTCTCTCTCTCTCCCTCCCTCTCTCTCTCTCTCTCTCTCTCTCTCTCTCTCTCTATTCAAGTGTCTCTTACTAAATCTTCTTCATCCGTAACATGCATCTCCTCGGTTCTGTTTCATGCACTATTTATTTGTGAATCTGTAGGAGACAGTGTACCGGCGTCTGAAGCCTACATTCACGAAAGTCACGCGTAAAAATTGCAGTGTTCTGTTTGCGAAGCACTTGACACACACAACCTACACACATACAAATATGCAAACACAATTTCATGGCTGCTGCATAAGCGAGCACATGTAATGGTTTCTGTGAGCCATAAATCTTCCCCCAAATTATGAATGTGGCTATGAATGACACACGTTTAAAAGCTTTACATGTTATGGTTAACGAGTTAAAACAATGAAGTTCATTATGCATAGACTTGTCTTGTACAGCTAACACAATAACGTTCTCCATATTCATTATAATCTGTTCTAATTTTTATAAACGTTTACATCATGACATGAATTATTTATCAACTGTTCGTGTTAAACATACACCTAACTGACATAATCAATTAATTCGAGAATAAATTTCAATTCAAAAGTACTTATATACAAATCAATAGTGGAAACTATAATTTTATATGGAGCAGAAACGTGGATAGTAAATAACAAACAAAAAGCAAAACTACGAGCCACAGAAATAGATTACTGAAGATCAGCCAGAAAATCAATGAGGGGGAAAAGATAAGAAACACGGTGTTAAAATAATTAATGAATGTGGGTGAATATGTCATAGAAATCATTAAAAAGAAACGATTATGTATGGTCATGTCAAAAATAATGAGCGATGAAAGATTGCCCAAGATGGTGACGAACTGGGAGCTTGATGGAAGGAGAAGGAAAGGAAGGCCGATTGACACCTGTATGGATGGATGGATGGATGAATGGTAGCAAGAGGACTGCAAGATGAAGGTACGATGGATAGATGACAGAAGTGGAGTAAAATTAGTTAAAATTTGAATATATAATTATTATGTATTGTTTGGTTAAGGGAAACCACAATATTGTGGAAAACCCCCAAGGAAAAAAGAATTAATGAATGCCATAAAAATATGACTACTTTAGAATAGCTTCTCAGACAATGAAGACAATTTTTTAATTATTGTTCTCTTTAGATTCCTCGACTGTTTAGATATAGAAAGGTATGTTATATAAATTCTGTATACTTTTTCCTAAGGCAGCCTTTAACTAGAGGAAGTATAATAAATGAAATATAATGACATACAATGGTTGAGGACGATATTGTAGGTCCATTACGTTACAACAGTGTCATGTTAATGAAGGAAGCAATAAGGGCCAACCATAAAAAAGTGCAGGAATCACAAAGACCTTGATGGAGCGTTCTCAAGATGTAGGCGGCCACGTTCAGCAACTGACCAGGCCTATGTCTGTAGATTTACAGGACTAATGTAATACAACTTATAAAGAAAAATCCTGCGGGATAAAATTCTGGCACAGCACCGATGTTACAGACTTAAGAAGCATTACACAACCGCCGTTAAAAAAAATTGTAAATTCAGCCCTTCATAGATGACCGTTACGGCTAAGTTTCGCGGTTGTCAGTAGGCTATTCTATTTCTTATGTATGCTATCCGTATACGCTATGTTTCAACAGTGTTTCCATATAGGCTTGACTGAGAATAATATTCAAAATAGGAAACTCAAAAATAAATAAATTAAGCCTATTTATGAACAATAGTGTAAAATGACTAAAATGAAAATAACATTTTTTCTTCTTAAAATTACTCAAACAACGGATGTTTAATTGTTATGAACAGATAATGGGCAAACGTTTTTGCATCTGGGAAAAGAACTCTCGGCTTATTTTCTTTTTTTCATGTATCGAAAAGTTTTTTTATTTTTTTATTTTCAGTCTTCGAGCGGAATAAGTCAGATGCTACTGAATATAATTGCGTTAAAAATTACATGTCTACTTATAACTATTATATTATAAATAATTTTCTATGGCAAATTTGTTAGGGGGTATACTCTTTTGTAGAAGCACTTTGTGAAAGGACATTGAACTCTTTCATGTTGCAGCGCCAATTTACTATTGATTTATTGTGGATAATGAACGGGCGTTCCTAAAACTGAAGTCAGTGGCTTAATCCTATTTATGACATGCATTAAACTGTCTCCGAGAAAAGAAAAAAGGATTTTCATAGACCCCATTTCAATTTCGAGTTAACTATCTTGGGCCTTTGTTCAGCTTTACTTCCTGCCCGTACCATAGGTAGGTAGGCATACTATAGATGGAGGAAGAATTGTTTTCGACCCCCGAAATCGAAGTTGAGTTTTTAACATAAATACACGTTTCAAGGCCCCCTGGATCCAAAAATACTATTTTTTGGAACATGTCTGTTTGTGTGTCTGTGTGAATCTCTGTGAACAGGCTAGCTCCAAAACGGAAAATCGTATGAAAACAATATTTCGTATTTGGCTCAGGTACCTTCTGAAGATATGATTCGAAGATTGTCGACAAATTTTTCTTATTTTTAAGGGGACTTTACATAAAGAAATTTTCGCTTTTCGCGATTTTCTCGAAAACGGCTCAAACGATTTTCTTTAAATTTTGCACATGGGTTTCTTATACCAAGAGCTAAAACTTTTATCTAAAACATTTTTCCGAACAAATTCTCTGAAGGGTAGTTACAAGCCACCCACTGTGAATACGCGCCCTTTGCAATATGGCCTCTTGTAACGGAAAATCGCACGAAAACAAAATTTTGTATTTGCGTTGGGTACCATCTGAGGATATGACACGAAGATTGTCGACAACCTTCTCTTATATTTAAGGGGACTTTATATGAAGAACATTTCGTTTTTTTTGCGATTTTCTCAAAAACGGCTCTAACGATTTCCTTTAAATTTTGTACATGGAGTGCTTATACCAAGAGCTAAAACTTTTATTTGAAACTTTTTTCAAAAAAAATCTCTGAAGGGTGGTTGTAAGCCACCTACTGTTTGTAGAAACTCTTGTTTTCCCTGGTGAACAACTCAATATGCGGACTTTCAAGGCCTCTTATTCTATTTAAGCAGGTGAAGTGAGAAAGGTGTACAGATGATTACAGTAAAGAAATATCTGAGGACAATGTTCGATAAATTTAGGGAATTATTCTTACCGGCGGAAAGTTCAATAAACGTTTGCAGCCATTTGTTTTTTCTTCTTTTTTTTTAGTTTGTCCATAGCCTGCGTTTTTAGTCGGAACATTCAAAGAAGGGGCTATGAGGTATTTATAACATAATTAGCGTAAAATTGTGTCTTGCGATTCTGTACAAGGATATGCTGCTAACGTTTATTCGGGCAGAGGAAGTTATGCGATTTTTACATAATATTTTTATTTTATTTTATTTTATTTAACTCTCATTCCATAGTTAGAACATAATTTTTGCTTTATCATCAGGTGCGAGACTTAAGTCTTTCTTTCAAGAAAATGTGTAATGAACAGAAACATACATTCACATTGGAATGCGATTGCTTTATTGTTCTAGGACATCACTCTTAGCATGAATAACGACAGACACAAGCGTGTCTCAAAATTTTAGTACAGGTAAATAATATTTTTTTAAAGAGGTATTTTAAGATTTCTTATAAACTCATAAAATATTCAACTAATTTATAAACACTTTAATTTTGACCTGTACTGAGCTAGATTGCTCATATTGCACATATGCATTAGTGATGTATCATCAGGGAATAAGGCAAAATGAATGAATAAGTCATGTTACAGATTAATGTTATAAAGAAGTATGTCACCTCACACAGTGAACGTCAAATACCGATAAATTTCTTATATCGGCCACAGTCAGAATGAGGGAAACAACGCTGGAATGTCCCAGAGAAGCAAATTAATCAAGCAAAAGTCATGTGTTAAAAAACTAGTAAACCTTATCTGGTGACCAAATTAAGGCTATTTAAAGACTTTAACAGTGAATAATTGTGCTCAAGAATAGTGATGAAAATCCTTTTACAAAAAGTACATTCTATTTCTAAGATGTTGGAAAAGGCTTTACGAAATTTCATATGCAGTTACAGAATTTAAGCAAGTAGAAGTTTTGGACATTAAAAAAAATAAACAAAATTTCTAGCGAGACTGTTTTAAAAGCAGTTTAGCAGAGAAAAAAATAAATTTTGAACAAAAAAAGGTTGAATGTCTCTATTTTAAAAATCGTATTCCAAAGATGCACAGTATTTATATTTCTATAGTGATCTGTAGCTTTGTATTTGTTCTTCATTTCATAACAAGTAGGCCTAATTCTCTAAACATCTAATTTACAGAAAATGAAAATTTATTACTGTATTGTAGTTGCTAATTTTTTATTATAGTAATAATAATCACAATAACAAATTAATTACAAATATCACAATTTTGACCAGAATAATAGAAATACAAGTTATAATAAGGGAACAAAATCGCACTATTTTGAAAAAATTATTCAAGTTACGTTGAAAATAATTGCCTTTTATAAAGTGGATGAAAAATTATTTTTGCCATGTGGAGACGATACAATTTCAATTGCTCCTCCTGAAAATGTACATGTCTTTTTATGTTGTGTCACCTTTCTTCCGGGATAGTGATATATGGTTCTTTGCGCGGTTACTTAGCACCAGCAGCAGCAATAATAATAACAACAACAACAATACTAATAATAATAATTTATTTATTTAATACATTCTACAAATAACTTTTGCATTTTAATTAGCAGGCATCTTCGGAATGATAATACTGTGTATTGATGATAATTATGAAGATGATAAAGCAATATATACAGCACTATACAGAACTATATAACTGGACTATATAACCGGTGTTTCTTTATGTTAATTGATCTGACTAATTCGGTCTTGGGCTTCCGCTTTCCAAAACAAAAGCAACGTTGCAATATTCTCTCATTGTTATCACTGACCTGAGTTCTTCCTTCGCTTTATTCAATTCACACGTGTTATTGTTTACTGTAACTTGATCTTGCAACCGCGCATTTCACTCCACGCGGAGTAGACGAGTAGCTGTCAAAATCGCCACAGGACATTCTTAGGGTACGTATACATCTGCGCTCCTCTTGCGCGCCGTGCGGCACGCGTGCAGCACGCGTGCCGCTCGTTGAAATTATTTTCACTGCGCTCCTCTTGCGTTCCATAGGAAAGCGACGAACCTACTGCGAACCACTAGCTTTCATCATTAGGCCTTATTTTGTGTGTTGTCTTGCTTAGAAAACGAGTTTTGAAAAAAAGTTCTCAATTGCAAAACTTGTCTACGGCTTAAATATCGAAACAAAACCATTTTTAAACAAGAGTTGAAAAGTGTGTAAACAGTGTTATTATTTATATTTTATAACTTAACTTTTCCTGTACCTTTGCTGGCGTTAACTTTAATTTTCTCTCGCCGGTTACAAGAAAGCATAGATAAAAAGATAACATCTTCTTCTTGCACTCTTCTGAGGACGTATTTATTTCCATTCCTATTTCCCTCCATGCATCCTCCTTTAAACTTTTTTGTAGTGATCCTTATGTTTTGGGTTCCACAGTAGAGGTTTTGATTTGTAAATATGTTTCATCTGCAGTATCTTCTCCTCGGACCACTCCATGATTATATCACATACAAGCTAGCTCATTCAATCTTGACTAATGTCCTTCAGAGAGGGACCAGTGGGCTAGCTAGGCACGTCAGCAAAATAGAACATGTTACAATAAACAAACAGTCGAATTTCCTGTACTCTGTTTGGAGACGACAATTCACTGCTATATAATTAATGCAACACGGGTGCATGCAATTGTTTTAACGAATGCTATTTATTTAATAACGTGATAATGCCTCCTATACTGTCAAAACAAAAAGGGGAAACTCTACAGTCAAAGTAGCGAGATTATTGCTAATGTTTATGAGTAGGCCTGCATGAAGGAAGAAGCCAAACATAAAGATCGATTTTCTCCAGCGTATTTTAAAGAAATTCAGAAAGTGCAAAGTAACGTACACAACTTCTGACTCAGCTCCTGCTTCTGTATACCTATCATTCCGCAAAAGGTGAGTAAGTGACTCGCATCAACCTCTCATATAATTTTTTCATTTGCCAATTGTATAGTAAAGCTTGAGGAGCGGAGCGCTGTGAAAATAATTTCAGCGAGATGCACGCGTGCAGCACGCAACTGCCAAAAACACGTCCCAATATGAAATCAGAAATCCTTTGTGTTCGTCGAAAAAACCGACAGAAGACGGATCGTGGCGAGCAGCACGCGAGCGGTTCGCGTGCACCTCAAAATGCCGTACACATCTGCGTGCCGTGCGGCACGCGTGCCGCACGGCACGCAAGAGGAGCGCAGATGTATACGTACCCTTAGATTTTGATTGGCTGGGGTAACTAGCCGATTGGTGCGGTAAAAACAAAGAACATGGGTTGAGCTGTCGGCAAACTTTTCCTCCTAACGAAAGGAAGCCGCCTGGCCATGCAATGAATAACTGGACTATACAAATAATGCACAAGATTACAGCTTCAAGCATTCCATTACACAGCAAATTGAACATAAGTATGTCACTTAAGAAGACTTGTCAAATCAGGAGGTTTAAGGTCTTAAATAAAATAAAATAAGATGATGATGATGATGATAATAATAATAATAATAACAACAAACTCTAAATTAAATTTTAGGCTGGAATACTCACATGGCACATGTAGGGAAAACAAACATTCAATAAAATTATATTAATAACTTAAAAGTATTGATGAACATATTTTGAAGCTATTAGTCTGGCTAGAAATGGCTCAATGGAGGACACTGTAGATCTGTAAATTTAACTCCAATGCATATTCATAATCTTGGAAAATCACGAACACCGAAAGACAATTATTTAAACCCACACAAATAACTTACCAAAGCAAAGGATAGCCTACAGAAAAAGTGAGTAACATCGCAATTCCATTTCCTACCCTCTAAAAGGAAAAGTGGGTCTTCGGAGAGGGAAAAATTGAAAGCATGTTCGTCATTTGGAAAAGGATTTAGAGTGTACCTGCAACACACTTGCGGTTGTTACTCGTACGTTTTTGAAACAGTAGATAAAAAATTATGAAAAATTTTGAGAAAACGAAAATAGGCCAATGGCAAGTTCAACCACATTCTTAGCGGACCTCATCATTCGGATTGAATTCCAGACAAAGTGAACAACAGGTTAGGAACCTTCTGAGGGGGTCGACAAGTACGAAATATTCCAACAATTATTTTTTCCATTGAATATGACCCTTCTCTTTTATACAGTGGGAACTAAGAAAATCCTTCCCATCTTCACTTAAACTGGCTGGGATGTGGTTTTCAGACCTCGAAGTTTTGGCTTCGGTAACGCACTCAGTCCTTCTGGTTCATAGAATTCTCCTCGTTCAAGAAAAGTATAACTTATTCTCTGGGTTTAATTGTAATACTAAAGGCGTAAGGCTAGGCATGTCTTTTACTGATGCAATAAGAACCTAAAATGTGCTGGTACGTGAATAAGAGAGTCTTACTTTTCAATTTCAGTGGCTGAATTAAAATTGCTAGGCCCGTTATGACTGGAGCCTGCATTCTTATGACATGTATTTTTACTCTGTTCTGTTTTTCCATGTCCGGATTTATTTAAGGAAGTCTTAAGCTACCGCTAGCATGAAAACACTCCTTTTATTGATTAAGTTACATCAATTGAAATTTGAACACATTTTTCTGCATAATGATGTTATTTTTCAAATTAATTAGCCTACAATGCAGCCAAGAGTGACCAGTCTTCTTTTTTATAATTTTCTTTGCTATTAGGGGAATTATGTTTTTAGTTTTGGTATCAATCATCTTCTGCAGGTTAATATAGATTTAATGTGATGTAGATATATCTGGGTTGAGCGAAATTCAAGGATATAACACATCAAAAGTTAATGACACAATATTTAGGAATTCACTTTATTTATTATCTACTGTGTCATAGTTAAACATGGTTTCGCAATTTTTAATTCGCAATAATTAACTTGTTTGAAATTGAAAATTGAAGCATCATTCAATACTCTGATCATATAATTATGGGTATGTTCGCTAGTCGAATTTACTTAAAAATTGTTGAACACTAACATCTGTGCATCATGGTCAGACAACCCATTTATATAATTGAAATACTAAAAAATTGTAAAATCCGAGTTTTGTTCTGTAGGCCTATCTATAAACATATTATTTATTGGTGGTTGAGAGTTGTTTTGAATTCTAGTTGGAGAATTTACTATGAAGTCTAAATTACCTACTATGGACATCAGTCTGACCATTCTTTCACAATCAATTGAGATGTGTAAGTTAAATATGAGAAAATATATGTTACTCAATTATAAATTGATAATAAATGTCATTTTGTAGCTGTAGAAATATTTTAGCCTGTCATTGGTTCCTTTAAGAATATATGCACTGGTTAAAACTATCTGGCCTTATAAACGTGATTCCTATATAGCCTATGACAAAAAAAAAAAACTTCACAACGGTTCTCGCACTTCCGTGAGGTTTCCCATTGCGTGATGCGGGGATGGACGATGTGTTAGCGCTACGTTGCCCACTGCAGTTCCCCTGCTTAATGTGCTGTGTCTTTAATGAATCAAGTTCGAATTACACCGCACATAGTGACTCATAAACCAAAGATAGCATCCTCCCACATTAATCAATTTAATACCATAATGAAAATATTATCCTTAACTTATAGAATGCAGTTATATTTCCGTAAATTTACTGTAACACACCAGACGATGTCATTGGCTTGTAATAAAATTAGTGTGATTTTCAATCCTCTTACAAAGTGAAAATAAAGTTATACATATAAGTTAATAGTTTATTATTCTAATAAGCGAATTTTAACATCTTTAGATAGAATCAATTCTTGTTAAAAATATTTTAAAAAAGGCGTTAGACTTAGGCTGTAAGCTTACAAAATTATATAATTAGTATTAATTATAAAATGAACTTAAACAGTTATTTTTTTTAATTAGTGTAGTTATATTTTAACCTCCAATTTTTCCCTTTAACTAGGAGCGTATATGTAGGAGTCTTTCCGAATTGAAACTTTATAAACTAAAAAATCTTTTAGGCCTATTAACTATCGAGTAAAAGTAAAAGAATATAAACATTATAACTTAAAAACTCAACCAAAAAAGCGAACAGAAAACGCTTGGAGGGTATTGCGATAAACCGCTTCAAATGATGGCAAGGTTTACTGATTATAGAAGTCGAATCGAAAAGTTTCGTTGGGTTCTATAAAGTTCTGCTTCTATTCTATAACAAAGTTAGGCTAAAGAAAGAGAATAACTAGGTAGTGAGTGGATAAAATAAGCTTTAAAAGCCCAAAGAGGCATAATTTAAAAAAAAGTATAAAAAGCACAATAAGTGATAACAGTAAGCATAATTATTGGAAGATTATCTATCTGACTCTATCTTTAGCTTACCTTAGTTTTACCTCTCCCTTTTAGGGACATTTAAGCGACCTATGCCGCCCGGGTCTTACAGGGCCGCGAACTGTCGGGAGAAGGATTAACTATGGATCACATACATCCTTTTTTGGACCAGATAAGGACATGGAGGGCCTCCCCGGATAAGTGATCAGCCCATTGCCGAGACCCCCTCCGAGACAACACGAACACATAGGACGAGGCACACCATTCACACACACACACACTCACTCCGAACAAGGCGAGGATGGGATGAAGATGACGGCCAGATGATATCCGTGGACCACAAGGACCTAAAGTTATCCGACATTTGTATCACAGGTGAGGAAAAACCCCGGAATAAACACCACCGACCAGGATTCGAATTCGGGCCCGCTGCCTGTTTAAAATTTATCAATAGATTTAGTGCAAACATTAAAAACATTTCCAGAAACAATGAATATCTTATACGTAAAGATTATCTATTTATGTTCAATGTACAATCTGAATCAGAGCAGTTCACATCTACTGAATAGGCCTACCAGCTTGCTCAAAATAGCTGTAATTGCAATTAAATGGTTTCATGAGTTTCCCACAGATTATTTTGTGGCTGAAAATGGAAAACTTTTGCGTACCGGCACCTTATGTTCAGAGTGCAGGCGTAGATTCGGAAAACTCATTCTTATCTGATTAGGCCAACCACCTCTTTAGTGCATTTTTTGTTATTATATGTGCATTTGTATTTGATAAAAAATCCAGTTAAAATAACTTGTTTCAGCCTCCATTCGTTTAATATTGTATGAAAGTAGACCTAATCCATACATAATTAATTTCGTTAACAAGATTTATTACGGATAAAAAATTTGCCTGGATTAATTTTCAACTGGAACTGTCATCTATTGCGTATAGGCCTATTCTTTTCTGTTGAAGGCCTGCCAACAACCGGAGGCCTATAATAAATAAATAAACTAAACAGATTCTTAAAAAATAGGCCCCGATATATTACCTTCAGTAATTTTGTGTTCAAGCCCCAAATGGGTCTAGTGGCAGCAGTTAATGCAGGTAGTAATTTACTTGCTCTCTCAGCAATATACGCGAGATGAGAACTAGAACTAACGTACTAGAACTAATACATGATTTTCATTATTTCATCAAAGTATAAGAGGACTTGAATCTAAAGTTGAAAAATTTAAGTTAGCAATTCAGGATACAATTAATTCTAATATGCAGGAAATTCAAATTACTTGTTTAACGGAACACCACTGTGCAGAAACAGAGCTGGAACAATTAAAAATTGATAACTTTTCATTGTGTTCAAACCTTCGTAGACTTCCAAAAAATCGGGTTCGTGGAACGCACGCGACAGAAGTGAAACTTGGATTTTTTTTTATTTTTTTTGATATTTTCAATT
Organism: Ectobius pallidus; assembly: GCA_964059195.1. Lineage (NCBI taxonomy): Eukaryota > Metazoa > Arthropoda > Insecta > Blattodea > Ectobiidae > Ectobius > Ectobius pallidus. The sequence continues at coordinate 174,229,263 of CAXKWD010000003.1, read as the reverse complement.
TTGGATTATAGGATTTTTTCAATTTTGGATTGTTGCACTTTTTAAATTTTGGGTTTATGGACTTTTTTAATTTTGGATTTTTTTACTTTTTAAACTTTGGATCTTTGAATTTTTTAATTTTTTAAAATTTTGTATTTTTAAAATTTTGGATTTTTAAAATTTTGGATCTTTGAATTTTTTATTTTTTAATATTTTGATTTAGGATTTTTAATTTTTTTTAATTTTTGATTTTGTATTTCTAATTTTAGATTTTGAATTTTTTAAATTTTGGATTTTTGGATTTTTAAATTTTGTATCTTTTAAATTTTGGATTTTTTTAATTTCTTATTCTGGATCTCTGAATTTTTTAATTTTGAAATTTTGGAATTTTAATGTTGGATTTTTAAGTTTTTGATCTTTGAATTTTTTTAATTTTTGGACTTTTTAATTTTGTATTTTTTAATTTTTTATTTTCACATTTTTAAAATTTTGGATTTTGGTTTTTAATTTTTGAATTTTGGATTTTTTATTTTTGAATTTTTGAATTTTTTATATTTTATTGATTTGACTTTTTTCTGTGCAGTCCGTCACAGACCCGCTACTTTCGTTACGATTTTCTTCGTAACGCAAGTTTGGGTTAGCTCTCGATTTACTCCTAGCGCGCCTAAAGAAGTTTCACTTCAAAAGTGTGGAGTTGTGTGTGTATTTATCAAAAGATACTTAAATTTTAGTCATATAGACAGCAGATCCTTCTGCAAGGAATAATTTCAATTATTTTATGTCAGTTAAAAAGGTACTTAATTCTCTGAAGGGTACTTAATTAAGTAATAATGTAAACAAAATACTGTGTGGGAACTTCAATGTGGACTTCTCAATCGATAGTGAAAAAAAAGATCAGACCGATATCATTACGAGATAGTTATAATTTATATTTCATAGTAAACTTTACAAATAGAATTCAAAACAATTCTCGACCAACAATAGATAATATTCATAGATAAAGAAAAAAATCAAAATACTATCAATATTAAATGGTTTACCAGACCATCATGCACAAATGTTAGTGTTGAAAAATAATACAGTAAATTCACTTAGAAACATAACTTACCCTTAGAAATATGACTAGAGTAATGAATGATGCGTCAATTTTTAATTTCAATCGAGATATTGCGATTTAAAACTGGGAATCAATTTTGTCCCATCGACAAAGTAGAAAGTAAATTAAATTGATTCCTAAAGTATGTGTGGCGATATTTTGAGGCCAATTTTCCAGTATAAACTCCTAATTTACCTGATTTAAAGATTAAAACATGGTTAACTGCTGCTATTAAAATATATTTGCAAACAAAAGATGGCTTTTAACCAGTAACAACAAAACTCATAAGGAATACTATAAAAAGTATCACAACATACTGAAGAAAGTAATTAAAGAAGCAAAGAGTAGGTAATTTTCATAAGTAATTAATAAATCACACAATAAAACTATATGGATAACAAAGGAAACAATTATTGTATGTCACTAACTTACCAAGACATGATTTTAATAGTCACTTAATAAATATTGTGGAGAACTGTATCCTCCCAAATAAATTAGCTTTAAGGCAGTAGACCTAATGACAAAATCCACAGCGTTGAACCATAAATTTCAAATCAAACCGACTTCCTCTATATAAATTGAAAACATAATCAAGTTGCTCAAAAGTAAAAGCTCATCTTGATGGGTTGAGATAAGTAATAAATGTTAAAAAGTTGTTCATCTGAACTTAAAAAATCGCTTAGTCATTTATGTAATTGTTCGTTAGAAAGTGGATTATCTCCAGCAAGACTGAAGCATGCTATTGTTAAATCCATCTTTTAAAAAGGCGACAAAAATGTACTATAATAGACTTATAGACCTAAATCGCTCTTGACCTCATTTTCAAAAGTTTTTGAAAAACGTTATGTACAACCGCATAATACACTATCTTAATTTGAACAATATGCTTACATCATCTCAGTTTGGATTTAGAAGTGGCATGTGCACTGAGAATGCTACATTTCAACTCACTACAGAAATATTGGAAGCGTCAGTTAAAAAGAATTATGCTCTGGGAATTTTCTGGGACTTAGATAAAGCGTTTTTCTCTATAAATCTTGACATTTTACTTAAAAACTTGGATCATTATGGGTTGGATAATTTAACACTAAAGTGGTTCAAATCATACCTGACTGATAGAACTCTAAGGGAATAACAAACGGAAATGAATGTAACTTAGGGGTTGTTAAAAGTGTAGTACCTCAGGGATCGATACTAGGACTTTTGCTCTTTTTAATTTTCATCAATGACTTGCCATGTAACTTAAGTGACGAATCAAAGGCATTGCTTTTTGAAGATGATACTAGTGTACTTGCAACAGGCACCTTCTCTTGATCATAGAACACAGGGAAAATGTTTAAAGAATTGACTTTGGCATTTTATTCAGTTAACTTTGCTCTTGTTCATCTGTCTACTGTCGCGGGGGTCGTATTATCGGGGAACTCTTCCCATAGTAAGAAAATATTTAGATTATAAAAACGGCAATAAGAATAATATGTGGAAAGAAAAAAAGAGAATCTTGTAAACAGCTATTTGAACAATTAAATATCCTAACTCTCACAGGGGAGTACGATATACTCTGTTATGTGTTCTATAGAAGGCCTATGTAATATTGATAAATTTCAAACTAATTGCAATGTGCATGGATGTAGGTCTAGTACTAGAAACATGAAGGATTTGCATAGAACAGCTAATTCATTAAAACTCTTTCAGAAGGGTGCTTATTATTCTGCAATTAAGATTTACAATAAGCTTCCAAGAAACATTAAATTATTAGGGCTTATGTATTAAAAGCAAATGTAAATCTTTCAAAAGATCTCTCAAGGAAATTTAATAACTCACAACTTCTACATTCTGAATGAATATTTCCAACCTGGATAAGTTTGGCAGCTTACAGTTATGTATATTGCTGTTATAACATGCATGTATATTTTGCACGTGTTCTATATCCTTGAGCCTCGCTCAACTCAGGATCTACAGGACGAGATATCTACATCTACATTTACATGTACAAAAGGGGAGGTATGAAAAATCCATATTAATGTCACCCTAACGTTATAATGTAAGTAGTGTTTGAGTAATGTCGAATTATATCACATAACGATATTAAGCAGAATTATTCCAGGTTGAAAACTATGTACGAGAAAGGACGAAAAATCAGCCGAAGAGCCGAATATCTCCTTGTAGCGCAGGATTATGGACTAAAGTAAGTTAAGTTCAATCATTAAATAATGTTTTTTTTTATTATTTGCAAAAAAAATAAATAAAAAAAATATATATATATAACTTATGTATGCAACGTTAAATCCATAAGAACTATTTTTTAAATAATGTTTCATTATTATTACATTATCGTAAACACTGCTATTATAAATTTCATTTACCTGTGGTGGACCTACTGTACAGAGAAAAGAACTTAAGGTTAATCCGCAATAATTTATATATAAGTCGTTTATTTCTATTCTGATAGCTATTTCCGTTTAAATGTGGAAATGATCACTGAAAATTTTCAGAATAAATTATATACATAAGCAGTGTGTGCTTCCAGTCTGTAAAAATTTAATTAATCAATAAACTAAATGTCTTAAACTAAATAAAAGTAATATATTTCGAAAACTAGGAACTTCACACATTCAAATCATACAAAAGATTTCGATATGTTTAATTTTTCAGGGAAAAATGAATCTTGTTGGAGTAAAATTGCCTTAATAGTGGACATTGTTTTAATCAGATGGTGGTTACTGTCGCTTTTCATAAGAACCGAACGTCTATTCTCGTTGCTTTCTTGCACTCTCCCACATCCCTTCCTCCCCCTCACTCTATTCCTCACTTACTCTTCCCTTTCTCAGTTGTGGGCATAATTTTTTGTGTCAGCAGTTCCCATGTCTCGTCACGAGCATTACCATACTACTTATGTAGATCTGAAAACCTGAATGGCCTCGGTTATCTTACTTCAGCACATTCTGCTTGACAGAAACAATTCTTAAGGTCTGTTGAGATTCAGATCAACGTAAACTTAAAATTTATTTTGCAGATTTACATGTATCCTGAAATTAGATTGGGAACATATACTATACTATTTAAATACAATGTTGAAGAATATTTTCTTGTTTTGTTATATGGAAGATACAGTAGCAGATAACACCATAACTGATTTCACCGACACCCGGTCCTGGTAAAAACAATAGTGGCTACTTGAATTACAGCTTTCATGTTGAAACATTAACTAGCGTAATATGCTATTACAGTTATAAACTTATAATTTGAATGTCAAAGAGCGACACAGATTGATGAATGTAATTTGTAATGGAATAATATTATTATGTTCTATTCGCATACCTGAGCAACTGAGGGGAAAGGTTTTAGTCCCCCATCCTGCTGTGACGTATGAAACCTCCTCTTCGTGTTCAGTGTCACGTCGAAACTGCTTTATGCTGACGTCAAGGGCGACTGTAGTGGGAGAAATTACCCCACCGCACAGTGGCACAATGTGCACCAGTTGCGCACCCGTGGAACAGGGTAGACGCATTTAGTGCAAGTACACCTATCTTTACGTTTAGTGGAGGCTATTCAAGGGAAGTAGGTGAAGTGGCCATAGCAAATAGATATTACTCGCATCTCTTCTCAAGACCGTATCACCTGAGTAGCTCTTCAGTTAGCGTTCTCATCTTGAGACGAGGACAGTGCAATTCTCAAGCTGTTCTCCACTGATAATTTACTCAAGTAGGCGTAATATGAGATCCCGTACTCAAGTAATACACGATCTGATACGCTATTTTTTTTTTTTTTTTTTTTTTTATAAAACTTGAGCAAACATGTTAAGAAGTTGAGAACAGAAGGCGGTGGAGATAAGTTACAACCTGTACCGGCAGGTGGCACTATAATAACCACGGCCCTAGGCTTTTCCCGTTAGTCTGTCTTCTGTGATTTTGCAACATTCCTGTGCTTGTTAAGGTATTTTCTTTTGTATCTTTGTACATAGCAACTAGTAAAATGGAAAATATGAAAAAAGATTGATGAATTTCTTTTTTTTTTATTATTTGAGGGGTGTTAATAGTTAAGAACTACCGTCGCCGTGGGTGAGTCGGTAGCGCGCCTGCCTTCCACTCCGGCGGCCCGGGTTCGATTCCCGGCCGGGTCGGGGATTTTTCAGTAGTGAAAAATCCCTATCCCGGGTTCAGGACTGGGTAGGTTAAGTCTTAGGTTAAGATAATGCACATTGTGCGCGATTCCTTAATTATAGTTAAGAACTAGTAGGTAGTTGTTCGCCTTATGCCCTCAAAAACGAAATAGATAAACCAAGGAAATATTTTGTGTGATTCACCTACAATGTGATTTCCTTCGTTTATCTATTTCGTTTTTGAGGGTATAAGGCGAAAAACTACCTACTAGTCCCTAAATAAAAAGAGATTGCCTGAACTACACATTAAGATTACTCGGAAATATCGCCTTATATTGTGAATCCAATTATTTTTAATTAATATGGATTTGGAAAATTATATTTAGGCCTAAACTATGGACTGAAATATTAAAGAATTTACACATTAATTAACTTTAATATAATTAATTACAAGAAAAGAGTTAAGGAACTTAAGTACATTTATAATATTCGGCAATTGCTAATATTTACATTAAATGAGACTCTCTGCAGTAAATAAGCGGTCAATCTAGCCATTTGTAACTATTTACATGTAGGCCTAAGAGGTTATTTAAGTCATAGTTCTAACTTTTTTCCCTTATACATTAGTGTTTCTCATTGGAGCATCCTTTTTATAATTGCTTTACATTCTAAATGATCCCTTTTACTTTCTCGCATATAACTTACGTAGTATAGAGAAAGTATTGTGATCGTGACAAAAAATCGAAATCGAGTTAACACCGGGAAAGCATGTTTCACGATGCCTAGAAACCGAAAAACGTGTTTTTGGAATGACGTCTGTCTGTCTGTCTGTCTGTCCGTCTGTGGACAAGCACAACGGGTAAACGGTTCATTGCATTTACTTCATTTTTTGAATTAAGGGCTTTTTCAACATTTTGTCGAACCGCCCAGAACTTTATATTCATAACTGGAATTTTAAGGGGGCTTTTCATGAAAACTTTTCTAAAATTTTGATTTTTGAAAAAAAAAATTAAAATTGGAAACCCTTATCTATGGCTAATAAAATGGCTATATCTGTATTTATGCAAATATGATTTAAGGGGTACTTTACTCGTATCCATTTTCAATTTTTCTAGATTATATCCATTACAGTAGGCGATACATGAAAACCTACCACAGTCAAGTTGTAGAGAAAATTAAAATGAACATTTTTTGTTTAACACATTTTTTATACGTTTAATATATATCAAGATAAAAACGAAATAAGTACGGCTAAAATGCGAATTTCAGAACATACATGTCAATTAAAATATGAATGACATTTTGTTGCCCATAGTAACAAGAAAACTATAGGCCTAATGTACTTATTGTTGTGAAATGCTGTCAGGTTAGCTCAGACATAATGAACACACCAAAACCAATTACAGCGAGGTGGTATAAGCTAATAGGGAAGAGGTCCTGAGTTCAAATCAAACTTCGTGACCGCCCAAATTGACTTGGATTTTTCATGGTTTCCTCGTTCGCAAAGGCAAACGCCGAGTTTGTAGGACATGCTTATTTTCCATAACTCATCGCCGCTATGTCACTGGATATTATAATCGTTTAAACTGAATATTACATAAGAAGACATCACTAAACAATAGAAACAGATGACGCAAATGAGTTGCTACTATAGACTAATTGTTCCCGCAACCATGCTAAACACGTGATATAACCTACGTGTAGTTAAAGCGTGCAATATAACCTGAGTAACCGTAGTAGTTATGGCGAAATTCAAATATAAGTCTCCCCTTAAGCTCCATTCGATTTTCACATTTGCACGGACTGTGTGATGTAGGCCTATTTTGTTTCTGAGCGAAGCAGAGTGACCAACTGTTCTTTTATATTGTCGCAACTGCCTTGTACCTACTGTCCTTGTATACTGTCGCAAGTGCCTTGTATCCACCTCTACATATAGCTAAATAATGCATAACACTAACCACATTTTCGAATAATGTACGCTACACTGTTTGTAGGTTTCGAAAATGTGGCATATTATATCTCCCGAGAGGTTTGTCAGCCTGTCACCTCTCGTCTAGCGGATTGACGTCACACCTCCAACGTCCAATAACGAGTTTCTTCATAATACGAGGACAGAAGAATTCGCTAGATGGTGGTATAAAAGAAACTACATCGGTGGGTGGTTTGGGTGGGACCGATTCATCCCAAGGTGCGGCTTATGTTTGAATTTTCCCGTCGTCGTCGTAGTAGTAGTAGTAGTAGTAGTAGTAGTAGTAGTAGTAGTAGTAGTAGTAGTAGTAGTAGTAGTAGTACTGATAATATGCAGTTTTACTGCCATTCATTATTATTATTATTATTATTATTATTATTATTATTATTTCACGGTAAAAGCATTGAACATAAAGTTCGACCCTGATGCTTTCCGTTCTAGATACTTCTTAGTTTTAGAAAATGTAATAAATAAAATTTAATTGTCTCTATAATTTACTTTTTCTGTGCTAGCCTTTAACACATATATGCGAGAAAGTTTGTGCAACATATTTTTGCACCATTTATTTCAGTATGTAGACCTAATGAAAGCAATGTTCCTTGCTATAATTCCAAGTAATATTACTTAAGTTTTTGCTCAAACAATAGTAAAAACACACAAAGACCTAATTTAAATGATATACACCTGTTTTGCTCGATTTTTTAAAATTGTAATGAGATACATAAAAGTTATGTAAAGGAAACTGCTCTCCGATTTGACGATTAAGCAATTATTTCCATTAGGTGGAAGCAGAATTCCTCAGACACTGGGATTCAAACCCATGACCTACGGTCGGAATATTCCCATGTAATGTTCAACAGAAGCGATATTCTGTGGCTTCATCTACATGTTAAATATTACTGTACAATAACAGTGGAAACCCTGCCGCAAAATCACAAAATTAGTGTGCCTTACAATATATAAATATAGGCCTATAACGTAAAAATTTTTAAGTGAAGTAGATCATTATGGGAAATATTCTTAATAGAAAGATTTTATCCGGCACATTAAATCCAACTACGGCTAGCTCAATTGGTAGAACATCGACAAGGAATGCCAAAGGTCACGGGTTCGGATCCTAGTGTCAGAGGAATTTTTGTCAAAACATATTAAGTAATTTTCAGCAGAAACCAATTCTAAATTTTCATGAACAGATATACAAGATCGTTAGAGTCGTTATCGAGAAATTTCTGAAAATCGATAGGCCTATGCTGCTCACATAAACACATTTCTTCCCTGAAAAAATTATTCGAGAATAAATTGGATCTCAAAACTTGTATTAAAGCTAAACACAGAAAAAAAAAAGTTTCAGGATCAAACACCAAAGTCCTATGGGACGGGTAGAGAAAGTAAAATCGTTACTTTCAATCACTGAAAACTGCGTTAAAAAAGTTCCTCCTGGGCTACGTACAAAAGTGCTGATTTGCAAATTTGTATCTTAGACTATTAAACATGATGTTCCTTAGTTAAATTAATAGCGCAGTTGGCTTTTTGGAAATTGCATCTGTATTGTCGTGATAATAGAGGGATTGGCGAAATCGTGTTGCTGATGATACCACAAGTATGGACTCATTAACTCAGAGCAAGCAAAGCGGTTTTGCTGACCGTCACATTATAGGCCTACTTCACATGCTGATCTTGTAAAACACACAAGCATAAAAAGGGTTTGAAACTTCACAAGTCACCAAAATGGTTGCATTTAAAGAGATTCCTGCTCTTTAGTTGACGTTAATTTTTCTTTATATTCTGCACTAATATTATTTTTTGTTCTTATCTAATTTCTTAGATAATGAAACAGCAATTTAGTATAGTTTCTGTATTATACATGAGTTATTCTAGAACATCTTTTAAATATTTAGTGGAGATAGCGGTCACAGTTTAATGCATTCCTAATGTGGAGTTGGTTGCCTATATCGATCAAATTTGATAAGTACGTTCTGTTAAATACTGTCTTACTACCGTTATCCGGCAAATTATTTTACGTATCAAATATGTTAACCTAATTTATATCATTGGTCCTTATTATGTATTACATATGTGTATATATATATATATATATATATACTGGTTCAGAAAAATGTATACACATTTTGAAGTGTCATAGAAAATCTATTTTCCGTTCTACAAGGTTAAATTTCTGGAAATGGAAAGCTTAAAGTCCAACTTGAAAAATAAATGACTTTCTGATGAATGTGTAATTAATGTTCAAATGTTCAGATGTTCAGAACGGTAGCCTTCAGCATCAATACATTTCTGAGTATGAGCCACCACTGACTCCGTACCAAAGTGTCCAAAGAGTTTTATACGCACACCACTTGAATCTCATTCCAAAGTGTGTCTAGGTTACGTGGTTTACGCTTGATCACATCTTTTACTGTACCCCATAAGAAGAAATTCAGCGGCGTTAGGTCTGGAGAGCGTACAGAAAACTCTATTGGCTCCCTGCGTCCTATCCACTGCCTTGGAAATTTCGGTCCAGGTATGCTCGCACATCCTTATGACAGTGCGGCGGAGCGCCGTCTTGTTGGTAATAAAACCGTATAATGCACGAATGGCAGGGAATATGGAATGAGCAAGCATTGTTTGGTACTTTTCATTGTTGGATGATTATGGCACATTTGTTGGATGATTGTTGAATCTATTCTGCTGCCATCTGTTGAAAAAATATTACATTACTTTCTCCCAGAAATTTAATCTTGTAGAACGGGAAATAAATTTTTTTATAACAGTTGTTCAAAGTGTATTATACATTTGTATACATTTTTCTGAAACACTCTGTATATATATAGGCTACTTATTTATTAAATGTACATGAACTACAAAATGACAGTCACCTATTCCACCTAAGTTAATTAGAATAAAATTGGTTTACCATATATATATAAAGTAAACCAATTTGTTATATAAACCTAATATATATACATATATGTATAGGCCTATACAATTTATTTATATTTCCCTCTGGTGTAGCTATGACCTTCTCTTCCACTAACCAGAGTTGCATTCATTCAAAGTAACAAATAATATAATTAAAAATAAATGAGAGAAACATATGATTATAGTATATTATAAATGTAAATACTGTCACTGAACACTAAACTTAAAACTATATTAAACTATAATAAAGAAAATTAAACATTGTAAGTAGAAGAAATAAAAGAAATAATAGGTAGAAAGAGAAAAAGGGGAAATAAAAATAAATGAAAAAATACTTTTTAACATTATTGTAGCATGTGATATAAATGTCAACTAACTTCATCTTGAACGTACTGACTATTCGGTAGGCTTTTATATCCTCAGGTAAGGAATTCCACAGAAAAGCTGTCCCGACAGTGTAGGATGAAAAATAAAATACAGTATTGTGAGGGGGAATAGATAAGGTAGTGTTCTGATGGGATCTTGTTCCGAGATCATGATATTCTGATAGGTGGTGAAAATGGCAGGCCAAGTAAGGAGGAGATTTAGTGCGAACTAGTTTGTAGAGAATAATTGAAACAGAATGTAGCTTTTAGCGTTCATGATGAGGTAGCCAAGACAAGAACTCCAGAGAGGGCGAAATACGATCATAACGACGTACATTATAGACAAAAAGTGCACAAGCATTGTGAAGTCGCTGAAGTCTTTGTGATGGATTTACGTTTAAGTCTGAAAGTAGAGTGTCACAGTAATCGAAATGTGGCAATACTAGTGTGCGAACAGAGAAAGAAGAAGGTTTGCACTGGGGTATTTGAGAATTTTTTTGAAATAATAATAGCCTAATAACAACAATATTAATAATAATAATAATAATAATAATAATAATAAATTGAATATTGAAAATAAACGAGGCTTTTTTCAGGCTGACTCCCTATCACCTCTGCTGTTTTGTATTAGCTTAATTCCGTTAAGCAGACAACTAAATCAACAAAATTTTGGATATAGACTACAGAGAGACTATAAGCAAATAACCCACCTCTTCTATATGCTAGAAATAACAGAATTCTAGCTGAAATGTTGACTGTGGTTAAAGAGCTTTGTGATTATATCTCGTTAGAACTTGAAGTAGATAAATGTGCACAAATAAATATTGAGAAGGGCAAGCCAAAGAAGACCGAAAACATTAGCTTAGATACTGATCTAGAAATCAGGGATTTGGAGCCGGGAAGGAGCTACAAATAACTGGGGATAGAAGAAAATTTTGGAATCTGCACAGAAAAAATGAAAGATGAGATACGAAAAGAATATTATAGAAGAGTCAGAATTATCACGCGAACTGAATTAAGTGCCAAAAATAAAATTACGGCAGTTGGCACATTAGCTGTTCCAGTAGTAGAATATGGGTTTGGACTAATTAAATGGACAAAACAAGAAATTTATTGCATGGACCGTACAACCCGAAAAATGCTTCACATGTGTGGGTTAATTCACCCTAGAGCTGATGTTGACAGACTTTATGTTTCACGAAAACAAGGAGGAAGAGTACTCCGACAAATTGAAGCTGCACACCAAAATGCGATATTTAACCTAGGAAGATATGTAGCAAACCATTTAGATGATCCATATTTGAGACAGATTAATATGATGGACTTAAAGTATGGAAATAATGGAATCATAAGTAAAGCAAGAAATATTGTCTTAAAAAGTATACAAACCCCACAGATGTCTTCAGATAATAACTCTATGCTGAATAAATTTAACAGCAAAGTAGAATCACAGACTAGGTTAAAAGAAGCTTGGCGAAATAAACAACTACACAGACAGTATCTGAAAAGGTTGGATGGCATACAAATAGAAAAAGAAAAGACATACGGGTGGCTAATCAGTGGAAAATTGAAGCTGGAGACTGAAGCAACTTTTTTGCTGCTCAAGATCAAGCTTTAAGAACACATCATTATGAGAAATATGTTCTGAAGAATTCACAAGATGATAATTGTCGCCTCTGTCAGAGCCAATCAGAAACTATTGATCATATTATCTCAGCATGCCCTAATCTAGAAAAAAAGAGAATACTTGGAGAGACATAATAATGTATGCAAATAACTACATTGGCAAGTATGCAAATCCCTAAGCTCAGAAACATGAACATACCCCAAACCCTGTTGAATGTATGGGACATGTTACAGTACTATATGATCGACAAATCCATACAGACCGAACAGTCGCTGCAAACAAGCCAGACATAGTAATACGAAACGCTAAGAATAGGACCTGCCAATTAATTGATGTTGCAATCCCAAACTGCTAAAACGTGGTTTCAAAGGAAGCTGAAAAAAGGTTGAAATATAGAAATCCTCAGATAGAAATAAATCGAATGTGGAACGTGAAAACTGAAGTCATACCTATTACAGTTGGAGCACTGGGTACGATACCAAAAAACCTGGAAAACAATCTATCACAGATAATGGGAGAAGCACAGATTTCCAAAATTATTCAAGAGATCGCCCTGCTCGGAACTGCTCACATTTTGAGGAAGGTGCTATAAGGACCAGACCCGTGAAGAATCTGCTCCTGAGGGGACTGGAAGCATCCTGGAGCAGAATCTTAAATCCAGCCTCAACGCTGTGAATCTAAAAAAATTAAAATAATAATAATAATAATAATAATAATAATAATAATAATAATAATAATTATTAGTATTTTGTCCACCGCTGTGGCGTAGGGGATGCGTTTTCTCTTCTCATGCAGCGATCCAGGGTTCCATTCCTGGTCAGGAAAAATTTCCTTGCTTGGGATTATCCCGGAGTTTTTCCTCGCTTGTGAGACGAATACCGGGAAACTTTAGGCCCTTGCGGTCTCCGGATATCAACTGGCCGTCATTATCTCCTTCATCCATCCGCGTCTTGTTCGGAATGAGTGTGTGTGACTGGTGTGTAACCTATTGTCCTATGTGCTCTTGATGTCTCGGAGGTGACCCGGGCATTGAGCTAATCACTCATCTTGGGAGGCCCTCCTTGTGATTGTCTGAAAAATTATGTAACATCCAAAGGAATCCTTTTCCAGACAGATGACGGTTTTGTAAGGTCCGGGCTGAGTAGGCCGCATATACGTCCCTACAATGGGAGAGGTTAAAGTAAGAGAAAAAAAGAAGAAGCCCTCTTGTTTTCCGTTCGGGAAAAAAGGTCATTGCGTGATCAAGTCCTAAAGAAATTATTTTCTTCAGATGAGCAAAGTTCGTGTGTAGGGGCTGCAATTACTATATGTAGGCTATTAAAATAAGAGAGCAACATGGAAATTTACATATATATGTAGACCCTACTGTACTGTAGACATTTGAAAATATTTGTTTATTACCCTGTGCAGCAGCATTAGTAGTAGTAGTAATAGTAATAGTAGTAATAGTAGTAGTAATGGCAACAATAGTATTGTTATTAGTAGTAGTAATAATATTAGTAGTAAAACATTAATAATAATAACATTAATAATAATAGTAGTAATAATATTAGTAATAGTAATAATAGTTATAGTAATAGTTGTGTAAGAAAAAGTAGTAGTAGTAGTAGTAGTAGTAGTAGTAGTAGTAGTAGTAGAAGTGGTTATGGTGGTGGTAGTAGTGATTTATTTGAAAAAAAAACACAGTAGGCCTACAGTGTGTTACAAAATGATAACAAAAGAAGACGTTAACAAAATAAAATAAACCAACAAGCTTCGGGCGGCGTTCGAAATCAAATTTGTATATATTTTGTATTGTATTTTGTAGCAATAAAATTGCGAAAAAATTGCACGAGTACTGTAAAATTCACTTAATTTAACACAATCTACATTATGCTTACATAGGCCTACAGTACACATATGGTCAGGCCTCTATTTCTGGTACTTCGCAACTTTGGGAAAGCTTTGTTTAACCGCCACTTTCATTTTTTAGCTTTAATGGAGCCGCTGCTTCTTTGTCAGGTAGCTCCTCAGTTGGTATCAAGGGGCCGAGTGCTCACCAGAAATCCCTACCTTGGAAAAATCCGAGGAGGCATCGGGGATCGAACCCAGACCTGCAAATCTATAGTCAGAAACACTAACTACTTGATCAGGTTACCATTATTGTCAAGTGCAGAGATTTTTCATGATCTCTTCCATTTCCTACAGTCAACTTCAAACTTCAGATCTCCTTCTTTGAAATAAAACCGTGGGCTGCTGTTTTTAATCTTGTGCTTTTCGATTATCTAGATAACCAAAATAAAATCGATAGGGATAGCCCATAAGTATTGATATTATGTACATACACCGAAAATTTAAAGTTATATCTAACTACAGCCTATTTAAGTTAATGTAAGGTGCGTTATTTTTGCCAGAATTGAATCGACTAGATAAAAAAATTATAAGTTAAACATTTCACTCATCACCCCTGTAAATATAAAGGTACACTAAGTAAATACAATAGGTTTTCATGTTAACGTCCTTGAATTTTAGCACTTTTTTCAAATTATTTCAATTCGTGTGTCTATCTGTATTGCTCTTATTATTAACCAAAAACGTGTTCTATAACAATTAGGAGAACTGACAGTGAATAAGTAAATTAATATTAAGTCATACAATAGCAAGTTTACTTAACTGCCGATATCTGCTGGGTATGAAGTCTAACCTCTTACTGTAGGAAACTCATTTCATAATTGAAGTACTATGGAGACTACTTTGGGGGAATGGAAGTTTGAAATTGCGAAAGTGGGAACCCTTTCCCTTGCTGCTTTACTCATATCTTAAAATAAAGACTATTCCCAGCAGCTGCTGAAGCCAATATGTTTCAACGATATGGCGAAAGCAAAGATGACGCACACTAAGTGTCGGAAACCATAGACTAGAATGGCTTTCCCCCTCCTTGGGTCTACTCTAACACAATGTTTTAAAAACTTATTCCCTGAACATCGATGACTTACGAAAAGAAAGTTTCTTTCCGATCACTTGTAACACGAGGCCTGCATTTTTTTAAGTTTATAAGACTGTATGAAGTTCATCGCTAGGCAATAGGCCCATCATTTTACATGTATATATATATATTTTTTTTTTCCAATAAAATTTTTCCTACACACGCATATACTATCTTCACCGTCTAGTATAATGATGATGTTGACGATGATGATAATAATAATAACAGTAATAATAATAATAATAATAATAATAACAATAATAATAATACATTATTCTACACATAACTTGCTTCTCCAGTTTGAGCCCAATAATGCAGGTCACTCGTATAGATAAAAATTTGCTTCCTATTAAAGGGTAGAGAAATTGCCAGTCCCTGAAATGTTAAATTTCACATCTGATATCAAATAGCCGTTCTCATTCCTCGTATCAGCATCATTGAATAGAGCAGAAAATTACACCCCATACCTAATTACGGCTAATCTCGAATTCAGTAAATATTCGTGTGTTAGTAGGCCTAGGTGGTCAGTGTCACGGTGTAGTTCTTCACAACATATTAAACATCATCTTGTAATACATTTTACAACTTCTAAATAAGTTTAAGAACAAGTATTAGAATTCAGCAATGAGATGCACCCTTATGAAGTGTGTTTCTAGCTTCCACAGATAAAATTTTGTTAGATAGGGTAAATTAACTGAAAAGAAAATAAGGAGAGTTTTAAATAGCACTATTTTGGGCTCTTATCAGTAGGTTTCCAATTTGGACATAAAATTATCAGTAGGCCTAATACCTTCTTCCCACCGAGATGATGAGCTCTGAAGTACTGTACAGCCTAAGCCTATGGATATTTTAGATGGTGCCAGTTTAAAATAGAATCAAGTTTCCTGGGTGATGTCCATTTCTTAATCCGGGGATTTCTCATTACTGAAACCCCATTACCCGGCCGGGATTCGAACCCGGACAGCCAAGATAGAAGGCAAGTAAGCGAACTATACACCCATTACGGTGGACTAAGCTGGCGCTTACTTTTCTCTTTAAATTTAATGCATTTTATTTAAGTTCAAATACCTCTGATGATTAATCTTTGTCTTTACCCTTACTTAATTTATCATGCTTCTACTTCCATAGGCCAACATGAATAGGATTCCATTGAGGAGGGTCCAGTTTATGCAATTGAGACTGTTACTCGGTGATAATATATGGGCGCCAATCAATCAATAAACTTTAACTGATAATAAGTAAACAGTCTCTCCCAGGCTATACTCGTTGCTGATGGAAATGAAGGAAATCGGGTTCTCACACTTCAGAGCTTGAAACCCAATCAGGGGTACACCAGACTGTGCGATTATAGCGGACTGTATTGTGTGGCATGCACAGCTTCTTTGAATAACAGATTAGGAGAGTTCTTGAAAATAAGCATTTATTATCTGGTAACAAATATAGAACAAGAGAATTCATTTAGCTTATAACCCTCCTAATTAATAGTTGCCACTATAGAAAGATCGAGTCCAAGTTTGTTGGTTATTGTAAACTTACCATACATTCAATAGGCTTTATGAGCAAATAATTATCACAAATACAATAATTATCTTGAGGTTTCTTCGCTAACAAGGTAAATCCTTTCTAAATGGTAACGATGCGAAGACATCAGTAGTTTTCATGGCGTTTACTTAACTCTGGTGAATGAGGAGGACCACTGACACTTCTGTCAGAACTTGAGGCGTATAAATAATCTTCATAGTATTGAACAATAGACATAAATGATTCCTTAGATAGTAGCTGCTGCTAGCTAAAATATATATCATTTGCATTTAACGTTAGCCACTGATTAATAAAATCACTGCAAATGTCGTCGCAATGGCTAAATAACAAGCTATATTAAGCAATTCGTTATTATTGAAATAATTGACTCACAGTTTTAATAAGTAACAATCTTCAAGCTTGTAATTATTCATATCACTATTCTTGAAGTCCAATTAAACCAGGAAAAGATAATCCCTCTGGAACAAATAGCGTCGACACAAGTATGCTTGAAAATCTTGTTAGAAATATTTCTTCAATGAGGAAAAATGCATGATAGCATTAAAAATCAAGTTAAGAAGCATTGGCTTCTGAATATAATAATAAATTGGGTGAAATGACCCAATAATTTGCCATTAGAAACTGTAAAGGCAATTGTTAGACGTATTGAAGATGGCGACGAACCAAGAAGAATGTTTGAACAAGAAAGAAGAGAAGAAAGCTAACAATACTCTCTAAAATGCTCTGATAGGCCAAGAATAATGAGGAGTCAAAACCTCATTTATATTGATTAAATGAAGACAGCAGCGACTAAAGAATCATAAGAAAATCAAATAAATTAAATGAACATAATAAATAGTAATTGAATTTAAAATATTAATATGAAAACGTAAATTTATAGTACTGAAATTAACCAGAGTAAAAATGGAACGCTAGAGATATAAATACATATTGTAGTGAAGTTCAATTGTCTTTAAAATAACGAGGAGAAGCGAAACTAAATGCATGATCAGCAAAAAGGGAAAATAAACACAAGGCCCCCTGAAAACGGGTGAAATACAGTAAGAAATTAAACCAACCATTTATCATAATAAAATTAAACATTTCGTATTAAGGCTCTTATAAAAACATCAACAACTAGAAAGAAGATCTCAACATAACTGAACACAGACTTGCAGTTGAAATACTTTTTGTTACCAGTTACGCAAATGGCATTGCTTGCCACAACAATACAAGAGAATATGAGAATATTATAGGAGAAAAATTCCTCCGGCACTGGGACTTGAACCCAGGACCTTTGGCTATTCGCGCCAATGCTCTACCAACTGAGCTAAGCCGGAGTTCAATTCACAGCGCCGGATAGAACCTCTCTCCTATGACTGATTGCCCTAATGGTCTACCTCACAGACAGACAAGTTATGTCATATGCAGTACTGTGAGGCACACTAATTAGTGATTTTTGTGACCGGGCTCCCACTGTTATTGTACAGTTGACATTCAAGATAGATATATAAGCTTTCATGAACCACAGATTATTGTCTCTGTTGGACATTACATGAGAATATTATAGGAGAAAATTACACTATTTAATTAACATGCCGTTTAATATGGCACTAGTATATTTATTATAAATATGGTCATATTAAACTGTTTCATATGCCCTTGGCGAAAAATTTATGCAATAAAGAAAATTCATTAAGAGCAAATGAAAATTAATGTGATGAATGAAATACAATTTTCACTAAATTCCCACAGTTGAACTTACTCATGACATAATATATTTTCATAGGCCTTTGTTGCCTATCTTTCATAATATATTCAATCAGAATGTATATGCAACAAATTATTCATTAGCTCGTCTCATTGTTACCCTCATTTGGAAGTACCTTACTTTCTCAACATTTTGCTGTACTAAGATTTTACCTTAGCTCCTCCGAGCGTATCTTATTTCAACACTTCCTGAAATATTTAACAATTACATATATATATAATGTAAATAAATCAATTATTTCTGCACTAGCAAATAAAAACTTAGTGGAAATTGTTTACCCTTCTTCTTTGAATAATTTGCAACAGAAATATGAAATTATGAATACAAATTATTTCATGTACCCAAAAATTATGTACCCTTTGTTCTCAATTTAGAAATTTCTTCGTGTTTGAAGCTTCATTTTCTGACACACGAAATAAATTTTGTTTATTTGCATTTTATGCAAGTAAAATTTACTTTGCAATTTGCTTATGCAGCACAGTTTTTTACACGAAAACACTGATTTCTATGATATCAAGAGATCTTAGTCATTTTAAATAGATTCATCTCTGGAACACACAAAAATTACACTTTAATATTTTGCACGGACATTAGTAACCTATCGGATTCGTCGACGTGCTGACAGAAACATAAACACTGTGGTGTGGAGCACGGACCTTAGTCACTATGATAGATTCGTCGAAGTGTCACACGAATAAATAAAAACACTGGATTCATAGTATCGCTAATCTTAGTCCAAAAATCGGTACACCCCGATATTATAACATACATGTACATACATGACATACATGACAGAGGTTTGCCTAGCTTTGGGTGAAAATACTAGCAATTTACAAAAGATAGTGCATGCAGTTTGTCTGTGCTCAATACTTATTACGCACATTTGTGCTAAAAACATGTTACAAAAAATACTTTGTGAAGAAAACACTACTGAAAAATATAATGCAATACCATAAAAATGGTTTATGAAATACATTATTTAAGCACTATGAGTAAATGGGCGTAGGAGATATAAGTAATATTTTCCTTTCATCTTTCCTGAATTGGGCCATACAAGTTCCTATGTCTGTTTACCGAACTTTGCTACAATTTGGTAAGGGCCCTTAAAAAGGAGCTCCATACCTTTTGTTCTGTGTTTCTTGGCACTTGACAAGATTTTATTTCTAGCAAGGAGTAGATCAACAAACTGTGGATGCCATTTTTCTTCTTGGACTTAACCATAGACTTGCGTTTTTTGGCATGCCGTTTGATGCTATCGAACACCTTTTGCAGCGCTCTTCCTCGGTGATTCCTTCATCTTTGCCGATGATGGCCTTGAATAACGCTGTCGTGAATGAATCTGGCTCCTTGGGCAGCATTAGCTTAACAGGGGCCTCCCGAGTAGTAGAATTTATGCTGTGATTCAGGACTTTCTCAATAACGCTGCAATGCTTTACCCATTCTGTGTGCTTTTTATGAGTTAGCACTCCCTGATACAAAGCTACGATTCTCACAAATCTTTCGCAAAAATTTCCAGCCGGAAAGTATAAGCTTGAATGATAGAGTTTTATGTTGTTTTTACTAGGTGTCTCCGTAAAAACTTTGCTACAAAGGACTGGGTGATTGTCCACTAAGATCGCCTTAATCGGTCCACATTTCGGGATATGGGTTCATGATTTTACTCAAGCATCCTCTACTCGTAATTTTCCTCATGGAAATAATTTTATATATTTGGTAAAACAGTCTATCATTACAAAAATGCTGCGATACCCAAATTAACTTGCTCGCAATTCGCCAAGCACGTCGATAGCAACCAATGCGGTTTTAGTATCCCTGATTGCTGCACACGGTACTGTATGATACTTTACAAGAAACGGTTTAGCCTTCTGACAAATCTCACAGTTCCTCAAAATGCGTCTAATTTTCTTGCCCATGTGCTTAATGTATTTTTTTTAGAAATAGTTGGACTCGTTCTGTTCCTTAGTGAGCCAAAGTGACATGAAATGCATTAATTTGGTCTTCTTGTACGCATTCAGGAATTATTGTCTTCCATCTCGTTTACTTCTGTTCATGTAGTTTGTTCAGTGTATTATTTCTTACAGCTACGGAGATATATTGAGATAGAGATATATAGCTCTAGTTCCCAAATAACTATGCAAGATTGGGGCCCTCTCATTTTAATCTTGCAATGTCCTTCATCTTGATTTCAAGTTCCCTATTACCGGAGACTGGTAATGTATATATTGCGACTTCTTGTTTGGGGCTAGCTAGTGTCTCAAGGATGTGATTATTACCATCTAGCCTCGATAACAGGAAAATGTTTAACTTTCTAGGGACATGTCTTACTTCAATATCGTAGGCCATAATTTCGCATATAATCTTGAAATACGGCTAATAGACAGTTTACATTTTTGCATAAATGCAAATAAAATATATGATCAGTATACAATATTACTTTATCATTGAAGATAATATAATGCCTAAACTTTGTAACACAATGAAATACAGCTGAAATTAAAAGTTGAGTTATGCAAGCGTTCATTTCCATTTTTGTTTGGCCTCTCGAAGCACGAATTACATGTTTTCCTTCTTCATCTTCTTACAGCAATACACCCGCTAATCCTTTTTTTACTGGTATCAGTGTACATTATATATGGCAATCCTGGTGTAGGCCTTTCTAATAATATTGCTTCTGCAAACAGTTTCTTTACTCTCTCGAAGGCTATTTTCTCGTCCTCACCCCACTTGAACTTTACATCTTTGCGTAACAAATTACGTAACGGCGCTACTTCAGTACCATATCTCAATAAAATTCTAGATTGAAATTGCAATATTCCAAGCAAAATGTCTGACTTGTTTCACGTTTTTCGGCTCTCCAGATGGCACGATTGCCGACACGTGGGACACTGTGGCCACCACTCTGACAGACGCCCTGGTCCCCGATTATTCCGATGTATGGGGAAACGCTAGAACAGCAGATACTCCGCAGGGCTGCGCGAAGACCATACCAGAATGAGTACAACGCCACCCCTTTCGATACAATAGATCTCGAAATAGCTATAGACCGAACCAAAAATCGAACAGCCCCCGGCATTGATGAAATCCACCCAGAATTCATTAAGAAAGGAGGTCCGCTCCTTAAAGAGAAACTTCTCCAGATATACAATGCGTGCCTTAGCCTTGGTATATTTCCCAATGCCTGGAAAATGGGACTACTCAAAATTATTCTGAAAAACGACACCAAAGATCCATCTCTGGCCAAGTCGTACAGACCAATCTGTCTTCTCCCTGTCATGGGAAAGATCTTTGAACATCTCATAGCTTCCAAAATAGACACTTCTCTAGAAGAATCATACTCGCACAGGCAATTTGGATTCCGCCCTGGAAGATGTACTGAGGATGCAACTTCACTACTCCAGCAAATAGTAGCCACATCTAATTCTAAATACGTGCTTACCATCTTCGTAGATATAGAAGGCGCATTTGACAACGACTGGTGGCCACACGCCCTGGAGAGATTTCGTAATATAAACTGTTCACAGAACATATATGCCGTCCTCAGTGACTACTTTCGGTCCAGACGAATAACGCTAAGGGATAACCTTCATTCATCCACAAAGGCCGCGTCCAAGGGGTGTCCCCAAGGCTCAGTATTGGGACCCAAGGTCTGGAACCTGGTGTTTGATGAAGCCCTCAGACAACTTGAACAGACTCAAGACGCTGACGTCATAGCCTATGCCGACGACGCTGTAATTATTATCGAAGGTGAGTCCAGAACAGATCTCGAACGCAAAGCTAATAGGCACTAACAATTCTGGAAACTTGGTCCAACAAAGCAAATCTAAAGATTTCTAAAACTAAAACAAATTCAATGCTCCTCAAGGGGAAAATAGGAAATCATCCTCCAATCATCAGGATAGGACAAGACCGGATCCCATATGTTCGAGAAACAAAGTATTTGGGTATAACCGTACAAGAAGGTAATAAATTCACCGCTCATATTCAAAGAATCAGTGCTACAGGTAACAACCTATTTCAGGCACTAGCCAGACTTTCTGGACAGCAGTGGGGATACAAATTCACTAACTACCGTATACTTTACTCTGCTATTTTTGAGGCTATTGTCTCGCATGCTGCAAACGCTTGGGCCACTAAACTTAACACACATCACATCCGTAAACTCAAATCTGCCCAGCGACATTCTCTCTTGCGAATGACTAAAGCCTACTCCACTGTTTCGAACGATGCTCTACCAGTCATAGCTGGTGTTCTTCCTGTTGATCTCCTGCTTGAGGAACGGATAGCCAGGTACAAATTGCGGAAGCAAATTAATTTTAAATTAGGTGCCCTTCAAATCGGACCAAGGGAATTTGAGAGCTTAGATCGATCACATCTTTATGAACGCATTCACTCACAGTTAATAGATATTTGGCAGCAAAGATGGGTAGTTGCCCAAAATGGTAGAATCACTCGTGACTTTTTCCCAAATATCAGAAATAGACTTAAAATGCCATGGATTAAATTGGACCATTTCGTCACACAGGTATTAACTGATCACGGCAACTTTGCCGCTAACTTAATCCGTTTCAATCTCACAGACGACGATCTATGCGCTTGTGAGGACAGCGAACCAGACACCATGTATCATATGCTGTATACTTGCCCTCGATATCGAGAAGCTCGACTACTCCTCCACGAAGCCGCTAGGGCAGAAGAGGAAGCCTGGGCACCGGACCTCACGTTCTGGACGCGTAATAACACCTTCCCAGCACTTAAAACCTTTGCAAAAGCAGCACTTCTCGAAAAGTCTATAGTAAATTAACACACCAAAGTAGACGGTCATTTGGCCACTGCTCCAGTCCGAACGAGGTTTTTGAGGGGTTTCCCTCGTTCTTAGGCGAATGCCGGACTGGAAAATAATCCCCTCAAACAGATACATGCACTACAAATCTCTAGAATACATAACTACATGTCACTAACAAAAACACACTCGGAGAGATATTGCACATAAGACCTATCCGCACTCAGGTCTATCCTGCGCCAAAGTACAAAGACACAAGTACTTAGCCCAAACACGTCACACCATCACATCCCCTACGGATGTACATAAGGGCACAATAGGTATACACACATCACATATGGTTACAAAAATTTGGTCTCACCGCAGGTTTAGGCTTAATTGCTTGGCACTCCGGGGGTAAGGGTGGGCACACACAAAAAAAAAGAAGAAAAAAAGGCTCTGGAATTTTCTGTATCGCCTCGATTCCGCTAGGGTTAGGCCTAATGCCTTTAGCATCAATAATGTTCCCTAAAAATTCAGTTTCTTTGATAAAGAAGTCGGCCTTGAACAGCTTTACAGTCATGCCTGCTTCTTCTGATTTACTAAGCACGAAATCAATAAGACTGATGTGTGCATCGAAGTCAGAATCCATAATTAAGAGTTCAGCAATGTACTCTGATGGAAATTCATAAGCACTATCTCAAAAACTTCATACAATGCACGTAATAATGCTGTTCCTGATGTATTTTTGCCAAATGGGCATCTTCGAAATTGTAGCTGTTTCTCAGAATAGAAGAATGATGTACATTTTCTATCTTCTTCTGCCAATTCTATCTGCCAAAACAAAGATGTAAGATCTAGACTTGAATAATATGTTCCTATCTCAAGTTTAGCGAGAATGACATCTATAGGCTCGGGTCTGAAATTATCTGCTGCTAAATGAGAGTTCAGAAACCTAGCATCAATCGTAGTACGTAAAGATCCATCTTTCTGTAATACGCAACATAACGGATTTATGTACTCTGTTGTCGAAATTTCTATAATCCCGTCCTGCTTCATTTTCTGGATAACTTGGTCAATATTACGTCTCAAATGTAGGGGAATAGGCCTTGTTTTGTATGTATATGGAGAAATGTTATTTACTCCTAGCTTATGTTGGTATCATTAGAAATTTCCTGGCACGTCGATGAAGATATTTTTATGCTTCATTAGCATCTTAATAATTGTATCGTTGTGGATTATTACGTCCGTAAGCAGCGTCAACTTTTCATTTCAAGAATTCTTCTAATTCTGAGATCGGAGCTGAAATATGGTAGAGGCCTACATCTGTGACGTCACTAACATTTTATACACTTTTGTATTTTCTACGTGATATTTAATTGCATTTACTTCAAGAATGCAGGCATCACATTCTACGTAACTATCGCAGATCACCTCGAGTATCGTTTCGCGAGTCTCTGTCTGAATTTCTGTTACGTGAATTTAATTAACTTTAATGTATTCCACTAGAAAAGTGTCCTCAAATGCCTCCCCTTCTGCATCACAAACTCCAGTTACGTCACATATCGCTTTGTTAGTTTGAAAGGCTACACGCAATTCCTGATCTTCATGTGAAAAACTATTTCCTCCTTCTTGTAATCTATCATACAATTGTATTGGAAGAATACCTCGTATCCTAAGATTAAACCTGTGGTAAGGTGCGGAATTACTAAGAAAAATATGTTGGATATTTTATCAAGTATATACTTTTAACATGCACTGGTGTGTAATTTTCTGTTTTCGCTTTCCGATGGCCACCCATCCGTACAAATTACAAGTACGTAGGGCCTCTATCCTAGCACCATTCTGAATAAGCTGCTTGTAAAATTTCTCACTACAAACATTAGCCTAAGTCTTGTGTCCAATAACATGCGTGATAAAATTCCATGTAAATTCACATTTATTTCGGGCGAATTTACAAAATTTGAGAACTCAATTAGCGCGATAAATCTGTCGAAGGGTTGCAGACTTTTTTGGCGGAGTTGCACCTGTTCTACGCTTGACTTCGCTGGCTAACTAGGTCTCGGGCTCTGTTTGAGTTAAATGACCGAGCATTGGAATTTAAATTTCCTCCAATCTACGGCTCGTCCGTATCACAGACACCATTCTGACACTGTCTAGATTCCTGCGTGTTGTTTTGATTAGGCCTATAATTCCTACTTGTAGGATTTCTTAAAAAATATATATTTCCAATATCCCTTCTTGTACCTTTTATTTCTGAATCATGGAGGCTTACGGTCGTTTTGATTAATGCTATTCCCACAATTTCCAATGTTTATTTTGTTCACCTCGCGATTTCCAGAATAATTGTTATTGTAATAATGTATTCTAGAATACTAATTGTGATTTCCTTGGTCCTGTCTATTATAAATAGGGCAATTGTATTTGTTTTGCTCCCTATTATAAGGATGCCTCCTCTGCTAGTTCTGAGAACATTTCAGTTCATTCCTACTAGGCCTATTCATGCTAGATTCTGCCCTATTTCCACCGTTGGGTAAGATTCATGAACACAAAGGAGAAGGGGAAGGGGAAGTCTGGACTTGATTACGGATCGCTGGTTATCCCGTGTCCTGACATTTTCAAAAGCTGATAATAAATCCACTACTTCACCATAGTCAGCATGTTTGGCTACAATTAGACTACGCCTATACTTATGGGAAACTGGCTTATGGCAAGATTTATAACTTCCCTATCTGAAATATGTGGACTACGAAGGTTAGCTGTCTGTGCCACCTTTAAAAAATGATCAATAAAGGATAGGCCTACCTTTGGGTTAAATCTATTGTTGATCAAATCTTTCCTAACCCTTTCCTGCCTTTCACTATTCCAGTATTTATTCAAGAATGGCCTTCTGAAATCTTCATAAAATGAAATCCTAATGAAATACGAGCCCAGTCCAAAACTCTACGTTTCAAAGCTCTCTCTATGACGATCATTTTCAGTTCTGAAGGGATCCCTTTTACATTAAAATACTCCTAAAAGCGATGTGGATTACTATCATTACTACGTAAGACAATTTAAACAAAGGTATGATGAAAGCACAGGTGGATCATAAATTAAATAAAAGGAAATCAGCATACGCTAAACACCAGCTAGCATGATAATATAGAAAACACAATGCAAATTCTAGAAAAAATAAAGGAAACAGATTGAATACAAAGGAAAATTTAGCAATCTACAAACACAAGTATAAAATATTAAACGAAAATGTCATAGACCATAATCCTCTTTTTGAGCTAGCCAATGAATATACCCGTCCACCATAACTACGAAACCTAATAATGAGGTCAATGGCAGTATCAAACAACAACTGGAACACACCAGGCTGTCGAATTAATTAAGAATATTACTAATATACAATTTCAAAAAAGGATATTTAATCATTTACCATTTCAAAATGTTTGTACATTTATTATTAGGCTGAAGATAGCTTATGTTGAAGCTGAAATGCATCCCTCCTAGAAACGATTAATACTTACGAGATTTGCCAAAACAGAACATCAAAGAAGGCTCAAGAAAGTACATCAAATACACATCATGATAAGTGGAGTGAGCAAATAAGACTATGTTGAAATTATTCAACAACAAACAGAACATCAAAGGAGGCTCAAGAAAAGTACATCAAATACACATCATGATAAGTGGAGTGAGCAAATAAGACTATGTTGAAGTTATTCAACAACAAACAACCATAGACTTGTTCTTTTCAATTAGTAATAAAGACATTAAGTTTTTTATACTTTCATATTTTACAAGAATTATATGGTTAAAGTGTAGTGTGTAACTCACAGAGATGTTAACAGCACAAGTTTTTAGATTTTATCAATGAGACAAGCCATATAGATTATGCATATTTTTAGAAAAACTACTCACATTAAAAAAGCATATAGACAGATAAAGTACTGAGAAGAATGTAAATATTTTAATTCACAATATAGCTTCTGTAGCGTTTATTATATTACTGTCTTGATCAATATAAATAAATCTAATATATAGGCAAATTTACAAAATGGCATTATCACAAATTGGGGTATAAGGTGGATATTTCAACACAATATAAAATCACCCCCACTGAAAAATGAAATTCATTAAAGCAAGAGCTGTTTTGGTCACGAAAACCATCAATAAAGGCCGTAATAGTTGGTATCCTGACCACATGTTCTCATTCCTTCCATCTCGCATGTAGACGATACAGCGATCGGATAGTTTTCCTTGTCTTACAAGGGATGTAACGCCACGAAGTTTTGTCCTGTTTAGATTAATTATCAGACAAATAGCATACAAATGCACAGAAAGTAAATTTCTTTCTTACGGTTATTAGTTAAAGACTTTTTTTTAACGGGGGGCTTGAAGAGAGTTTTTAGAGACCTCCCGCACTTCAGCCTAAGAGGCTTTTTGTGCTGCCCCTTTGGTGGAGAAGCTCTTGTTGGCTTCCTTTCCCAAAGTCTTCCTTTGATATTTTTGCCGGGGTAACACAGTCAAGCAGGGTATTTGGATTACTCCTTCCTCCTGCTTGCTTGGGCCTTATTGTTTCCCAAAATCTATTCTTTGAACCAGTTGCAGAATTTTGGTTCCAATGTACTTTTAGTTCCCTGAACCCAGGAAGGATATTTTGCACTTGAAAAATCCCCAACCCGGCCGTGAATCGAACCCGAGTGGCCAGAGTGGAATGTAGTCACGCTCCCAACTCACCCACGGCGGCGGTAGCTAAAGACTTACTTGTAATAGTAAGATAGATATAAAGATCACATGAGGGGTCTCCCAGGGAAGTGTCCAGGGCCATTACTATTCCTGGCTTATGTGAACCACATACCTAACAATATTTCATCTGTAATTAAATTATTTGTTGACGAATGTATCGTGTACGGGGAAATTAAAAATCACGATAATACCGTCCTCCTCCAGGAAGACCTAAATAGGATAAACAATTGGCGAAACAAATTATTTCGAAATTTATATGGGACACACTTGTGGAAAGGAGAAAACGCGCTAGGCAGTGTGCACTGTTCAAAGCATAGGATTTACACAGGTAAGCCTGCGTGGAAGTAAATAAAAGGCAAAACTCAGCTACCCACATATTTATAAAAGAAATTATCATCTGTATAAAATAAATCAAAGGAAACAGAGAACAGACGTAAATTTTCTTTTCTACACAAGATTATTATGGACTGGAATGATTTATCTGCAAACGTAATAGAGGCTTACCCAAGAAGCGAGAAGGCGTTTAAAAATAGACTGAAATCGCTCCACAATAGTATTTAAATGACAGTTAACATAGGCAGTGGGACAGAATGCGTACAGTGACAGTGAAAAAGACGGTTAGATTGTAAGCATGTTGTATACGTATTGTGTATTGTGTATTTAGATTTCAATAGCATTAAGGTAACTTAATATTAGATTTAAATACCAGTAAGTAGAATATTTAGTGCTTATTTCATAAGCTTTGGCTTCGTAACTCCCACTTGTTGGAACCCAATTGAAGTAAATAAATATCCATTGATTCATTCAGGCCTAAATCGGAAATTAGTAAACGATTGTAGAAATAGTTATATTGAATAAATCAATTCGCAAGGTGAACGACTATTTGATTTAAGGGGAAAAAAATGAATTTCATTCATGTTTTGTGCTAAAACCTATATGCATTCCCTAAAAGATTTAAATATAGGATAAGTTATACAAATTTATGTGAAAACCAATTTGAATTCTCAATCGTAATACAGAAAACATTGGTTCGCTGTATGTTATGATGTGAATTCTTGTGTCTTTTAGCGGAAACGGAGAGAACGTCGTATTAGACATAATATTCGTCGGATTCAGAAAAAACTAAGAAGAACCAACGTCCTAAGCTTCCAATCAACACATAGGTCGAGTTATGACCGACCAATGCAATCTCTCAGACATGAAGCATCTGCTTCATCTGCCAAGATGACATCATAGTCTCCACGGGATCTGGATTTTCTCCTATCTCACTTCATAAACATGGTTATGAGGGCATGTAACTAATATGTCTTATGGAAGTCTTGGGACAATTATCCGATCTGTTAATATTACTAACATAGGGTAAGGTATACAGTTGCTGTCACTTTAAGCACCATTTCTCCCATGCAAATATTGATTGGACTGGGTCGAATTTCACATTTGCGTAGGCAAGTTCCGTATACGAAATGTTCATGTTCCATTGCGTCTTGATTGCGAACAGCCTCAATTGCGGACATCCCATTAATAGTCTCGCTTGCAAAGACACAACATTTTGGGAAGGGTTATTAACATTTCAGTGTCTCGATTCCAGACACAATTTCTTACAGATTGCAAGAAAATTTCGAACTTTCGAACCTCAGCACCTGATCTGCATACTGTACACAAACTATAATTCTTATGCAGCCGCGCAAATGGTTTATGTTTCAGGAAAAGGAGAAGAGAAATGTTTGGATGGCGTTTTTGGAGGATCCAGAGAGCATGTGTGAGACTCCAATATACCCGCACTGCAGAACTGGAAGGAGGACGCATGAGACTTTGGAAAGAAGACTGTGGAAGAGACACGATGGAAAGGACATTGTGTAATAACTTTGTGACGATAAGGAACGTCGGAAAGTGCTGACGGACTCCGAGAGTATGGTTCCGCAGATTACAGTTAGGGTCAATTTGTTGACCGCACAAGACTTTGAAGTAATATGTATATGCAGATTTGGGTATGGTAGCTCGAGAATGCATCGTGGGAGTACGTGGTGGCATGATAGCTCTAGTATACATCTTGGGAGTACATAATAGCAATAGTAATGCAGTATTGGGAGTGGTAACTCGGGAAAACATTGTGGGAATATGTCGTAGCAACAGTAGCAACAGTCTTGGGCGTGGTAGCTCGAGAACGAATCGTAGGAGTTCGTGGTTGAAACAATAATTCTTGAGCGAGGTAGCTTGAGAACACATCGTGGGAGTACGTCGAAGCAATAGTAATACATGAGCATAATAGCTCTATAATAGCCTATATCGTGGGAGAACATGGTAGTAAAAGTAATGCAATCACGGGTTGAAACACATCATGGGAGTACTTGATAGCAACGTAATACATGGATATGAATGTTCGAGAATATATCGTTGGCGTACATGGTAGTAACAATAATACATGGGAAAGAAAGCTCGAGAATACAATAATAATAATAATAATAATAATAATAATAATAATAATAATAATAATAATAATAATAATAATAATAATAGTGTTTATTTCCTCTCCATGCACATATAATAAATGTAAATGTGGTTTTTAGTATGTAAGTTAAACTACGTGTGCAATATCAGTCTTGTATTCATCCCACGAACGAAATAAATCTAAATCTACATCTAAATCTAAATAACGACTTCGGGTTACAATTTCTTCATTGCCATAGAGTCATTAATATATGGCGATAAAACAAAACATTACATACAAACTACAAATATGACAGAACAAAACACCTATCTTCGTATACCTCTAGATTAACTCAATTATTAAAAAATTCTTATCTATAGAATCTCTTTCTACTAATTTACTAACATATTCTTTTAATTATAAATAAAAATTTAATTAACAGTACCCATATATTATATAATTATCTAATTATTTATTATCTATTTTTATCTTTACTAATCTATTTGTAGCTTTTTTCATATATCTACCTCTTCAATTTTTGCTAACCATTTATACCTGACTAAATGTAGCATTTTGACTAAATTTTAAAATAGTTTAACATTTATAGGTTGCTGATCTTCTTCAGTCCTACGTGGGAGTACATGGTAGTGAAAGTAATGCAATCTCGGGCATGGTAACTTGAGAATACATCGTGGGAGTACATGGTAGTAACAGTAATGCAATCTTGGGTATGGTTGGTTGAGAATACATCGTGGGAGTATATGGTAGTAACAGTAATGCAATCTCGGGCATGGTAACTTGAGAACACATCGTGGGAGTACGTGGTAGTAAAAGTAATGCAACCTTTGACATGGTAGCTTGAGAACATATAATGGAAGTACGTGGTAGGAACAGTAATACGTAAGCATGATAGCTCGATACTACATCTTGGGAGTAGATGGTAGTAAAACAATGTAGTCTTGGGCATGGTCGCTTGAGAACACATCGTGGGAGTACAATGTAGTAAAAGTAATACAGTCTTAGGCATAGTAGCTTGAGAACACATTGTGGGAGTAGGCTAAATGGTAGAAGTGAAATATTCAACTTTTTGTTGTCCCTTAATGAAGACTAAAATGCGATGATCGTTTGTTACAGTTTTTTTTCATAAACTATTCAGTAAAAAGAAAAGTAGGTCATAAAGTAGAGAACGTTCTAGAAGTATCAAATCTAGGCAAATACCGTGGCTAAAGAAAATCAAGGATATCACGAAAATCCATTTCACTGGCATAGCTTAAATGTTTGTAATGAATAACAATATTATGAGTAGACCTACGTTTTATATTTCATACTGGAACAAATATAGGACTTTCAAAATAAAGGATAGTATTATAAACGAGGTACCTTAGGGATATTCACCTTTCGAACATACATTCTACCCATAATTTCTAAGGAGAATAAACTTCTAGTCGAAGGAAAAGAGTTAAGTTTGGGTAAGAATTAGTAATGGAAAATTCAGATGTAATTTCGAGAAGAATTTTCCTCGTAACCTAAGCGTTCAGATTGATCAAGGAATCAGATAATAAGTTTGATGAAAATATATGTTACACACAGGGTGTTGTAGGACATTATAGTTTCGTCAGGAATAGAGGGATTATTTTAGCCTATTACTACCCGGTATTACAATGTACTTCCATTTACATTTTTCGGTAACCCAAGATTACAATCCAATTTTATTTTCATTCTCCTGTCTATCAGTCCATAAATTATCTTCATTATTTCTGAATTCCTTGTATCCATGTGGTCGGCAGTCTCCCTCTTTTCTTCCTTTCTGGTGGTTCCCAATCCATAATCTTCCGTGGTAGACTCTCCTATGACATCCTTTTTGTATGTCCATACCATAATAGCGTTTTTTATTCTACAAAATCAGGATAGAATTTGTGTCATCCATCTTCTTCCTGATTACTTCATTTCTGACTCTTTCTCGTCTAGATATCCCTACAGACCGCCTCCATAAGTTCATCTCAGTTGCCATTAATATTTTTTATTAACTGGGATTTAATTGTCCATACTTTTGATCCATATATCATAATGCTTCTAATAATTGTGTTAAAAATTTTTCCTTGTGTTTCCTTTCTAATCCGTCGATCCCGCAGAAACTCATTTAATGTTCCAATAGAGAGCTATCCAGCATTTATTCTTGAACTAACTTCTTTACCTTTTTGCCGTCTTGTGTTATTTTGACTACTAGATATTTGTACTCTTCAGTGTGTGTAATAGTTCCCATCCCTTCTTCCAGTGTCAAATGTTAGTTATGTCTCCCATTAACAATTATTATTATTATTATTATTATTATTATTATTATTATTATTATTATTATTATTATTATTACTATTATTATTAATATTTTTTCCTGTTAATCTGAAGTCTATTAACTTCCTTGTGATGTATTCTATGTCTCCTTCATCTTGTGCCAAAATATGCTAGTCATCAGAAAACTGTAAGGAATATACAGTACTACTTTAATCACTCTGATTTCCATGTTTTTACACTTTTCTCCCAATTTTCCAATGCTTTCTCGTTCTCTACCTCTGCATCAACATAATACAGAGATTTTTTCCCTTCACATTTAATTGCTTTGCCTAGAGTTTCTTTGGCTGCCTCATGTAAAGTATTCATTATATATATATAATATATGTATATATATTTTTTCCCCCAATGCTTTCTCTTTCTCTACCTCTGCATCAAAATAATACAGAGATTTTTTCCCTTCACATACAATTGCTTTGCCTAGACCTTCTTTGGCTGCCTCATGTAAAGTATTCATTATATATATACTAGCTTAAATGGCCAGGCGTCGACCGGGTTTTGTATTTTGTAATATGAAATTAACTTATGGAGGACTTTCGATGTTGAAACTCTATGTCCTTATATAATATGTATTAGAATTCGAAATTAGGAAGAACGACATATGGTACTCAGACTATTCCCTCAGAAAACGCTAGATATAGATGGCTCATAGAGGATGTCGAATGTTGCATTCCATTGCTTCTAACACCATGCCTGGGAGGAGTGCAAATAAGAAGAAAAAGAAATTCCGGTTACATAAGATTGTATTGTCTTGACAGAAAATTGTATTTCTCACTCTCGTATTACCATACAACCGTTTCGGGGCTGAAGTAAAAAAGAAATTCAATATCACTTTCATACTTTCCTTCCCAAAAACCTGGGACATAATATACTGCGCGCGTAGGACTGAAAATGTTCCATTCCGTTTTGTCTTCTTTTAGATGCTTAGGACCTCTGATAAACTTTCCTAGGCCTATTTCTCAATTAATACAAAGCCTACAGCTATGAGTGACGTATCAGTGGATAGGATTTGTTACCGACTTCCGATATAGTATACTCACTGGCACACACTTAATTTGTCCCTGCAATACGACCGGTTATTCTACATCAAAATGTGAAGTGAGGAAATGATATTTTCCATGTCGAGGGTAGAGAAAGTTATGTGACTGCTTTATTTTCGTGGATTTTATTCTTCAAGAATTATTTTCACAATTACATCGATAGTATGAGAATTTGTTAAAGCCCAAAGCCCTATGTGAACACCGTAAACAAAACTTTCGTTATGTAAACAATTGACAGCAGAACTCTCTTACTGTGCCTCATTTCACATTTCCAACTTTTCCCGTGGATTTTTTAAAAATTTCCTTTCATACAAACCTTGTCCTGACAATTACGAACACAACAAAAAATAAATCAGCCAAATCGGTCGAGCCGTTCTCAAGTGATGCGGCAACAACCCTTTTGCAAATTCATTTTTATTAATATATATATAAATATATATTATATATATATATATATATATATATATATATATATATATATATGATCTATATGGTCTATATGGTTTCGGAGAACATTATTATATTGCTGGGTGATACAATATTAGTCGAGAACGTTCTTTTTTCCTCCTCGATGATTAGCTCTGCTAACATTTTCACAATGTTTCACTTCCATGATGAAACACACAAGACGGCAAAGAAAATAGACTTTTGAGGTCATACCAGGAGTTCACGTTCGATGTGCACAAATATACCAATACGCCTTGTTATTATTGATGTGCAACAGGTTTCTATTGTTGGTGTGTTTATGGTGTCTGTTAATTTCAACTGACATTCAATTTTAATTAATATGATACAGGATGAAATAGTGGCGATGGGTCATTGTGAGCAAATATCGAAATTTGCCTTAGCCTTTAAATCTTGGGAAACCATACAAAAAGAAGTCAAAATTAAGCCCAGGACCTGTCGAATGTGAGTCCAAGACGCTTTCATCTCGGCCACTTTACTCAATCAACTAGCATAGCATACCAGGACCAGCAACTTGAAACATCTTTAAGGCTAAACAAAGATTAGACTACAAAATATGGAATAAATAAATAAAAAAACAAAACAAACAAAAACAAAAAAACAAAAAACTACCATTGCCTGATATGGGATTTTCCTGTAACAAAAGAATTGCTGATAATATCTTTTGCGTAATTTATCCAGTGAACAAAATACATGAAAAGTAGTGTGCTGTATTTATCTGTGTAGTTAAATTAACCTCAAATGTTTTGTGGAATTTGGCTTTCTCGTCTTAATAATTATAAGTAGGCTAATTGGAATTTTTCCTTATGTACTGTAATGTTCTCGGTTAATTAAATATTGTATTTAGTTCATTAATAACCGGAAAGTTACAAAAAATAATTGTACGACACAGCTGTTGACATTGTAGTGTGTTTACTTGTGGGCTAAGTTGATTGTTAGAAGATGCACAGTAGAGTTATTTATACGCTAATAAATTATGTTCGCATGCGTTTTGTTATCTAATCAAGGTTAAAGGTTATACGACATGAACAAGCAAAGTAGCAGGTCTAAGTGCAATCATCTACTTGAATGTTATACGATGATTGTTTACACAGAACACAGAGTTATTGACTCCAAGTAGCAATAACTGTAATAAGCAAAATTAACTTTTCCTCTTAACCAAAATTCGTTTAATTGTACAATATCTTTAAATTGTACTAAAACCCTAATTTAATTTAATTTAATTTTTTTTTATTTCAATTTTAAGGGTCTTTGACAAACAGCCAATAAATGAAATAAACTGAACTGATACAAACGTTCTCATGCATTGCCAACCAGAATGAAACTTAATGTATTAATGTTATTCAGTTGAACAAAATTTCCACTATGAATGATTTAGGTATTTTATTCAAAAGTGATTTAACTTTCTAGTATCACAATAATATTATTTGAAAAACTCTTGAATTTATTATGAGGAACTCTAAATACTGTAGTATAAATGCACTACATAGACTATATAGAACCATTGTCAAGCCAAAATTAGAATATTGCTCATTAATTTGGAATCCTGCTACCATTAAATACAGTATATTAATAGAGCCCATTCAAAATAAATTTCTAGAATATACGTATTGCAAACAGTTTAACTATTACCCTAAATTTGAATCATATTCAACCATGTTACAGTATTTCAATATTCCTTAATTATCAAACAGACGAAATTTTCATGCATTGTTGTTTTTATATAAATCACTTAATAACGAAATAGATTATATTAATATTCTCAAAGAAAGATCTTTTTATGTCCCAGGCTATACCGGTAGATCTTATAAATTACATACACTTTTTTCATTCCAAAAGCAAACAATGACTTCCATAATAATTCTCCTCTTTATAATGTGCTCCGTCTATACAATCAATTGCACAAAATGGGCAATATAGATATATTTAATACTAACAATAAACGGCTTAAAAATACCTGTGATAAAAATTTTAAAACCTTAAAACAGTAATAATCAAAACGTGATAGTTAAAAATGCTCCATGTAATTTTCTTTATTTAAGTATTTAGTTTCCTCCAAAACTATTGTATTACTTATGTTTTATCTGTTCCCTTTATTGTGTAATTTTCATATTGTATGTGTTTCTTGTTTCTGTTTTTTTAGTTGTAGTATTAGTTTAAATATTTTTAGTATTAGATTTAGTATTTAGTTTTGCAAAACTGGCGTAATTACTATAAGAGAATGTTGTAATTGGGCAATGAGCCTGTTATATTTTCAACAAAAAGAAATTATAATAATTACAATTGTATAATGATACGTAAAAACCGATATGTGATAACATTTTCTACATTCGTATGTTACGTGTTACTGTTAACATTTATTGATAGTCTATAAGAATAGGCGCACATACACACTCACATAAAAGTTAAAACTAAACTCCGTGACTCTGCATCCCTGAAGGGGCTAGGCGTACCATCCGACTGCTGCATCCCCCACCATGGGCAGATGACAGGATTGGGGGCACGTGGTCAGCATGTCGACACCCACGGTCTTAATGATGGTCTTCATGACCGGAGCCAAAACTTCTAAACATTCACAGAGACGTACGCAAACAATAAAGTAGGCGATAAAAGTATTAAAAATATACCTACATTCAATGTTTCGCGTCTATGAAAGCTGAAGGTTAAGCGATCATTTAAACAAACAATTATATCAAAATCGTCACTCTGGTTTTAACAACGAAAAGTATCATAAAATCTATCCCTACAGTAATTTTCATCTTGATCTTCTCCTTGCTTAGATACGTGGTCCAATCAGAGACGTCGAGACGGAAGGAAGACCCTTCCTGATAGCGGTACTACTTTAGCTCGTACACGTGATTGGCGGTGAAGGAAAACGCTTCCCATTTGAAAATTACTTTAGTAATAACTATATAATACTATGTAAGCCTACAACAACGGAATACTGAAACACTGTCAATAACAATACAGTAAGGTAAAGGTACAGTCATCCCTATACAGGCCATGGAGGCCCAGAGGGTTCCAGGAGGTTGAGGCTCCCAGATTTTGGACATTCGGCACCTGAAGGTGGTAAGGTTGTCAGCCTTACGCACCGGCCGCCTTCACCCCCAGGATTGCTCATTTCTGTTAGGGGCTGAGTCGACCCCGGGGCCATAGTGCCACCAGAAGGATTAGGCCAAGTGAAAAATCTCAACGACCTCATCGGGAATCGAACCCGCGACCTTCCGGTTTGTAGCGCAGCGCCTCAACCACTACGCTACGGCGTACCCCAACTATACAGTAACTATACAGTTTACCCTGTAAGTTCTCTGTTCAAGCGTAAGGATAAGGGAATGTCGTGTGCTAAGTAGAGCACAATCTTATAGTGAATCCGAATTTCTTTGCTTTCAAGTTTTCTAAACAAAACTTGGTAATAATATGATGATAATATTAACAATAATTTGAAATATTTAAAGACACGGATCCATTATCGAAACCAATTTTACCTCGGTTGCAAATTAAACCACAAACAAATAACACCGGTATGTAAGCATGTTAAACTATCCATCCCGGGACTACTAGGAGACATTGGTAATCTAATAGATGTCCATACAACTTCTGTGACTATAATCCAGTTAAATGGTCAACAAATATGATATCCCAGTAGCAAAACAGAAGAAAATTCCATTCTTAAAACTGCACGTTGGAAAATTCGACTAGAGAAACATATATATATGTAATTTCCTAGCAGGCCTTTTTCACAGGAAATAGCAGTAAAAGAGGGAAACATAATATTAATTAAATATGTAGGAATGTGAAGTTGGATAAAATAACCTTAATATCAAATTATAATAACTTGTATAATGGATCCAACAAGACAAGAAAATAAGGCAAAAAGAGACCAGAGTAAGGCAATGTGATGAAAGTACAAAACAACAGAATACAGAATTAAAAAGTCACCTAAAACAAGACAAGGCAGAACAGACCCATTACTTACCTCCCTCCAATGTATAGATTGTTCACGTCAATAGTAGCAAATAAGATTAATAATTGTTGCACTCTGAATGAGTTTATT
The DNA here is from genome assembly GCA_964059195.1 of Ectobius pallidus. Taxonomy (NCBI): domain Eukaryota; kingdom Metazoa; phylum Arthropoda; class Insecta; order Blattodea; family Ectobiidae; genus Ectobius; species Ectobius pallidus. Next base: position 174,191,123 of record CAXKWD010000003.1, on the reverse strand, counting down.
CCAATTGAACTGAGAGGCTGTATAAAATTTACCCTTGGATGCAAAGAACGATCTAAAGACTCAGTGGCAACAAGGATAACTAATCGTAAGTATGGAAACATTAGTATGGTTTTCGTTGATTACACAAAAGCATTTGATATTGTGAAAACATGTTTGTTGAATTAAGGGGGGACTTACAGCGTTGGGTGAAATTCATCCGTGATAAAAATGTGAAATAATTTTTTTCTCAGCAATGAATTCTTCTGTAACCTTGTAATCTGGCATTGACTACCTTACAATTACATACTATTTTCAAAATTAATTAACTGTTAAAGTTATAAGTAATTATCGTTACAAAATGGCAGCCACGTTTCGTTTCCGTGATAATTTCCACAAATGGCAATATCTTTGAATGATCCTTTTTTACTTTCTCGCATATACGTAGTATAGAGAAAGTATTGTGATCGTGACAAAAAATCGAAATCGAGTTAACACCGGGAAAGCATGTTTCACGATGCCTAGAAAAAGAAAAACGTGTTTTTGGTTTGACGTCTGTCCGTCTGTCTGTCTGTCTGTCAGTGGACATGCACAGCGGGTAAACGGTTCATTGTATTTACTTCATTTTTTGAATTAAGGACTTTTTCGAAATTTTGTCGAGCCGCCCAGAAATTTAGTTTTACAACTGAAATATTAAGGGGACTTTTCATGAAAACGTTTTTAAAAATTTTGATTTTTGAAAAAATGGCTCTAACGATTTTAATAAAAAATTAAAATTGGAAACTCTTATATATGACTAATAAAATGGCCATATCTGTATTTCTGCAAAAATGACTTAAGGGGTACTTTACTCGTATCCATTTTCAATTTTTCTAGATTATATCCATTACAGTAGGCGATACATGAAAACCTACCACAGTAAAGTTGTAGAGAAAATTAAAATGAACATTTTTTGTTTAACACATTTCTTTATACGTTTAATAGATATCAAGATAAAAACGAAATAAGTACGGCTTAAATGCGAATTTCAGAACATACATGTCAATTAAAATATGAATGACATTTTGTTGCCCCTAGTAGGCCTAACAAGAAAACTATAGGCCTAATGTACACTTATTGTTGTGAAATGCAATCAGTTTAGCTCAGTCGCAATGAACACACCAAAACCAATTACAGCGAGGTGATATGGGCTAACAGGGAAGAGGTCCTGAGTTCAAATCAAACCTTGTGGCCGCCCAAATTGACTTGGGTTTTTCATGGTTTAATCATTCGCAGAGGCAAACGCCGGGTTTGTAGGACATGTTTACTTTCCATAACTCATCGCCGCTATGTCACTGCATTTTGTAATCGTTTAAACTGGATATCACAAAAGAAGACATCACTAAACAATAGAATCAGATGACACGAATGAGTTGCTCCTATAGACTAATGGTTCACGCATGCAGTTGCGTGCAATATAACCTAAGTAGTAGTAGTAGTTGTGGCGAAATTCAATTATAAGTCGCCCCTTACCTCCGCCCATTCGATATTCACATTTGCACGGACTGTGTGATGTATTTTGTTTCTGAGCGAAGCAGAGTGACCAACTGCCCTTATTTATTGTCGCAAGTGCCTTGCACCCACTATCCTTATATATTGTCGCAAGTGCCTTGTATCCACCTCTACATATAGGTAAATAATGCATAACACTAACCACATAGTTAAGTACGCGAAGCGGAGGCGACAGCCGTAGCGAAGCGCCCTTGCATTTTCGAATAATGTACGATACACTGTTTGTAGGTTTCGAAAATGTGGCATATTATATCTCCCGCGAAGTTTGTCAGCCTGTCACCTCTCGTCTAGTGGTATGACGTCAAACTCCAACGTCCAATCACGAGTTTCTTCATAATACGAGGAGAGAAGAATTCGCTAGATCGTGGTATAAAAGAAACTGCATCGGTGGGTGGGTTGGGTGGGGCCGATTCATCCCAAGGTGCTACTTATATTTGAATTTTCCCGTAGTAGTAGGCCTACTAGTAGTACTAATAATATGCAGTTTTACTGTCATTCATTATTATTATTATTATTATTATTATTATTATTATTATTATTATTATTATTATTTCACGGTAAAGGCATTGAACATAAAGAACGACTCTGATGGTTTCCGTTCTAGATACCGTACTTCTTAGTTTTATGAAAATGTAACAAATAAAATTTAATTGTCCCTATAATTTACTTTTTTCTGTGCTAGCCCTTAACATGTATATGCGAGAAAGTTTGTGCAACATATTTTTGCACCATTTATTTCTATCTATTTGCTAACATCATATGAACAACATCCTTTACAATCTTTGAAATATCTACAGTATAACTATTTAAAAAAATATATTTTTAGATTTTGTTTTACTTTAAAATATATTTATTTAAAAAATAATGAACTAATAATATCAAAGGAATTATTGTAGATAGTGTTGTTCATATGATATTAAAAATTACACAGAAAAATAATCACTCAGAAATATTGATATTTGTGGAAGTTATCAAGGAAACGGCATTTCAGTGCATGAAACGTGACTGCCATTTTGTAACGATAATTACTCGTAACTGTAATAGTTTGATTAATTCTGAAAATAGTAGGCCTATGTAATTATAGAAGTAGTCATTAAAGAGTATGTCAGATTGCAGGGTTGTAAGCAATTCATTGCTGACAAAAAAAAATGAAATTCACCTATTTCTCACATATGAATTTCACCCAAAGCTGTTAGTTTTAAATCAGGATTGGTTTTAAATTAGGTAACGGGAAATATTCAAAGGTTGTTTATCCGGTTAAATTGGAAAATTGGAATAGTCAATTTTCAATGAAAATTAAGTATCTAGGAGAAATATAAATAAAAGCGTCATTCAGTCCTTTAAGGTTTGTAGTGACATTATCTTCATACATGACTGCTTAGTGAAAATAATCTTGCCATTATATTAAATGTAAAAGAAGAGAAAGTCACATTTAGTGTCTATAGATTACATTAAGCTCTAAGGAGAATGAAGTACTAAACCGAAACAACTCATAATATAAAAAAAAAATAGATGGCATTTTGCATGGCTTTCGGGTTATACATGTCGAAGGAGGATAGTAAAGAAAAATGAAGTTGTGTTGAATTCCCTTTATTGAAATGTAATTATCTTGGAACTATACAAAGTAGTGTAACAGGTATAACAGCTATGAAAAACTAACTCCATGGCGCTAACGTCCCAGAAAAGACAAGGCCTGCATCATCTACCATAGGCAGACGGCAGGATTGGGGGGCATTTGATCAGCATGCCGACACCCACGGCCGTTATTTGTGGTTTCCATCACCGGATCCGCTACTTCTCTATCAAGTAGCTCCTCAATTTGAATCACGAGGCTGACTGCACCCCTACCAGACCTCCCTACCTCATAAAAATCCGAGTAGGTACCGGGGATCAAACCAGGGCCGACAGATCTGGCTTACCACAAGATCACGCCGGCAGTCACAGCTATGAAAAAGATATGTACTATAATACAAGTAAAGATTAACAAAATTACTTAATACACAATTGAAGAAAGAAAACATGATTCAAGCCAATGTTAGGCCTACATGGGCAGTTCCTGTTGTAACCTATGCATTTGGAATACTAGAAAACTCAGGTACAGATTTACATGAATTAGATGTATTAACAAAAGAAGTCATGCTTAAATTTAGGTACCATCACGCACTCTCTGAAATGCAACGTCTTTATCTCTATAAATATTTATGAACTGAATAAAAGCAGGTGGAAAACATAAGAAAATAATTTTCACAGAACCAGAATAAAATTATTAATTATGCAGTTCAACTTGTCAGCGAATTTATATAATTTGATACTCAAAGAGTTTGCCTACAGAATGTTTTCATTGTCACATATTCCAATAGCCCTCGAGGTCAGGGTATTTATAATCCTCTACAGGAACTCAAGTCATTACCATATACCTTAAAGAGTAGTGGTTATTCATCACGAGGAATATGACGACATGACAATTCAAAATATAAAGAAATATGAAATATTAAGTTGACTTCCTTAAAGGTCATACCTTTTATTCGGAGCAAAGTACTTTAATTGTAACTTAGTCATTGCTGTTAGTAGAGCAAAGGTATGCACATGCACCATAAGCTTTCTCCGAAGCGTTACAAAATCCATGTATGTGTACATCCACTAACGTACCTGGTGTTAAGACATGCCGTGAAAAGCGTATATAATGAATTATTGTAGATAGAAGGTCGCAGAACAGGTTCACTGTTCCGATAAATTAGATGGTAACTCTTTATCCCAGCTGAGTTTCTCAAGCCATAGAGATTGAAGAAACATCTTAGCATTAATAACAATAGGACTTATAAGGCCTAAAGAATAAAACATGAAAGAAATGTCAGAAAGGATGTTTCTCTTGATAATTTTAGACTGAGGATGGCTTTAGAGAGAAGGATGTGACTGTATCTGGAATTGATCATTGACAGGATGCCATGAGACCAAGGGCGTTAACATTTTCAGTATTGTCGAGGGACAAAGGCAGTCAAGTCTCTCTATGTTCCGCAGGTACAAATTTCAAAATGACTTCGTGTTTGGATCACAACTTATAAAGTGGAAATCCGCCACTATCCGCTCTTTCTGAAGTCGTAGAGCTTCATGCAGATCGTTGTGACTGGTAAACATTCGTCAACGTAGACGGAGGATCGCTGATCGTGCAGCGTGTGGATATTTATGTTCTTCTTCATTTGCGAGTTGTCCCCACCTTCTAATCGGAAGCTCCTGATTCTTCTATTTACTCCATGGCAAAACTCTAACCAAACCTGGTCATCCCGCTTTTAGCCAGCATAGAACTCTTTATCTCTACTGAAAATGTTGACACTCAGTTGAGACACTTCTTGGAATTTGAAGATTTTCCTCAGCATGTGCTCACCAAAGAACAAAAGAGTGTGAAAAACACTACACAGAGAACACCCCTCACAATGAATATACTAGCTTCACTGTACGTCAACATAACAAAGATTCCTTGATAGATTCCAGACAACAAGCCATCAAGCGCTTAGGCCATTTAGAACGACGTCTTCAGAATGACTCTACTCTACGAGAAGACTACACCAACTTTCTTGTCGAGTACGAGCAAATGGGCCACGTGAAAAAGGTACCACCTCCGCAGGAAAATGATATTATCTTCCTCACCATGCAGTCATTAAACCATCCTCCAACCACTCGTACAAGAGTAATGTTTGATACTTCTGCAAAATTATGTTCTGGAATTTCTCGAAATGATATAATGAAACTTGGGCCTACGCTACAAGATGATCTTTCTTCTATCATTCTTCGCTTCAGAAAGTATCGTTATGCATTTTCTGCTGGCATTGATAAGATGTCTTGATGAGCAGAACCATCAGCGTATTGTGTGGCGTAGAAGCAAGAATGAGCCTATTCAAGATTACACTGTAACTATAGTCACCTACTGTACCAAGTCGGCTTCATTCTTGGCCTTGGAAGATTAGAAGGAATGTTCCAAGTAGTTGGATCGATAAGCACAGAAGGGCGCTTTCCTGTAATGCGAGGAAGGATTAGTGAATCAAGCTTTGGTTTGTAGTGATGAGTCATAGATCTGATGATATTCTTGACACTGTGAATAGCTATTGAAGATGTGCAATTTATTAATTTGATTAGTGTGTCAACTGTTGTTGTGTGTGGTTGAATGGTGTGTAGACTGTTGCGTGTAGTTGAAGTCACTTCGCAAAGTTTGTTTGACTTACGGAGTCCAGGAGAGACCTACACTGTATGAGGTTGTCATATTTGTTTTCTACTTCTACTCTTGCAGCAGCTAGTAACACTTGATGCATGGGCTTGGTTTTTACAGAACAGTAGCTAGTAGAAGCTTCATTTTTTCTGCTGTCGATACAGTCTCTAGAAGGACTAGAGATATTGGAGCGAGAAGCACTTTGTTCACTTTCGCTGTGTAGAAGTTAGCTATGAACAGACTTACCATATTTACAATAGCAGTAAACTATACACTGACTTCCTTTGTGTTCCGGAGAGAAACGGTTTGCATATGGGTGCTTGGATTTCACAAAACTCCACCTTTGAACCACTTTCAGTTGCCGAAAGTCACTACACCTGTATAAATCATGATTGCTTTGACACCATGGACAGGATTTGTGGCTTTTAGCTAAGTAGGATTGACAACTGACCCTGGCATTTTTTTGGGCGTTCGAAGCTCTATTATAGGTTTTGATGGGCTGGACTTGTTGCACGAGTTGCTAGCAAGCAATTCTAAGGAATGTAACTTCGCCTCTAAGAATAGATACGTTCTTTGAGTGAAGAGACCTTTTGAAAGTCTATTTTACCTTCCCATTCACGACGAGTACTCTCAGATAATTGTTCCAGGAACAATTGCATTTCATGCAGTGGCACTTCCACTTTTAAACTTTGGATCGCGTTTAATTTTTTTCTTTCAGCGGTTAAGAAGATTGCGTAGCTTTGACACAGTTCTGTGCTGCATTGTTTGTAATGAAAACAGATTATTTTATGTGTGCAGTAGCTATCCGTGTTGTGCTGTTGTATTGTCCACATATTACATCCCAGGCTGCCTAAAATTTGCCACTAGTGACTGGAAGGTTTGTGTTAGTAAGTGAGCTTGACGCTTCAGTGAAGTAAGCAATTAATGATCCTTCTGTATAGAGGCAAGAGACTCGTCCACCAATAAACTACTGAAGGCATCAAAAAATTCTTAAATTTAGTAACATCGCCTTCGAAGATTTCTTCGTTGTTTGCATGAACTTCTAGCTCGCCTTCCGCTTCGATGAGAGATTCTATCTGCGTCTGTATGGTTTCGTACTTTACCCAAATGCCCATTAGCTCGTCATATTTAACTCTGACCAGAAAAATGTTAACTTTTTGCGGTAGGTTGTCAAGAAAATTTTGAAAAAAAAGGTAAACTTTGATGCAGTACCTCACACTAAAAAGCCCTGTGGTTGTAGGAGTCCTTTTAATATGCTGCAATCAGGGTTGCGGTCCACCTCCACAATGTTGTACTTACTGCGAAGTGTTTCCTTCTCCAGCCTGGTGGAACCTCGGGTTGCTCAGTCGGTATACAACGATTTACTCTATCTTTTCTCGGGGCATAAATAGGGTGTGGTGGTTCAATAGTTAATGTTTTTAAATAATTAAATATTCATAGGAAACACTGTTGAGTTTATTTTAGTCTTTCAATCAAAATTAATATATATAAAATGTCACTTTCGTAAGATCGTTACCTCTACAGACAGTATATTGAATGGAGTCTAATATTGACACTCACAGCTTGTACGTAATGTTACCTTAGGATGACGTGCTATATCCGCGTAATCCTGGATGTTGATGACGTCAATCGTCACAATTGTACTTACTTGATACAGTCACTGAATTTATTTTAGTAAGTAGCTGTAATGTAGCTCTTACTGCAAATATAAATGTTAAACAGATTTTATACTTCGATAATTAAAAGAAGTTATTTTAATATATACTGTCGGATTGGCCACAATGCCAATACGACTATGTGTATTAATAAGGGAGCCACACAGGAAGTAAGACCTGCTCCTCCCGTATACAAGTTGATGTCACGGCCTCCCGTATACAAGACTCTCGCTCCGAGTCCTGGACACAAGTGAATTTCCGTAAAAGCTGTGATCTTAGCATCCTTCCAATATCCTTCTCTTTACCATAGTCACACAAAACCAATCATATGCACTCATACAGCTAAATTATGTTTTTCTTATCCTAAACTTAAATTCTATTGGTTCTTTCATTGAGCGTGCCTTTTAGCTCGGGAGTGATGCTTTTCTGTTACTACCCTCAAGCGATTTTCCGAATTACAGTCTGATTCTCGGACTCCCTATACAACTTATATTTCCCACTGTACATTCTCGTGAAGTGCCTATTCAGCTCATAATCTTTCCTTTCTACTACGTCTTGGCTGAATGGCAGAGTATAGTTTTAACAAAGCCTGGCACCTATCTCCCACTGAGTTGCCATACATTTCACTCCGGCTGCATTGTATATTTCTGAGTATTCCGTCTGCTAGTTTCTATTGGGTCCTAGTGTATTTTATTCTTTACTATAAAATAATTAATATCAGCTAAAGTATTGATGATATTAATTTCATATTTATGTAATATTATTTGTTATTTTGTTCTGATTTTTATCATGTAATTTATAATAATATTGCTTGGTTAGTTCACAAGTTATTGTCTGCCGTATTTAATTAATATCAATCTATTTCTAATCATTTTATATTAATTGATATTAATGGAGATGACTCCATTTACACCAACTTCCTCTTCAGGATACCTCGTTTCTTCACTAATAATTTTAAATCTGGCTCTATACTGAAGATGTGAGAAGACAGTAGAAAAGACAGGAAGTGTTGACCTGAAGGGAAAAATCGTACTGCTGTCGGAGTCGTCCTTGCTGACTGAAGCTTATTTAGGACCCATGTGAGACTACGTCCCGCAGAGACACAATATGCTTACAGCATAAGTTGATTAGAAGCGTAGGCAGTTGGCGTCACTGGCTAGTTGGCGTGGTTGTTGGCTCCCATGAAATTCACTGGAATTGCTGACCGTAGTTCGCGGTTGCCTAAGACCGACCAACGAATACCGATACAGTATACCGAAACCTGAATGTGTGTTTTTAAAGATTTTTAATGATGTTTGCAATTAAAATATGGACCTAGTAGGACCAAAATGTTTGGTCCGGAAGTAGGATCAGTTCCGGAGGTACAAAATGTTAATTCAAAGGTTAAGCGGTAAAAGGATCGAGGACCGTCGAACCAAAATGTTAGCTCAGAGGCTAAGCAGTAGAAGGATCCAGGACCGTAAAACCAAAATGTTAGTTATGGAATAATAATTCGGAGGACCAGATGTGGTACACCAACAAAGAATACAGAACAATGGACTGCAAGGTAGCTAATGTCAGAGATCCAGATGTATTCCATAAAATAGATCATATTCCTTTACCTTGCTTAGGAATTGTATACTGCCTGTGCAATATTTGGGATTATGTTGCAGGACAGTTCGAGAAGTTTATTCTGTTCAATTGGATGTTCATAGGCTGATTAATTTAGTGACTTCACATCACTCCAGCAGAAAATACACCATTTAGGTTCTCCCAGCTGTAACCATTTAATAATGTATTGATCTTAATTATTATATTATAATATACTAAATACTGAAATTATTTATATAATTTAGGTTATGACGACAGACTGAAGATGACACAGATTGGTGTCGAAATTCATATCTCAATACTGGGACAGGAAAAACGAAGTTGGAAACGAGACACTTAAGGGACGCAAGTTGATAATACAGCAATATTACTATAATACTAATAGTGAAGCCAACCAGGTCTTACACATTAACGAACAATATAGACATTGATGACCAAATAATATCACATTGTTTTATAGAATGTGAGAATAAAGTATATAATTTTAGCTTTTAATGTATATGGTGTAATAATTGAACTGTGGAATAGTATTATGTACATTTTAAATATTATGACCGATGCACGCCTATGAATAACTAAAACAATCAATTTGTATATAATTTTAGATTGTTATGATTGTTTTATGTGTACTTTTCATTCTTTTAACCTTTTATTACACTGATAATCTAAATGCACGTGGTATATATATTCTATGATGTCCCCATTTGTTGTGTATAAATATTTTAGGGGACAACTACTATACAACATAATTTTGTAAATACAATTAAATTTGGTCACAATATAGGCTACTAGCACTACATGTTATATGAGGATCTCGATTTCAGTTATCTATTCCTCGTCTAAGTTTTTATAGTGGTTTGTAGGCGGTCTCTATTTCATACTTTATTTAGATATACCCACTGTCGGAATGAAGTTTATTAATGTGAGTAATGCTATCTTTCCTCTTGTACGTGAGCTTATCTTGATTTGGGATATGCCATTGCATTAAAATTACTACCTGAACCACATTCCTGAGAGGCTAGTACTGGTTACTGTCTGATTCCAGTATAATGATTTACCATTGGAAATATTCATCTCCATAGTTAATATATTATTGTATGTAATATTGAACACATTAATGCATTTATTAGGCATAATAAATGTTTTACATCATACCTTTTTAATATTTATGTTATTATAAATATTAATTATAACATTTAAATTAGCCTCATTAATATTAATAACTATTAATATCGTATCATCTAGCCACATTATCACCTTCCTCCCACCCGCGCCTCGTTCGGAATGAGTTGTATGTGTGACTGACATGTCTCATCCTATGTGTTCTAGTTGACTAGGAGGTGGCCCCCGGTAAAGTGCTGATCACCCTTCCGAAGAGGCCCTCCTTGTCTATGTCTGGCGAAAAAAGTACGAATGTCATCAAAATATAAACCTTCCTCCATCAGGTTCCGGTGCTGTATGGGTCCAGTTGGCGTGGGTCGCATAAACGACCCTAGAATGAGGGAGATAAAACTCAGAGAAAGAAGAATAAAATTGTAAGTGTTTGTTACAGTATAATTTTATATCGTTCTTATGATTTCTGGTTTGATAGAGTATAATTCTGAATACACAACAGAGATAGAACTAAGGAATGCCTTAAATACGAATTCTTATTATTTATTTATGTTCCGATGAATTTTGTTCTAAGCGGGACCATCATGAATAAGTTATAATATCGAACAACAAGTGACAGAACAGAATCTATCTTGAAATTATGTAGACAACTGACATAGCCTACGTTAGCCTTGAGGAAATGCAGGATAGTGTGAGCGGAACCGCGGGATCTGTTACTACAACACATACTTCATGGGCTTAAATGTTATTTTGGAACTACACTTTCGGCGATTATTCAGTTTAAACAAGATAGTAAACTTAAAGGGAGTATACTCTTTCTGAATAGGTCAGGCTATAGATAGTCATAGCAGAAATGTGTGCAACTTATAAAAGAAAGCCAGATTTACTTCTATTATATTCCCAGTATCACACTTTCTATAATAGTTATTTACGGTAAAAGTGTCCTAACGTATTGCTTTATTTCAATACAAAACTGGTAAATTGTAAAATGTTATGAAAAGTATGCATTCGTTCAATATTATGTATATATGTATGGCATAGGTTTTATCAGATATATCAGGTATATAATGAACAATTTTTTAGTTACAGCAGTGCGCCTTAGGATTTTTTAAACTCTGTTCCTGCGAGAAGCGATATGGTTATGTTTAGACCATAATCTAAAGGTGATTTATGCAATTAGGCCCATATGCAAAAAGAATATGAATCATTACGTGTGATTCAGATGAAAATACTGACTGTGATACTTAAAACGATAAAATATCTTGGAAAATAAGAGCGGGGATAAAAACAACTTCAACACTTTGTTGTAGCGAGAATCATGGACGAGAGCTCACGAGGGTATTAGTTGTGTAAGATTCAAATATTTTGCGTTGGAAGTTCACATTCCTTTGTAAACTATGTTTAATAGTCTGAAAGAACTATTCTGACAAGCTGTACTAATGTTAGGCCTATAGTTAATGTGTACAGTTAGTTATAATGAGTAATGCTGGAACATTTTATGTCATTACTTGAACAATTTCCGATACTTGACTAACTTTACCGAACCATTGCAGTAAATTTGCCCTATTAAGTTACTTTAAAATTCAAAATGCTTTATAGACTGGTCAAATGATCGAAATGGAAACGATTTTAATACTTCATAGTTCTATGGGTATTTCATCTTGTGCGGAAAGATAAACAAGTGTCAAAATGGATTTGTGATATTGAAAACGGCAACATCCCTTACTACCTAGCCTATAAGGGTGGCTTCGCTTCAACCACAACACGTTAAGGTTTAAAGTAATTTACAGAATTTTGAATAATAAAATATATGTAAGATAACTTTTAAATAAAAAAATTTATTAAAGATAGCTTTGTTTACCATTTAGTCCATATCATAAGAACTCAGGCCTACACCACTTAGGCCTACTTGCCATATGTAGGCTACAAACTTATGGGGAATTAATGTTGAAGCTTTTAACTTTCACACTTTACAACCTGAAATTACAAAATTTATTTTATAGTCTTACAGTAAGCCTGTTAGTTTTTCACACTACTGAAAATTTGAGGTATTCGAGGTGATCGGTGCTTGAGATTTTATTAATTTTTTTACTCAGTCACATGACAGTGCTCAAGGTGATGAGATTTTTAAGCATTTAATTTTAAATTTGGAACACAGCTTCCTTTTACATAAGACTCGTCTAGGTTTCGTTGTGTGACAGCTAAATCTTAATAGGTATCGTTTTGTTATTTCATATTTCCTACAAGTAGAAAATAAAAGTTTTGCTAACTTAGACTTAAATACACAGCCAATACCTGCACCAGATTCAAACACTTGTACGCATTGAAACATAAGCTGAAAATTTCAGGTAAAACAAATAGTAATTTAAGGTGTATTCCAAATCTTCAAACACAATGCATGTTATTTTAGTAAATGTCCGTTATGACTTAAAAAGGGTTAAACAGTTAAAGTGTTACCATTTTATGAAATATAAAATTGACTTTTTATCAAGAAAATGTCAAATTATTTGTCGAAATTTATAAATGGACCCATATCTTCCCCGTAAGTAAATAATCTTTGTTTATGTTTCAAAGGCCTTTATCATTTACGATTTTCACGGTGCCAGAAACAATGGTGAAGTGCCAGGATGGTACTTCCTAAGACGGACGGGAAAATGTTTGTCCGTCTGAGGTGTGTATTTATGCGCGATAACTCAAATAATATGCTTTATATGATTTTCATGAAACAGTGTATACACTTATATCACCCATAGGCAAGAACTCTATTGATTTTTGACCAAATCGATAGACTGTACCGGAGTAATGACCGATTAACGGTTTTAAAATAGCAGATCATCACTATACTACAAAATCGCGTGGGTAACTTACTCATTGAAATAATTGTTTGCTCACTTCCAGATGAGCTCAAAACTTGAGATTTGGTATAGCCTACTTATAGCTCAGAGTCTGTAACCGACAGAAAAAATTCCAAAACGATTCAATTTTTACTTTGTTACCTTTGAAAACATTCAAGGTGCCGGACGCAATTTTAAGCTTTGTGCAGACCTTCTTCGTAGGCCTAGGCCTATATACGTCAGTAGCAGTGCAAAAGTTACTAGTTACCAATGAGCTTAGAGGAATCAGGTGAGTTGTAGGGTAATGTTTCTTAAACTGTCCCTTTAATTGAAACCTTAGGCTATCATGGCTGTATTTTGTTTCTCCAATGTGCAATTCGGGAGACGTAATAATCAGCGGTTCTCAACTTATGGGTTGACGTTTGCGAATTCCTCCGATGGAGCAAGGGGCCAAAAATGAAGGTTATATAATTTACAGTGAACCGCAAAACACATACCTTATTCTTCTGTTTTTGTATGATTCTGTCCAAATGTCAAATTATACCGTTACTTCTCATACTTATTATTGTTCATAGTGAATTAGTTTCTCCCATTTGCGGGTCATGCGCCACTTGGACCTCAAACTCGACAATCTTGTTAATTTATCTCAGGAGCAATTATGGAGACGGTGAATACTACTGGCGCTGAACTTGTTCACCGTGCCTCCCTCTTTTCCCCGCGACACACGACTGACCCCTCAGAAACGGCTACAGCAGTTAGAACTGAACTGTATTAATGGTCAATGTAGGTAGTCAATCTTCATTTGATAATGAGCAAGTTGTCGTTTTAAATGAATTTATGGATGCGTATCGTAAGTTGTCAATAAAATAAAATACAATGGGAAAATGATACTCAATCTCTATTTTGTGCCTAGGCCTCACGGTACTTCTATTAGTGCTTGTAAACACACATTTCCCCATTCATTAAGGGCATAAGAAAGGAAAATGGAGGAATAGAAAAAAATGCACCGGATTTTTTTTGGGACCGGAGTAGGGCTTATGGTCGAGGGCTCCTGGGGTGGTGGAGGGAAAAAAGAATGTAATTTTGTATCATTTCAGGGCATCATACTTTGCAGATGCAGATGTATTGATTCAGCAGAAACACAGCGGCGAATACACACAGCAAAAAGAAGGAATCTGAGTGATGTGTTAGTGTTTTAGTAAAACCTTTTGTGGCGTTTAATTGTTTTATCATAATGGATAGAACTAGAAAACTATGTCGCTTTAATTTTTAGTTATTAATACAACTCCATAACAATATGCCTTGATGATACAAAAGCATTGACAGGCCTAGGCACAAAATAAAGGTTGTTGAGCTGATGGTATAGATTATACATTTTACTTTTATTGGTAGATCTCAACGGTTCAATGACATATATTTTAAAATTTAAATGAGCAAGCTTTTCTTAAGGCATTTTGATATTTTGATAATAGTTTTGGAGGAAAATATACATATCAGAAAGATTCAAGTAAAGAAAATGACATGGAGCAAAATTTAATAATTATTATTTTAAAATTTTAAAATTTTTTTCACATATATTTTTAAACCGCTTATTGTTAGTATTAAAAATATCTATATTGTCCATTTTGTGCAACTGATTGTAGAAGTTTGTGCAGGGATCTTTGGCCATATTTCGAAACCATGCGTATAGACCACATATATAGTTTATTTGGTTTATTTTGCTTGCGTTTGCTTGCATGTGTATTCAAGTGAAACATTATTGTTTTCCATAGTCGGGTTCATTGGTTTAAGTTTATATTTGTTTATTTCCATCTATATTTTTAATGTTTGGTACTCTTTGTCATAAGGCAGCCTGTAAGTGTTACAGGAAGAATGGAAAAGAAATAATCCTTTTTATTTAAAAAATAAATATTAATGTATATCCTACAATGCTTTAAAACGTTGAGAGCAATTGGATTTAGAGGATGGAACTTGAAACTTATATTTATAGGCGTGTTTATCGCTGTAAGACTCAAAGTGATAGAAGTTCACATTTCTTGTGATTTGTATATTTTTATAGAACAGGCCTAATCAGACACTCATGGATTAGAAGAAATAACTTATGTTCAGAATAAACTGTCCGATGGAAAGACGAAAATTCTGTCCATGAGATACCAAGAGGTAGCCGAGAAATATCCTTCCTCCAGGAACGAGCACATAGAACTACTGGATTCTTTCTTCGTAGAAAGGTTAATTTTATTTAAATCCTTTTTAATACTGTCTAATTATAGGGAATGAAGGGTTTTATCGTAAATATTAGAACATGCATAGCTAATAAGTATGATTTATATTATAACGTAGAAAAAAGTGTTATGTGTAGGTCCGTCATTAACAGTGAATATTCAAACAAGAGTTGTCTGATATAATTGAAAGCTACTTATGGGAAGTTTAAATTATCAGGAAGTTGGGTGCTATTTTTGTTTCTACGTAGGCCTACCTTCTTTTCCGGTATTGTAAGATGCATCTGAATTTTCAAAATGAATCCGATACTACAAAAATCTGTTATATACACTAACATAACTTTCTCTACCCTATTCATAGGCACTAGTACTTCCAAAGTTCACATTCTGATATAACTTGGGATAAAAGGCCGCATTGCAGAGAGTGTGTATTCAGTTGTCTCAGTCTCCTCAGTTGTCTCGCGGTTTTTGTTCACCACGCAAGTACGTTAATTCATAACTTATAAACTATGGCTGGCTTTACCTTCCCGAGTTTTTTTGTGAAAATGTTTCGAATACCGGCAACAATTTTAGCTCTTAGTATAAGAACCAGGTAAGCCTATACATAATTTAAACAAATCTGCTAGAGCCATTTTCGAGAAAGTAACGGGAAATTAATTTAAACCCGGAATCAAAATTCATCAGGACATAAAGGGACTCCGGGCAAGGAATCAACTCGAAGCAGATTCTCCTCCTATGAAAACACAAAATATACATTTTGTCAACGGAGAATATTGAAAACTAAACCCCAACCACTTTTCGCACTTGCTAAAAAATTATTCTCAGAGTGCCCGGTCATGGGATATGAACCCCTCGCTTTCCGAAGGCGAGTCCGCGATGGAACCGCCTAAGTCACCACTCTCAATTTGAATTGCAGACTGTCACAAAATAAGGGAGACCCGCTTTATTAACTCCCTTTAGACAACCCGCATACAATCTGCGCACGAAAATGATCTGAAGTCTGTGGGCCTAATCTAATTGCAACTTCTTGATTGGAAGATAAAACTAATTTAATATGAGTTTATTTTGTTGAAAATATTAGTCAGTAATAGGTTTTATTAAGTTAATTTATAACCATACTTTACTCATTGGAGGTTTACATTAATCAATGAATGATTTCTCATGTGATAAACAGTTGCATTCTCTGGTTCATCTCTAAGAAATTATCTAACCCCTCGTCAGTATGAATACGTGTCAAAGAGGTCTCGGAGGTCTGCAATAAACTGTAAGCCCTTTCTACTTGTTCAAGTGCAAAATAATTTATATAGGCTATATTTTATTCATTTCACTAAATTAAAATATAATTGTCATTTAATATTCTCAAACGAAGTGTTTTTTTATCATTAATACATTTTATATTAGACTAATAGAAATCTATTTATTAACACTTGTAAAATTATGCCTTCAAATTTCATTTCAAAGCATTTTAATTTTATTAATTTGGAACATAAAAAGTGTGGTATGTGTTAAAATGGTATGTGTTAAAAAAACCATCTTGTTTGTAACTGAAAAATACATTAAAAATTAAATTTTAAGGTGGGCCCCCTCTCGAACCAAAATCCTGGCTACGTCCCTGCCTTAGAAAAGAAAGAAAAGAAATCCTGAAGGTGAACACCATGAAGGTACCTTCTAAAAAAATACAGCTTTTTGTTTACACGTAAATGGATGTACAGTAATTAACTAACTTAATTTTAATTAAAATCATTAGGCTTACAGCCGTTTTTCAATAAAATTATTGCGGATATTTTTATGAAAAGTTTCCGACCCTGAATAATCTAATAATAGAAACAAGATTTCAGGATGTGCAAAGTGGGCCTACATAGCTCAAAACTATAAATGAATTAAATTAAACGCAATAGGCTTAAGCAGACGGACAGACAAGCATATAGACATCATTGCTAAAATTACTTTCTCGGGTTCTAGGCATTATTAAACATGTTTTTTCGTTATCTTGACTTCTATTTTTTCATTATGATTGCAGAACTTCATCTGTGTAACTGAACAAAACGTTGAGAAAATAAACGTCCACGGAACAAAGATGTTCTGCTGTACCCACGAACTGCCTAAGACCGTCCAAATCTTCCAGCGATCTTATTAAGCCCTACCCACAGTCATTCTCATTAACATGTCAGGTTCCGACAATGATATTATAAAATAAGTTTATTCCCTATAGATGTCTTGCCTCTAGATAGGAACGCTAAGCAGTGAGCCATGGACGCGTTGGCCTCTGTAAAATTTATTCCTTTCTCCGGGTCATGGATTCAGAAAAGACATTTGCGTCTGAATAAGTCGAAAATATGTGTCTTAAGTTACAGGTTAAACTTGTTTTGTTTAAAACATAGACTTCAGTAATATCGAAAATATCATTATTTTAATAGCTTATACACTATAAATTTATTAGGGTCTGTATGAAATATTGTAATCATTGTGGTTTTGATATGTAATAAAAATATACATTATGAGGAATTGCACTAAAAAAGGCCCTTATTTCAAGATTGAAATTGTATATTTAACATACATTGATATTGGTGTAGTTAAAATAGCCTGTTAAAAATTTTAAATTTTAAATTTTTTTTCTTTTTAGGGTTTTCACTTGCATTCTTAAAAACCAAAAGTGTATTTTTTTTTTACATTATTTCTTTGCGTCTCAGCAATGCCTTTCTTACGGTTTAATAGAGATTCCTGATAATTTATGACTGGAAAAACTGTACATTTCTTCTTGATGTAAGATAGTTAGAATTATGCAATAAATAAATTTGATACCTAATATCTTTAATAAAATAGTCATGTTTTGTGGTCCTTCATTCTTGCTTAAGAATCTGTGTGCATTGAGCAATCAAGAATTGTCTCCATATCCAATTTAATAAACTTAGGAGCGATTTTTAAAATTAGACATTTTGAACTTATAATTTGATAATTTAGGCCACATACTTCAAACTATGTACACATTTCATACTTGGATATTGTACAAATCTGGGAACTATTTATAAGTTATAGCCTAACCTTTCTGTTCTGTGAGTGTTAGTTAATTTATTTGCTTACACAGTAGGCCTACAGTGTTTTTCATTATACATATACTTATAAACACATTTATTAAAATATACTACATTTTATTTTAAAAATTACCCTTTAAATAGGCCTACAAAATATGCAGTATACAATAATCACACAAAATTTTAAATAGGCCTATGCTGTATTTTACTAATATTTTATTAACACTATAAAGTTGAATATTTTAAATTTAAATATTTAAGAGTACATGGAAAATCAATCAATAAGTATAACTTATTCTTGCTAATGTAAAATTCAATTGAATGCTTAATTTAAGAAAAATATATACAAATTTAAAAGTACTACAGGATGCAAGTTATTAGAAACCTATCAATTATTTCTACTTTCTAAGTAGTAACAGCTCATAATATTTCGTGAAGTAAAATGATTAAACCCACTGAACAAATCATCCGAGGTTTCGGAGTAAATTTTGTCGACTGTTCAGCGAGAGGTTGCCGAGAAATTTCCCGCGTAAGGAGCGTATAAGCCTACATGATTTACTCTATACCTACCTCACGAGAAAAGAAGATAAGATATTTCTATGACTGAACTTAAATATTAAATTTTCTTGACTTCGACAAAATAAATTAGTTCTTATTTTTCCGTGAAAAAAGAAGTTAAATTCTTATTTCAGAAAATATCAGTAATGATACTTGAAGGAAATGATTCATAAGGTAAGCTTGTAGATGCCTATCTACCTAGATATACCAAGATCTTTTTGTTGTGTTTTGCGTAAGCATGTACGGTCTATGCGGACTCATGTGACTGTTTGCACTGGAATGTGTAAAAGGCTAATTACTGTAATAAACACTTACACTACCGGTACACTACTACTACCTAAGGAATTAACAATCACGAACTCCGCTCCAATTAATCTGGAGGAGGAATCTCACACAGCTTCTGGCTGGGAAGTGATTGAAGTGCAAGATGATCGACTTAATAAAGTGTTGTGTGATTTTTTCCATTGTTTCAATGACCAGATTCAGGTACTGTATTTAGGACATAGTCCTGTCAATGGAGGTAAAAAATAAATGAAAAATAAATAAAATATACATTTTGGAGATAGCTGCAACTAATTGATAAGCCTACCAAAAATAATAAAAATAACAATAAAAACATAACTTAATTCTTTTCTAAAAAATAAAAATATTCGAAAATTAACGTATATTAGGCCTATAATAGGTTATTTATTAAAAAAAATATATTATGACTTTTTCTTCATGGTATCCCATAGGAAAATACATGCTAAAGGATAAACTCCACCTAATAATAGGCTACTACTACGACTATTACTACTAAGTTACTATTGTATTGTTCCGTTCATAGGCGCCGACTTAGGGGGGGCAAGGTACTTTCTGCCCCCCCAAGTCTTAAGATTTTATCATGTAAGGCCTATGTACAGCTACTGAAAATCCAGTTCTTGCCCCCCCCCCCAGAAATATTTCAAAGTCAGCGCCTCTGGTTCCGTCCTTATTTAAATCACATGTAGACATTTTGAATTGGAATGCGCACGGCAAATAAAGGTCCAGACTACACCTTTTTTCATGATTTGGTAATTTTAACATTTATTCTTCGCTAAAATAAATCTGATAGTATAATATTTCTTGTCTGATTAGTTTTACATTTAACAAATAAACTTAGTCTATATATTTTATAGCAAGTGTAAAGTTAAAACATTTCAATTACTTTGGTTTATGTAATAGAACAGAACTTAAATTATATCGGTTACGTAGCCTACAGAGGTGTAATGAAACCATATTGCAAGTTTCAAAATATAGAAGAAAGTTGCATCGAACCACATTAAATAATAATTCTCACTTGTGTCACGTTTGGTGTATAGTTGATCATTTCAATCTTACTTGTTTTAAATTTTATTTCTTTGTGGTTATGCATAACCTCATATTATTATGTAAAAAAAATCATCTAGTTTGGTGAAAAAGAACGATATTGCAAAATAAATTAAATAAATAAAAATATATAATTACAAAAATATAAGCTCTACATAACTTATTCATATCTTACGGTTAGAAAATAGCCCCTAGGTGTCTATATAGACACATTGTCACAAATATTTTGTATGAGCAGAATTCTCAGTTAATCGCCTTTCATCCTCAAATAATATTTCAAAGTGAAACTGGTGAAACGTTTATCGTTTAAACTCCAGACATAATGAAAAAATGTGTTTTGTTTTCTGTTTATGTCAATCCCAATCCCTAACTAACTGATGTAACAGTCAAGAGGTTTGCCGACAGATGGCAACTCTAGCAAAGCATCATTTAAATCCATATAAAGATACAAGTAACGAACAAACTGTTACACATCCGTGAATATGTATATTTATAGAAGCAACCATCAAATAAAATCATCAGGGAGCTCTACATTTCAAATTGATAAGGAAAATTTCAGTAGAATAGTCGGTTTCTTAAAATGACAATACATAAAAATCCTCACGTTTTACACAAAGCAATAAAGATTTGGCCTAATCTTATAACTCTGCTTTTAAACATTTGTTGAGGTGACGTAGGCCTAATTATACTTACGTAGGCTAAATAGAGTGAAATGATTTACAGCGATTTGAAATGCAACAACTGACTTTCAAATTCAAATTAATATTTTGAAATATTCAGATTTCAGGCTTGCTAAGTGCCAAACGTTTTTAGTATCATGGCCAAATAATTCGTTAGACTGTTACATAAATAAAATCGTAGGCAACGGTTAGTTATAATTAAGACCGGAAGTTAATGCTCTATCAGAAGGCAAAACATGCACGCAAATGTGTCCTAACAATTGTAAGATATGCTCCGGAACCCAACAAATATGCTCTGTCATGTAAGTAAAATTAAAACCCTACGTTTCTTGTTAGCTAAATTACATTATAAAGTACAAAAAAGTATAAATTACATTACAAAACTTTTTTTAAAACTAGGCCAATGCAACATATATTAGTAAATCCAATACTAATTAAGTAAAACGTTGCTTTAACACTGTACAAACAGTTCTGAAAACATTAGGCTATGTAGTGTCAATTATTGTACAGTCAGCTTTCAAAACATTCGCTTACTGAGATATGCAAAATATTTAAAATGAGTCAGAAATATGCAGTTAAAAATGTGACAAATTTATAAGATATGCACAAATATTTTAATATCATGCACATATGATGCATTATCGCAAGACTTAACAAAATATGCAATCATATGGTAAATGAAACCATCAATTTTCTGTTATTTCTTTCGTGTATTATACCCATTTTAACACTAGAATTTAAAAATATGAATTTACATAAAGTTCCGAGACCTAATTATAATAATATTTATGAAGAAGTATGCGAGGAAGAATCATTACTATTTTGCGGTGATTTGTGTAGAGTGGTTTTTTATCACTCCTAATAACATTATTTTGTTATCACTTGAACATTTGTAAGAAAATAGTTAATTGCATTTTTTAAAGACATGGTAAGGACAGTCTATCTATATTGATGCTGGGGGTGGCAATGGAGTAAATCCGGCCCTGGATATGAGAGATTAGTTCACAGATTATATGTATAGTTCAGTCAAAATTATCTACGAGCTCGACCTGCTTTCTTGACTGAGCCGTACTAAGGACTCTGTCATTGGTTACTTATAAAGCTAACCTCTAAATTATTTCTCTGGCCAATGTCGAGAACAACAGTTTTGATAAGAATACTTAGACTTGGATTTGTTGACTGGAAAAATGGATAATCGATACATGGGTGGAACAGACTTAATAGCTTACACTACCCTTGTAAAGTAAAACAGAAATGTATACAAGGAGAAATCCTAGGTAAAAGCGGCCGTTGCGTAAGGCTCACAATCTTACCACCTTCAAGTGCCGAATGTCTAAAACTCTGTGAGTCTCAACCTCTTGGAACCCTAAGGGGTTTCACGGTCTGAATGAGGACCGCTTTACTCTACTTTACAATTTACATAAACTATACATTATCACAGCAAGCAAGTTAGTAGGCCTATTCATTTTACCAACGCTTATGATAAAACAAACGTATAACAGAAGTTGTCAAGAATTATTGATTAACAATAGCTCTAACGATGGCGTATTTTAGCCTGTGTTGACATTAATATATCATTATTAAGCAGTAAATTTTAACTTACCTTACTTATAAAGCCACAGCAGAAATAAATTAACCTATATTCGTGCTCATGAAGAACAAATACATAATAATTTTAGTGCCTCTTATTCAGTTTAATTACACTACAGACTACAAATTTACATTATTTTCAGAATATAAAAGACAAGAACGGAACACAAGACAGCTTCACAGAATTTAAATTTTACAGCACAATGCTGTATCTCCAATCTTCCTTTGGATCCCATAAGTCTTCGCCTTAAACATTTGGGCATTAAAATATCTATTATGTTAGGAGATTCATCAGATTCTATCCACGATTTATTATAGACTAAGCTGGTTTTATTATTCAAAAAGCTCTAATAGCATCATTCCTATGTCATAGCCTGAGACGGCTCCGAAGATCGATGCTCGTCCCTCCAGATCTGTACAGTATTACTAATCAGTAAGTTTAAACAAGAATGTTGTATCCCCGTTAAGATAATTTAGATTACTAAATTGTAGGCCTATTTTAATCGTATTTTTTTAAAATTCTTGTAGCGGGGAAGAGAAGAACTGATGGTCTGAAGGTGATTTTTACCAGGCTAAATAAATAAAATTAATAGTTTAATTCAGCGTTCCTCAACCTATGGTCCGCGGACCACTGGAGGTCCGCGAAGATGGTGCAGATGGTCCGTAGACATAATTAAAAAATAAATAAGTAATTTTTTTTTTACATATTTCGTTATAATGACCTATAATTAATACACCAAATATTAATAATATAGTTCTTTTAAAAATGGGATGTAAAATTAGGGGTCCGTAAAATTTTTTTTGACATTTTAGAGGTCCTCGGGTTCAAAAAGGTTGAGAAACGCTGGTTTAATTTAACTGGGTATTAGACCACACTTTAGTGGAAACATCTGCAAAAGCAAGGAAGTAGGCCTACAGTAGATCCTACACTGTTTATGCTATAAGCCTTGGTTAAAAACATGTTTCTATGAGTTAAAAGAGGCTTAAGTAAAGGTAAAGTGATTTCTATTCAGACAATGGAGGTCTTCAGGGTTCCAGGAGATTGAGGCTTCAGAAGGACTAGGTCACAATGTACCACAAAATAGGCTAAGTACAGTATAATAATAATAATTACGGTCTATCAGAGCCAATCCCCACAAGAACTCTACTTGTAAAAAATAATCTGATGTGATACTTCACGTAATTTTCTCTACCATAAAAGCATGGACAAGGCAATTTTCTCACTTCACATTTGAATAAATGACGGCATTTTAGAAGAGCGCATTAAATTCTAAGCCCCCCGAAAAACATAGCCTACTGTTTATAAGCTAAAAGTATTTTTCTGGAAGAGAAGGGTAGGCTATAACTGCCATGCTGATAATTTCGAAGAAAGTAGACCATGTTCCAAATAAAATATGTAGGCCTCGATATCACTACATATAGCCATAGTTAGTGAATAAAATTCAAACAAACTCGTTTGAATACTTTCTACAAAATTCCCGAAACAAAAATTATGTTCGGGTAAAGAGGTAGGGCTAATATGAGCAAGATAAAACAGTCGCCCATATTTTGTTACATCCTCGGAAGATAGGCCTACCTTATTCAAGAAAGTCGTAGACTTTGAGCTAGCTTTTCACAGAAAGGCACATGGACATCTTTCCGAAAATAGACTAGGCTATTTGGAATGAAGGGGTCTCATTACTTAGCCTACATTGAACGCTAAATACCTCGCATGGAATTTCACAGGGCATGCTACGTTACTTCCCGCTTTTCTAGTAGTCTACTAAAGTGGTATTGTTGGTTAGTTATATGGTTATTTAACGACGGGAATGTACAGCATCATAGGCCTGTGACCATCGCAAGTGTACCGGATTTTATCCCGCAGGAGTTCTTTTACATGCCTGTGAACCTACATCCATGGGAATATAATGGTATGGCAAAAAAAGTAATAAACTAATTATTGTGAAATTCCCCTCCAAAGCATAGACCCATATTTCCTTAATTTAGTTGTTAAAATTACTACATCACCTTATAAATTACTCATTGTTCTTAAGTAGGCTATTGTGTTTAATTTTTATTCACTGAGCAATTAACAATGGAACTTATAGAATTAAGTTGTGTTTATTTTTACAGACATTAAGAGAGGAAGTGACTACTAGTCTATTTTCTGAAAAATCCACCCGATGGATCGGCAGAAATTTTATCGATGGGATACCGAGAGGTTACGAGGAAGTTCCTGCCCGCAGATTCGAGATGGCGCTCTATCTCTTGTTCCCTGGCAACTTGAATACTTCCATTTGGTTTTTGCTTGTTTATGCATAGATTTACACCATAATTAGACCTACAAGAAGTACCTAAGGTAATACAATGGTTTTAAGGGTTAAAAATGCCCTGTAAAGAGCAATCTATCTGAAAATTCTTTGCTATAATAATCTTAATCACAATTCCGGCAATTGCAGCTGAGATAAACGCACTCCCTGAAGGTACAACAGGGTGCAATGCCGAACTCTTTGATTGTATCTCACCGATAATAATTAATGAATACAAATAAGTTCTTTATTTAGGAGAAAATCTTGGTCTAAACAGGTTAAAATTTAAAACTTCCTTCCTGGATCTATAGAATAGAAGGCATAAAAGTGGATATGTAGTAACTCATTTGTGTATGTTACACTATTAAAGCTATGTGTTGAAATCTATTAAAATCACTACACGCTTTACACTACACGAAATATGATTCAGTCATTTTATAGGCTACGGTAAGATGCTTAATAATTAGTGTAAACTGTTCTATTGTTTGGTTATTTTTACGTATGAATCCAAAAGCCAGTCTTACATTATTAAGCTATACTTTACAAATTATCTGACACAGATGTGTGTTTTAGAAAATACGAAAACCCACATAGTCTACAAATTATAAAAGCTTATTTTGTAAATATATTTAAACATTTATTTACACATTTAATTAAACAAACAGTAGTCCCTATCCAGTTAAAAAAAAGACTGTTTATAAAAGGCTGAACAATATGTAATTTATAGGTTTCTTTCATTTAGTTATTTCCGTCTCTTCCAAATTATATTTTAAGATTTTTGTAACAATCTGTAATTTATAGGCTTATTGCATTTAGTTATTTCTGTCTCTTCCAAATAAGTTAATATATTAAGATTTTTGTTTTCAATGTGTGCGGAAATCTAAATTACGATCATTTAAAATTAAAATTTAGCACACATTTCAATACAGAACAAAATTAATTTAAAATTGTTGCCAGACATTCTAGTAGCCTAGCATGAGTTGTCTTGTAATGTGCTCCTATCATGTGGGTGAATGTAGGAGAGCAAAATTAACTGTATTAATTTTGTTAATTTCAGATCGTCACCTACAAACATGCATCAATTTCCTTTAAACCTGGTAAAGCAACTCCAAGGAAATCTGATTTAATGTTCCAAACAAGTTAAATGCTAAAAGTAGTAATGAAACTTAGCACTTGAAAAGTTAAGAAGATATGGAATACAGTACTAAAGAAGGTAGGGATTTAAAAACAGATTACAAGGAAAATGCAAATAACATCACGTTAGACTTAACTTTCTTCTTTATAGAACGTATCATTGGACTTGGACTTTGCGCTATTAATTTTAAGTTTTCTAATAAGATTACTATTGATGGGATATTGAATCAAATTGGAGCAAAATCATACAATTACAATTTTACGATAATAGGCCTATAGAGCACGTACTTGTGGTCTGAATTGTCGTTAACAAAAGAAAATTTTTAAAATATTGATAATTAAAAATATATATTTTTAATATTCATGTATGCTATTCTTGACGGTTATTTACAAGTTAATGGAGTGGCTGATGACTTTGTAATAGCTTTATATGGTTTTTAAATAATTTATTTTGTTACTGTTAATTCAAAAAGGGGGAAGAAGTTATGGCCTACGTCTTCTTGTAGCAAAGTCATGGATTTCCAACTTTTAAATTCAGTTTGTATAAAGTGTAGTCATAAATTAAATGCAGTTTGTCACAATTATTTGCACATCAGTGAACGACCAAAGGAATTTTATTATCTGGTCACGAAGATTAAATATTCACGGTTGGGTTATGTTGGACTATTCATTAATCACAAACGACTTATGTTCTTTATCATCGTCATCAACTATATTAGGCCTGTGTGGTCTATTCTGCGATATCACTACAGGTGTGCTCCTAAGTTATGAATCCCTTGTGGCTAATAGCTATAACGTTATCACTTCCGTTCAGGGCAAATGACTTCTCCACTTACAGTACCAGTGTTTTAATGAGGGCTGTGCTTCAGTAAGCCAAAAGGACTAGTTGTAAGAGGGATATCTTCACCTCACCTCACTTTAAAAATGTTTAGTCTAAATTTTTCGTCTCCCTTTTTATAAGTTTTAATGGTTAGTATGTAGCCTAGCCAGGCATTTGGCCTATAATCTAACCTGTCATACCTTAAAAAGTTAGTTAATAGTAAATGTATACTAACTTACGTTATATGTTAACATGTTACGGTTCCGGTACTCATGTACAACCTGCTCATCTACCCGAAAGTAAAAATTTTAAAATTGCTATAAAATATTTTAAATTGATTGTTAATCAATTAACTAAAGTATGAAATATTTATAAAATATTTTACTTAAATATTTAATTGAAGATACATTTTTTTTTTCGTCCTTGACCATCAGACCTTTTCTTTAGCTAGATCGAAACCTCTTTCACTGTTTGAATCACAGAAGTGCACTAACTGATACCAAAAATGCCTAAAAAGTGAACATGAGTACCGGAACCGTAACACGTTAACATAGGCTATAACGTAAGTTAGTATACAGTTACTATTAACTAACATTTTAAGGTATGAACACAGCCTGAGGGGTAAAATTCTGTAATTTTTAAGTTACTGTCCTTTAATTTTTTTCATAGATCACTGACTCATTATTAAGGGATTTTACTAAAAGAGTTTTAATTAATTGTTTAAACAAATAAATATTTTGTTTAAAAAATGAAAGCAAAGTGAAACACTGTATCTCCTATATTAATGCAAATATTTTCAAAATTCTTTCACTACACTGTAGCAAAAGCATTTCTCTAGAGAATGAATGGATTTTTAATGACATTTATTACTTCACAGCATCGATGAATGAAATTTTCAAAAGATATATAAATATTATTATGCAAATTTTCATAGTATGCCAATTCATAATTTACTCTTAAACTGTATCAAATTTTAGTTTAATTCAATCTCTAGATGATTGTTTTAGCTTTTAAATGAGACCAAAATCATGTCAATATCTACATACCAAGCTGAAATATGTTTTTCCTTACAAATTACATTGGAAAACTCAACTTATGGTAAATGGCCGTTGAAGTTTGAACTCTTAAAAAACCTCCAGCATCATATTATGTAACTCCCTCTGGTTCTGTTTGTAAATCAAACTTCTTCTACTTTTGGCTTCCGGTGTCTGTTGTTTCTTCGCACTAGTTTCTTGTTTCTTGTTTTTCTTTCTTTCTTTCTTTCTTTCTTTCTTGGAAGATTGTACTCCAGCTCCAGTATTAGTTCCTGGGTCGATTCCCATTCTCCTGTACGATTCTAATTCACTCTCAGGTCCAATATTCCAGTGACATACTGCATCCTTAACACAAAAATTCAATGTTTTCTTTACTACATACTAAGCCTCTTTAGGGCACCGTTTCAATATTGAGCAATTGAAGGAGTCATTCACATTCTGAGTCTTGCCGTGAAGACATTTTTCCAGCATTTTCTCTTCTGTAAGACTATTATACACAGGTTTTATCTCCCTAATTATTTCTGTAGATATGCCAGGACCTGTACGTTTATATTTCATACCTTGTAGTCACACCAGCTGTTCTCTTGAGCCTGAAAATATAGCTAATCAAACTTGACACAGAAAATGGTAGGCCTACTCTGACAGCTTGAAAAGGGGCGTGATCACTATGTAGTATGACTAGAAAATATACAATGTCAAAATAACTACTCGTCATATTTAAAAAGTAAACATTTATCAAATTAAAGAGGAGAAATTGCTGAATCATAAGATACACTTATTTTCAAAAATCGACATTTTTGTCCATTTCATGGTGTACGCATAACTTAAAGCTCAAAGAAGTAGGCAGCGAATTGGACCTGAAACTGGTCAAGTGCTGTGAGGATAACACTGTTTACTACCGGTACTAATCCTTGTGGCTTAGACGCACATTCCATCATTAAAATATTAGTCCAGTAAATGGAGAATTTTGCTTTGAAGGGAAGTCATCACGTTATAGCTATAACCCACAAGGGATGGATAACTTAGGAACATACCTGTAGGCCTACTGATATCGCGGAATTGGTGTGTTTTTAAAGTAATTAACTTAACATCTTCCTCTACCATCTCACAAAATTGAGTTTCGACCAAAACATATTATTATTAAAATTGTCACGTGGCCTATTGGCATTATTGTGGTTTACTTGTTAATTATTTTTCAAAATTACCTCAGTTCAGTTGTTAAGTCAGAAAAAATCTACGAGCTTGTACTGTTACAAATTGGCTTACAATAATTTTCTTCATCTAAGACGTCGTGCGTCGTAGGCTTATGTAATTTTGCTGTAGAGCAACGTTCGACTACGCATTTTTCATCTACAGTTTTAACCATCATAAGTATGCGGTAAGCAACAGCTATTGTACTGAAGCTCATACGTAGGAATAAGGGTGAAATCTATTAATGACTGCCAGATAAGCAAGCTTTGCCAGCTCCCGGGATGGATGAGCACGAGTTGCGGCTGAACTAATCATTTACCCGGCTGATACAGGTTAGTTGCGGCTATATCTTTTTAAGATTATTTATTAGTTGCGGCCCTGGTTCATCATTACTCTATTTTGTTATAGACTATCACTTTGTGTTGCGTTAAACTCATAGAATGTTTACATTCTTAGCAACAATATGGTTAGTTTAGATTTCTTCAATCAGATTTTCAAACTATAGATCCATTACGATAATTTTCAGATTAATGGATTAGGGTTAGTACTAAGTACTATGTCTGATTCAATTCAATGTACAGATTAGCGTAGACTATCCTAACTCTACCATAGCCTACTAGACTACGAATCTCACCGAATGTCGTAACTACTAAATACATTTTGAGTAGGCCTATTATTGTTGTTAAGGCTAATAAATAACCCAATAGTTGTACTGCTTGTAGTCAGTTTAGGCCTATAGACACCACAATTCCCAAATTAATGGTCTTTAAATAGGCTCCATAAATTAAATAAATTAAAATAGGAACTTTGAAATTCGATAATAATATTTAATGATTCGTACTCGCCGCCACAAAACCTTATGTGACCTTATATAGACTATAGGCTATAAAGAGGTAGGTGCTCCAGTTAAGGCCATGCTCCTGATAAGGCCACTAATACTTTAACGGAGAAGTATCACACTTTGGCCACAGATTGCAAAACCTACTTGAAGTTCGTCCTTCGAAGGTGAACTTACCAGAATTTCAGTGTTCCCTCTCCATCCTCGAGGAAAGACAGAAACTTTTGTGAAATACGCGCTTCAGAAATAACAACAAGATCAGAAATAAAATACATCAAACTATTTAAGTAGATTCATATCACCATAAAATTATACGTGGATATGTAGCTTACATTGTGATCTTTTAAAACATCTCTTTGTTGTATCTGCATTAACATACCAAGTTTAATAACCGAGATTGCAAATTAAAATAAAAAAATATGGTGCACCTGTTAAGGCCATATACGATGCGATGCGATGAGGAACGCTATTTCTCGGTCATAATTTTCAAGTTTTGCTTGTGAATATCTACTTATTTTATAATATTTAAACAATAATGTTCATACTTTTCATACGGACCTGGGTTTGACCGCGAACACATACATAATTTGCTTAATTGTTTATAATGAATTAATTAATTGACTTTTTTTAATTATCTTTACACTACGTAACACGTTAATGTTCCTATACGTTCAATTTATTTCAGATGGATAAAAAAGTGAGGCACCGAGTACAGAGCTGATCAGAAGATTACAGGGTACCCAAGTGGCCTATCATGACAACATGCTCCTCATAAGGCCACTGTCACTTGATTTCATTTTATAGTTTTTACTATCAATGTCATTAAGTAATATCATTGTTTCTTGCCC
Organism: Ectobius pallidus; assembly: GCA_964059195.1. Taxonomy (NCBI): domain Eukaryota; kingdom Metazoa; phylum Arthropoda; class Insecta; order Blattodea; family Ectobiidae; genus Ectobius; species Ectobius pallidus. Next base: position 174,160,624 of record CAXKWD010000003.1, on the reverse strand, counting down.
AAATCAACTGTTGATAGCTGAGTGTGAAAATTATAAATTTGAGAATTATAAATAATTTTTCTTTAGTTTTGAAGTTTAACGTGGCCTTAACTGGATCACCTACCTCATATACATAACTTTTTTAATTGACTACAAGCACAGATTTTTGGGAAACTATTCAGCCAACCTTCCAGCGGTGTGTCCTGGGTAACGCTAAAGGGCTGATCAATTACCTGGCCGCAACCCAGACGTCCCTCTCAATCTGCTGGGCCGCAATAAGTTCCTCATAGGCGTAATTAAGTTATTAGAAAACAATACAAATAATGCAAATTTATGTTGACATATTTCCAATTGTTTTGGAAACTGTTATATTTAATTTGATGTCATGTGCCTACGGAGTTGACATATCACTACAAAATTCTTCACCTAGCTGACCAGGCTTTATAAGCTTAGATTCCATTCTAGGGGACTAGGTGTGCGTGAGCTGACATACCTCGCATTCATTTGTAAATTCCACAGTAAATCTAGATTATGAGACTTCGGCGTAAATGAACTGTTACAATAGTTATACAAACTATTTTTCTTATAGTTATAGTGAATGGCCTTACAGCAATGATATTTCTTTCTTATTCAATAGATTTGTCAAAAGAATCCGGAAACTTGCATTTCTGTGCGGGTTAAAGCCTACATTTCTTATATTCAAGCTATTCAGAATATTTAGTCTACGATTTACTCTATTTCTCTTGTCTAATAAATCTTTATGCAGTTATTTTTCTTTAAAGTTGAGGTATTATTTTTCGTATAGGTCTATATGGTAACTGCTGGTAGTAGGCCTATTTATTACCACCCTACTTGTAAATATTGTGAATACAGTAGAACTCCAACTAACCGGATTAATTGGAACCGGACCCGACCCGGAAAATAAAATATCCGGATAATTAGATAAATAATGAAAAATGTTATTTCGTAAAGAAACCTAAATTTTACAGTACTGTACTTAGGCCTACATAAAGTGCCACATCTTGAACATACCAGTCAGATTATGTTGTTTTACCGACAAACTGTCGATTTTGTCAGCTAAAAGTCTTGCTTTAGGCCTATTTGCAAATAATCGGCCTCAAAGCGATTCGGATAATTGAAGATCCTGATAGTTGGATTTTGGATAATTGGAGTTCTGCTGTGGGCCTACTATTCTACCTATCTATATTAATAAAAGGAAGTCTCTGTCTTTCCTTCTGTCTGTCTGTCCGCGATGCCCAGCGAAATCTACTCAACGCAGAGATCTGAACTTTTAAACATAGGTGGACTGAAGGGTCGGAAAATACACCTCGAAACCGGAATTCTAATTTTCGCTTTCGTTCGTGAGTTATGAGCGAAAAACGGGCAAAAATCGTACATTTTTTGCGTTTTCCAAGATTCAGTTTTCAGTTATACATTTCAATGTCAAATCAATTACAGCTGGCTGTGGCTATTTTTGTCATATCTTGGAAATGAAACTTTCGCGATCGTTTGAATGTTGTAAGCCCTAAATATAGTCAAACATTGTTTTATTTGGACGAAACTCACTACACAGGGGTTTTCTGGGCCAAGGAACTCGAATCTGAGGTCGCTTTTGCCAGGCGACGCTATCTAATCGTGGTATGTTGTCCACGTGACTTTGGTGTTAATAAATATAATGATTTAACTATTATGCTCTTAATTTTTAATTTTTGAAATAATTATCGCGGGTCATCGCTTGATTTTGTAAGTCCATCCTGGACGATTCATTTGTTTAGAATATCAAGGCACGCAGACATATGAAATTTTCAACCTATACGGAAGAGAGATAATCAATATAGGCCTAAATATGGTCAAACATTGTTCGATTTGGACGAAACTCACTATACAGAGGTATTCTGGGCCAAGGAACTCGAATCTGAGGTCGCTTTAACCAGGCGACGCTATCTAATCGTGGTATGTAGTCCACGTGATTTAGGTGTTAATAAATATAATGATTTAACTATTATGCTCTTAATTTTTAATTTTTGAAATAATTATCGCGGGCGAAGCCGCGGGTACATGCTAGTGCTGAATATGCAGGAACTTAGCCTACTTGTTAAATATACATTGTTGAATAGGTTCTAATATACCGTAACAACTATTGTTATAGTTAGATTTTGTTGTTGTTGTTGTTTTTCTGGATTAATAAACATACTCACTGATTTTGAATAGCATAGGCCTAGTTTCCCTTCCAATTTTTCAGATTTCTTATTTCTATTCACTTAATGTAGCCTAACTACAATAGGCCTAAGTTATCAATTTAACCCGGTAAGTTCCATTGTACGGCAACATTGGTAATTTTTTAGTTTTTTTTTAATTTTTCCTAGATTTATAGCCTGTAGGCAGACGCTGCTACACTGCAAGAGCCTTCAATTTTGGCAACTCTGGTCACTCTCGATTAACATAATCTAAGCTGACAGAGTACTTACTCCTTCCACTTTAGTCATAAATGAAATGTATGACTTTTAGTCCAAGTATTAGGCCAGGAGTCGACAAATAACGAATTCTATGATGTCACAAGAAATTTTGTCTGGCACAACAAGGAATTGGTGGAAGATGGGCGCGTTGCTGTGCTGCACTGTAAATACCAGCTACAGTGAATGAGTGGAGCAAGTTGATTAATTACATCATGTTTTAGTATCCTATTCAATACACAAATATACTTCACGAGATACCTACTTGCTTACTTGTAAAACAGGATCCACATCTTTCAAGACGGGCAAATGCTCCAGAAATGAAATTAGCGTTCCAGTTGTAGGAGTTACTACAAAATCTGGGTTCAAGTAGCCAGGCTAAGTTAGTACTATGAACATTTCCCTTGACTTTATTGTGTTATTTAGACTACTATAGACTAATTAGACTGTAGTCTTAAATTGGAAATGAGTGGAATGAAAATATAGGTAGCCATATAGGGCGAAGAGACTGGGAACTTTCCGAGCTCTCTGATTAGGTTAGGTGAGGTATACTTTTTGTTAGTCCTAGTACTCTGTAAATTATATTCAACGGATTTTTATGTTATGAAATTAATGTCAGTTTTCTTTATTTTTCAGAGTCATGCTCTAAGATGAACATAATTTTGGTAGGTTACTATAGGCTAAGTGACGCCAGCTTTTATAAGAACACATTAATTAAGATACTCGGATAGCCTAGACTGTAATTAAGATACTGTTTACAAGGTGTTCTCAACTGAATTAATATGGAAGAGCATTTGACATGATTCACATTATTTCATGTTGAATTAAGTTTGGAGACTGAAAGATCTGAGGTTTCTCTGGCGAAGAAGCCGAAAGAACATCTCTCGGGAGATCAACCTATGGTGGTTATTGTGGTTGCGTGCACATTGGCACACGTGCACATCGGCACAATCGCATTTTCGTGCACATTGGCATATTATTTTTATCTTGCTATATCATCGTGCTCATCGCCACACACCCTTCGTAGGGGTGGACATAGAAACAAAGTTGGAATTACATTATCGTATTGAATGCAATGGAGTTTACAGTAACTGCTAAATAGACAGATAGACAAACACTTTATTTTATTATTATAGATACATACCGTGTACATTAATATTATAATTGAATTGTTTAGAAATCATTCATAAAGTATCTGCCTGCGATTGAATGAGACTTTGAATTAACCTAACCTAATCTAACCTAATCTAACCTAATCTAACCTGATCTAACCTAACCTAACCTAACCTAACCTAACCTAACCTAACCTAACCTAACCTAACCTAACCTAACCTAACCTAACCTAACCTAACCTGACCTGACAACCTATCTACGATATCTACAATCGGTTTCCTTAGCCGCGGTAGCTAAGGGGTGCTGCCTTGGAGCCGTGGTGAAGGAGGCTGTAGGTTTGAGTCTCTATGTCCACCCCTAGCCCCAACGGGTTGTGTGGCGATGAGCACGATAATATGACAAGATAAAAATACTATGCCAATGTGCACGAAAATGCGACTGTGCCAATGTGCACGACACCGTTATGGTTCCCGACTTTTCAAAGGCGTTCGAAAGCGAAGGCAGCATGTGCGTTGGAAACATAATTTACTTTCAGATCTGACTGATTACACGAGAGACGTTCATTCATATAGGCCTATTATATAAAGTGTTATACATTTATTACAATTTTTATCTTAGGCCTAGTTATACATATATTTTTATTTTTTCCAGATAAGTTCTCATTAAAAAAACATCGAAGTAGGCCTATCAGTACGATCAGATATTGAGTTGATGTTCTTCCGCTTTATTTTGTTTTCCGAGATCAAAACGAATCACCTAATACTAAATATTAAATCTTATCTGAAGTCTTCATCCTATGCCGAACAAACAGTTTCACTGGTCGGGTTATGAGAGGATCAAGACATATCGCTCTTGGCCCAGCCAGAATATTGCTGACACTTGTCTTGCTACAGGAATATAATATCACAACATTACAAATCCACTTGGGAGAATTATCCTCCATGGCAGACTAGTACACACTATTATCTTGTAGTTATTCGAAATTTATATACCAGTACCAGAACCAGCTTTTTTTGCTGATGAAATATTCCGGTTCCGATTTCTGTTTGCTATTCCGTATTGCATAATTGCTGAAATGTAATTACAATCCAGAGGAAGTGCAATTCATAAATCTTCGTTGAAATAATACCACTGTTGAAAGCTGTGTGAATGCCATCCTTTTATATTTGACTGGCACAGTTAATAATAATAAACATGCAGAATGCTGTGATGGCAAAACAGCTTTTCCATGCAGACGATCGCGGGTAAAGTACTGTTCGAAATTGTACCTAAAATTTGTTCGTATTTGTACCTCGAGCTAGTTTTTGTAAATTATACATAGTTGCAAATTCCGCTGACGAATGACCATTGTTGTGCCAATGACTTACGTATTAAAGACTACACTATTTGTTGGTATGAGTTAAAAATTGGTCCTCAACAATGTATTCCAGTAACACAACGTGGGATTATAAGCAATTTTATAACGTGCCATTTTTCAAGCATGGAGTTCTTACCTTCGATTGGAAAATAATTTTTTATGGCCGAATGAGACAACTCAAAACATCATTCTCGCGGATACAGGTCAACAAAACAATCAGTATGGACGCTATATAATTTAAAAAAGGTTGGCTAACATTTGAAACCCAAAAATGGATAAAAATCTTAGTCCGTTCAGAATTGTACCATGTTCGAAAACGTACCACCTTACCCTATCATTGTATCTTCGTTTTTGGCAAGGTCTACTTAAGTTTTTGTAGAGGGCACAGATTTTTAGGTTTTTATAAACTGTGTATTAGTATTTTACCCATAGGCCTATTAAAATAATTTTGTTATAGTTTTTACCATATCAGACAAGTTTTTAAAGTTTAACTTTAATACATACAATAAATGTATTCAAACAAATATATTAGTGAATTTTAGTTTTACTCACAATTTAGGCTACATGGTTCTAAACCAAAAACTAGACGAACATTTTTTTGCTTAATTTTCCACAGTTTATAGAAAATAATTAATTTTAGAATTACCCCTGTCATTTCCAACTTCACCATCTAAACTCAAAAAGAACGTTTTCATTTAATCAACCAACTACAGTAGAACTCCAATTATCACCATCCGGATCGCCAATTATCCGTATCGCTTTGGGACCGTATTCAAGTGGTTTTTGCAGCAGCGAGCATTGGAAACCCGTCTTTTTAGGGCCAATTATTTGCCAAAAAAAATTGACAGTTTGTTATGAAAATAACTGACTCTGACCGATATGTTCAAGATATGGCACTTTATGTAAGTACAGTACTATACAATTTAGGTTTTTTTAAAATAATGACATTACCTTTTTTCACTATTTATCCAATTATTCGAAAATTTTATTATCTGGATCGGGTCTGGTCCCAATTAATCCGGATAATTAGAGTCCTATTGTATCAGAATACTTAGGCCTATCTTTTGTCATCTTGCTTGAATAAACTATGAGTAAACTATAAGTGTTAGCGTCTTAATTAAGGATGTCTTTAATTTGTCTACCAGTTAAGAATATTGAAGACATTACTACCAGATAGATACTTAAGAGAGTGTTATTTTGCTCTTTTTATAGTGTTTTACTGTATGGTATATTGTTTTGGGGCAAGGTGAAAGATGTGCTAATACTACAGAAAAAAAGCAATTCGTATTATGCCAAGTGCTAACTGGTTAGATCACTGTAGACCTCTATTTGTAAGAGAGAGAATTCTTACAGTTGTCAATACTTATATTTTAAGATGTTTAGCACATTATAAGCTCAGTAAGACACTTCATTTCTATCAATCTGTGGGCATTAGGCTATTCAATAAACTACCACCATTTGCTTTTCATGTAAACATAAAAAGATTTGAAAGGGTATCGCAGACATGGTTGCTTGATCAGCTAATGTATGATATAAATTAGGCATTTTGTGCTGATTATAGTGATATTGAATTTTAAATTTATTCATGACAATGTCTATTGCATTTTTATGCTTCATGACAATAAATGAATAATAATAATAATAATAATAATAATAATAATAATAATAATAATAATAATAATAATAAAGAAACCAGGAATTTTTGTTCACTAACGATTTCCTTTACTGGGAGAGTGTGGTTACAAAATGACAAAATGCAATGCAATAGTTAATCTTACAAATGTAAGCCTACTGGCAATAATGAGCAAGATGCAAATTGTAGGCATATATTTAAAAAAGTAATTTTAGTTTGCTAAAAATCTTATCTTATTTTAATTTAGAAGTTTTAACCGTTTTTAGTTTCTAACGTCTTATTTAAACATTTTTAGGTTTTATAAAATAGGACTATGTGACTGCCATAACAATGAAACGGATAAATATGTTAAAATATCACAATTAGCTAGCAAGGAACAAAATACACTAGCCTAGTTTAAATCTTAAGAATAAGTACACTCTCATTAGCTGGTGAGAAGCGTTTCGATACAACGATATAATTATCATCTTCAGTCAATCGGCAGTTATACCAATGACCACTTGCATAACATCTAGACGGGCTCAATAGGCTACTAAATATGGTACATTTATAACGCTATAAATAGCGCAATCTTTTTTAGCACAGCAGACTGCTGTAGAAGATAATCTATGCAACGGGATTTGCGATTATTTGGAACGACATTAAGATTACTGATATTTTCAATGTGAACTCCGTTTAAACCACATAGACCTAATTGAGCTAAGAATGTTAATATGAACATAAAGAAGATAAAACGTGTTTACAGAACCTGATAAGAATATAATGGGTGTTTTATTATAGCAGACCTCCCACGAGAAGGATTGTTTGAAGCCTTAATATTCCGAGCGAATGTGTCATAGCCCATGCATGCCATACACAGTCAGTGTGTTGTCAAATCTTTGTAGATAGTAATCACAGAACGTTTTCCTTGTGTTTTTCTTATTTACTGCAATAGGTTTAACAAAAGTTAGATCTCAGACGATATGTAAGATAAACAAGAAATCTGACGGTCGAGAGGAAAACAATAGGCCTATGTAGGACTAATTTAGTATTTAGTTATACTCGTAACTTATAGCCAAAATATAGGTGATTGATTACTAATATTTTCGGAATTATTTGGTAGTCCTAAACATAAAAAGGTTACATTCGGTTTGAAATCGAATATTCTAATAATATTTCACAAACGCGTTATATAAGCAATGTCTACTAGAATCATTAATGTATGCAAAATTCTTGTATTGCAGGATATAGATTTTAAATTTTTAGAAAGTAATGATTTTTGTCATTTAAGACCCCCGTCAAAGAAGGGTATAACCACATAGCCAGCTGCCAGGCCTAATAAAATTATGCACATTAATTTCTGTGTAGTGGATACAGTTTGACGAAAAACCTGTGAATGGCCTCTTTTTAATTATTATTTTTTACTTAGAACTTACATAAGCTTAGATGGAATTATATTTTCACTGAATAAGCTATACTTAAAATATAGAGTGGAAATATAAATTATTTTTGCTAGATAAAGCATAGATTATGTATCTTTATTTTATAAACATTAATAGGCTATATTTTTAAAAATGGAGAAAGCTTATTGGGCTATATTCTTACAATGGTTGTTTTAGGCGGAATAATAACTTACAGCAACTTTAAAAGAAAAGAGGAATAACATTAAAGAGGTTTAATTAACAGTGCAAATTTAGGTAAAACACATGATAATAAAATTATTCAGAAATCCTCATAGGCTTAGGTTTACCCGTACGTTTGAACGTTTATAGGCCTATGCATGCAAATTATATGTCCTATGTGATGTGGGATGTATGTAATTTACATAGGCCTACAGATGTATATAAGTTATGTATGTGAGTGTATGTGGCCTATGTATGTAGCCTATGTATGTAGCCTATGTATGTATGAAAAGTGAACTCTTGCTTAGCTTAGTTGGTAGACCAGCGATACAGATATCCATAGATCCTGGGTTCAAATTCCAATGTCAGAGGAATTTTTCTCCTATCCTAATATTCTCAGTTGTCCTTTGTTTTCCACAAACAAAACAAATTCCAAGGAGAAGGCGTTATAATCTTTCTAGGAAATCTAGATAAGCCAGAAGATGAGTCGATGAAGCCCGGTTTCAGAGTTAGAATTAGACATTGCAAGACATAGGCCTATTGCCTAGCGTTCTAGAGAGACAATCTGTGTAGTCAATAATAACCTATAGACATACACTCCAGAGTCAGAGAGAAACGTATAGGCTATAAGTTAATATTGTAGGCTATATATAACAATTGCAATTGTGTATATAATAATTGCAAATATTATAATATATGAGCCTATTTTAAATTGTGTCACACCTAATCTATTCCACAGAAAAGTTAAAATATGAGGAACGAAGTAGATCTACGTTATGTCCTTACTGTGTATTTCGATTAACGCAAAGAACCCTGAAAATTAGGTTACTTTTGAACTAGCTAATAGTCTATTAAATTCCATATCAACTCAACTCAGTGGCGCTACATCCCTGAAGGGACAAGGCATACCATCCGACCGCTGCGTCATCTACCATAGGCAGATGGCAGGATTGGGGCATGTGGTCAGCATTACGACACCCACGGCCGTCAATGGTGGTTTCCATGACCGGGGAAGCTATTTCTATATCAAGTAGCTCCTCAATTTGAATCACTATGCTGAGTGCACCCCGTTCCAGACCTCCCTACCTCAAAGAAATCCGAGGAAATACCGGGGATCGAACCCGGGCCGACGGATCTGTAGTCAGCGACGCTAACCACAAGACCACGCCTGTTACGTTTAATTAACATAAAATATGAAGGTGTAGTAAGTTTTAGGTTGTACAAGAAAACGTCTTTTCTCCTCTATCATGTGGGAGGGAATAAATTTCAATTCATGCAAGAGTATGACTTTTCTTTGTAGTAATAATTTATTAATTAAAGTATTTACTGTTCCTTTTAACAAATTTCTAGTGTTCATAGAAACTTAATGAAACTTAATACATTTATCATATATATTGAATGTCCTTTATATTACAATACTTCTTAAAGTAACAAACATACAATTCATTCCACTCAACCCCTTTTCTTTTTCTTGTGATTTCCCAGTACAGTAGAAAAATATAGAAATAATAGAATTGAAAAATGCAGAATTCTCGTAAGTATATTCTAGAACAAATGCCTTGATTGCAATAGAAAATTTGATGTAATGATGGACTTACTTTTATGAGGGCTTGCCTTCAGCAAACCCTCGTGAATTAGAAGAGCAATATGATTCCACAACCTCGGAATACCGAGGGGCGTTTCCATGAAAAGAAGTTATTTGAGGCAGCTATTCCACGTCGCCTTGTATGAAGAAGTGAAGTGCTGTTTCCAAAGTAGACTAAGTAGCAGAAGTAGTCGAAATCCCGGCAGTTCCAGGTAGCACGAAGAATAGATGTAGAATGAATGTCGTAGAATGTATGTAGCAGAATGGCGAAGAATAGTTGAAGACTTCTTGAAGAATAGTAGAAGAATGGGGCGTTGCCACGAAAGAGACTGGATTATATAGACACAGAGCGACTTCAAAAAACTAACAAACTTACAGTTCTAAAATAAACGATTCTCTCTTGAATATATCGATATAAAAACAACACGTGATCTAGAGGCAGTGACTCAATAACATTCCTACGTCACAAATTCCTTACTACCTTTAAGTTTTACACGAAACTTAACATACTGGGGCCTCAAGAAAAAGAAAAAGAAAGCACATGCATACTTACAATAGCACACAATGCACACATTACTCATATTACACTTTACAAAGGTCTTTTCCTGTTATACATAAGTTCACAAGACAACACTGATGTTTTTCACTTGTGAGATTGGCAAATATTACACAATTGTTTTTTTTTTTTTTTTTTACAAGAAAGAAACTAAATGGGTAAGTTCTTTCGAAGTTCATAATAAACTTAAAAAACATATATTTTAATAATTTAGTGAAGACTCACTGGATATTACTTTTCTAATTAAAGTTTAGGAAAGTCTAAGATTTATGAATTGCACTTTACAGCAATTTACTGTCTAGTCACACTTCTGATTCCTTAATTGGAAGTGGACACAAAAGAGTGATCGGTCTAACCATTTGACCAGTGCGGGTTGAAAGAAGAGCTACCCTTTTTCTTTTGTCTCTTCCCTCGTGTAAGTGTTTCACTCTGCCCAGTTTCCAGACGAAAGGAGGAGTATTTTCCTTTATCATTACTAAATCTCCCTCTTCTATTGAGGGTTTCTCTCGTAATAAGTAGAGCAATGATCTAGGTTCAGGATGTAAATTCTGGTCATGATAGTGTCGTACAATGAGTTTGGTGACATAAGCTTTAGCTGGCAAAATTATCTGGTGTGAAGAATTAAAGCTTAAATCGGCATTACTAATCCTTCCACCTACTCTCAATAATCCCTGTTTGTCTAAGAAAGGATTAAGTGAGAGTAACTTACTTTTGCAGTGAATAGGCCTTTTATTTTCGAGATCGTCCATCTCGCTAGAAAAATATTCCCTTTGAGTGAGAAGCAATACTCTTGTAGTAGCTTCTCCCATTTCTTCTGAAGTGAGATGTTTACCAATGCAGTTTTTATTTTTCCATCTCAGAATCCAATAAATTGTTCTCACTAATTTCTTGAACTGGGAAAATCTTGTGAAGAAATGTTCTTCTTTTGTTTTAGTTGAAACTGTAAGTTGAACTGAAACTTGTTTATACTCTGGAACATCTATGAGGTCTTCGACTTCATACGATGGCCACTTGTGAGCTGGGAATGAAATCCATTCAGGTCCATTCCAATATAACTTGTTTCCGATCAAATCAGCAGGTGTACACCCTCGTGATATTATGTCAGCTGGGTTTTCCTTACCCGAGACATGCTTCCATTGATTTTCAGAAGTGATAGCTTGAATTTTCTGGACTCTGTTAGCCACAAACGTGTTCCAATGATGAGGGGATTTGTTTATCCAACTTAGAGTGACAAGAGAATCTGTCCAAAAGAATGCATTTGAAATTTCAATTCTTAGCATATTACATATTTTTTCGTAAAGCTGAGCTCCCATTAGAGCTGCACACAGTTCTAATCTCGGAAGAGATATTGTTTTAAGAGGAGCTACCTTTGATTTGGTACATATCAATGATGATTGAGTTGTGACTATGTAAACTGCACAACCATAGCCTTTTTCCGAAGCATCGCAGAAAATATGTAGTTGAGGAGCTTCCATCTTTGTATTCCCGCATAACTTGCGTGGAATCCTAATCTTTTCTAAATCCTTTAAGGAAATTTTGAAACTGAGCCATTGCTGCTTGAAGGTATCAGGTACTTCTTCGTCCCAGTCAATCTTCAAGAGCCAAAGTTTTTGCATCATGATTTTGGCTACCATGATGACAGGTGAGATATAATTCAGAGGGTCAAAGACTTTGGCTATCTCCGAAAGCATATGCCTCTTTGTGAATATCTCGCAATGATTTAATTCCACCTTATAGGTGAATGTATCAGTTGAAGGCTTCCAGTACAAGCCTAAAGTTTTAATTAAACTCTGCTCCTTAAATATGTTTAATGGTGTCAAAGCAAGAGTTGATGCTGATTTTGATTCTAGAAATTCCTTAGAATTCGAACACCAATCCTTTAATGGAAATCCTCCATCCTTAAGCAAGGATTCTAATTGTGATGTGATGCACTTGGCCTTCTCTATCTCCTCGAATGAATCCAAGTAATCGTCTACATAGAAGCAATTCTTCAGTGTATTAGATACTTGTGGGTCATATTTACCTCCATCCCTTTCTGCTAGCTCATGCAGAGTTCGGATAGCCAGTTGGCTTGAAGGTTTAAGTCCATATGTGACTGTACTAAGTTTAAATGAACGCAAGGGTTCCATAGGAGAAGCTCTCCATAGTATTCGTTGCATGCTTGTTTGTCGAGGCGAAACAAGTATTTGTCTATACATTTTTTCTATATCTGCTACTACAGCCACTTGATGCAATCTAAAGTGAGTGACTGATGCCACTAAATCTATCTTAGCAGGTGGTCCCCGCAGTAGAATGTCGTTCAAACAATTTCCATTAATATCTGGAGCTGATCCGTTAAAGACAACTCTTATTTTGTCTTTCTTTTGGTCGTTTTTCCAGACAGGATGGTGACTCAAATAAACCACTGATTCTGAAGTTTCAACTTCTTCTGAGCTAACTACTGACATGTGGTTCATAGCTTCATAGTCTTCCATAAATTCGCAATATTGTTGCTTAACCTTAACCTCTCGTTTGAATCTATTTTCAATACCAAAACATTTCTTTATAGCTATATCTTTAGTTTTCTCAAGTTTGGGTGCATTTTTGATAAAAGGCATTTCAACTACGAATCTTCCTTCCAGATTCCTAGTAGTGGTTAACTTATAATGTTCTTCACAAAGAATTTCTTCTTCGGATAAGAATGTAGCTTGACTGTCCTCCTCTAGATCCCAGAATCTATTTAAGTCCTGAGGCATGATTTCATTTGTGAAGAAAGCTGTGTGTCTTCTAATAGGCATTGGTATTTGGATCTTGCCGGTCACTATCCAACCCAGTTTTGTTTTCCTAGCGAAGACCCCTGGAGCAAGTTTTTGTTTTGGATTCATGAGTATTTTCCAAAAGGATTCTGCTCCAAGAAGAATGTCTACTGGTCGACTTACATTGAACTGGTTATCACTAAGTTGCAAGTCTGAAGGTATGTCGAGATGATCAACATTCAAGTCCTTGACCGGGGTGTTAGTACCAATCTGATTAATGACCAAGCAGTTCAAATTCAAATGGAAATTCTGGTCAAAGGCGTCTTGTATGTTAACTTTAGTGTAATGAAGTAGTTCAGATTCTGTAGCATTAATTCCAGAAACTAGTATTTCTGTTGGCTTTGTGGGTAATTGTAACCTTTCGGCTGCTTGCTTTGTGATGAAGTCATGGGTAGCAGCAGAATCCAAGAGGCAGCGTAGTATTATCCATTTTCCACGTTTGTCTTGAACCTTCGCATTGGCAGTGGAGAGTAAAACACTAGCCCCTCTTCTAGTATTTGTTTTCTGGGCTAGGCTTTGAGCTACATTCACTGTTTCATTTTTATTATCCTCTGTAGTCTTTCCATGTCTATGAAGTAAAGTATGATGCTTCATCTGACAGTGGTTGCACCTTTTTTCAGAAGGGCAATTTTGATAGAGATGATTCTTAGAAAGACAGTTGAAACAATGTTTAAGGTTTTGGCAATGTCTTCTCCTGTCATCTACAGATAAGTCCTTAAATCTCTGGCAATGGAAAAGCATATGTTCTTCGTTGCACTTTGTGCAACTGACTGAAGTGTATTTTCGTTCACCTTTGTTGAACTGCCTTCCTATGAAAGGTTCGTCACTTGACTTGAAGTTAGTAGTTCTGTAGTTACTTGCATGATTATTGTTTTGCTTGAAGTTGCTCTCTTTCTGTATGGTGTTCACTTGAAAGGCTCTAGATCCATTGTTAGTAGATCTCTGAGGCTTAAGAAATTGTCTTTCTGAAGGTTTAACTAAAGCAGTAAGTACTCTACACCTTTCGGAGAGAAACTGTTTCATTGCAGCAAACGTTGTAATTTTGTCCTTGGCCACCTGAGTTTCCCATTCCCTCAAAGTAGTCGAGTCCAACTTTGAAGTCACTAAATGAATTAGCAAGGAGTCCCATTGATTAACTGGTTCTCCACAGGCTTCTAAAGCTCTCAAATGCTGGATTACTCCATCATAAAGTTTTCTTAATGCATTAGCATTTTCAGTTTTGACTGGAGGCAAATTGAAAAGTGCAGCTACATGTCTCTTTATGGTGAAGTGTGGCTGCTCGTATCTCTCTCTAAGTTGCTGAAGTGCAACCTTATAATTCTCTGCTGTAATAGGTAATGCTGTTAAAGTCTCTGCTGCTGATCCTGTAAGATAAGATCTTAGAAAATGATGTTTCTGAATTTCTGTTAATTGTTCGTTTGTATGAACAAGCGCAGTAAATAATTCGAAAAAAGTCTGCCATTCTTCTTGTTTCCCTGAGAACTTGTTTATTTCTATTCTAGGTAACTGAACAGCAGATATTGGATGAGTTGGCTGAACAGCTTGGGATTCAGTTGCAGTGGAAGAAAGTGAAGCTTGAGAACCTAAGTTTCTTTCATATTCTTTTATCTTGAAAGTCATTTCTCTAGCTTCTGCTAATGCAGCACTGTAATTAGCATCAAATTCTGTTCTATGCTCTGCTTCTTTGGGGTTGCCTTCTTCAAATTGCACTTGTAGGGCATCGTAATTCTCGAAGTTTCTTCTTAAACTTTCTAATTGTTGCTCTAGCCAGTTTATAGTAACTATAGCGGGATCTGCTTTCTTCAAATTATTTCGGAATGTAGTGACTCTAGCTTTGTAGTGAGCTCTTGTTGCTGCTTTTTGTTCCCAAGTTTTCTCTTCGGTAGACATGATGGTATGAGTAATTGCAGTAAGAAATAATTTGAAAAGTGCTCTAAGTTAATTCCCTAATAACTTAAGAAAATTCCTAACACACCTTAATGGTCAATTTCTTGAATAGCTAGTTGCATAATAGTATTCACTTGTGTGACAAAACATATGTGTGAAATGTGTGTACAAATTATCAAATACCATGATCGTTGGTGAAGCAGATTTACAAAATTCTCTGTCCAGTTTTAGTCAAATTAAAAAAGTTCAAGTTAATTTTCTTCAAAACACCATTTAACCTTATTCAAATTGTGATTAATGTTATAACTGAAATTCTTATTAAGAATAAAAATAAAAGTTTTATACTCAAAATTCAAGTTTTCTATATCCCACATACAGGGATCATTGATGTGCCAGTAGGCCTATATTAATAGTTAATTAGAAGTCACAAAAGATATAGACATAAGTTAAGTTCTCTTTTAAAATTAAGAAAGTTTATTTAAATGTCTGCTTCACATATATTCTCACCCATGAAGAATAATGATGAATGCTGACTGATGTGGAGAGATGACTTCTTTCTTCATTCTTCATTCTTCAAAATGTAGGTTTGATGATGATTTGGAAATGCAAAGTCATCCACAGTGTAGACTGGAAGCGATGTTTTATTCTCTTCCAAACAGCTTTTATCATACAGTATATACCAGAGCTGAAACTTACCCAGTCTGGCATTAGCAAGTGATCATACAAATTGTTGGGTTATGTGCACATGATATAACCCAACTTTAAAGTACAATATAGACATGTCAAGTATACTAATATTACAAACTTATGCATTTATCCTGGCAGGGTCGCCATTTTTTTATGTTACGTTTAATTAACATAAAATATGAAGGTGTAGTAAGTTTTAGGTTGTACAAGAAAACGTCTTTTCTCCTCTATCATGTGGGAGGGAATAAATTTCAATTCATGCAAGAGTATGACTTTTCTTTGTAGTAATAATTTATTAATTAAAGTATTTACTGTTCCTTTTAACAAATTTCTAGTGTTCATAGAAACTTAATGAAACTTAATACATTTATCATATATATTGAATGTCCTTTATATTACAATACTTCTTAAAGTAACAAACATACAATTCATTCCACTCAACCCCTTTTCTTTTTCTTGTGATTTCCCAGTACAGTAGAAAAATATAGAAATAATAGAATTGAAAAATGCAGAATTCTCGTAAGTATATTCTAGAACAAATGCCTTGATTGCAATAGAAAATTTGATGTAATGATGGACTTACTTTTATGAGGGCTTGCCTTCAGCAAACCCTCGTGAATTAGAAGAGCAATATGATTCCACAACCTCGGAATACCGAGGGGCGTTTCCATGAAAAGAAGTTATTTGAGGCAGCTATTCCACGTCGCCTTGTATGAAGAAGTGAAGTGCTGTTTCCAAAGTAGACTAAGTAGCAGAAGTAGTCGAAATCCCGGCAGTTCCAGGTAGCACGAAGAATAGATGTAGAATGAATGTCGTAGAATGTATGTAGCAGAATGGCGAAGAATAGTTGAAGACTTCTTGAAGAATAGTAGAAGAATGGGGCGTTGCCACGAAAGAGACTGGATTATATAGACACAGAGCGACTTCAAAAAACTAACAAACTTACAGTTCTAAAATAAACGATTCTCTCTTGAATATATCGATATAAAAACAACACGTGATCTAGAGGCAGTGACTCAATAACATTCCTACGTCACAAATTCCTTACTACCTTTAAGTTTTACACGAAACTTAACAACGCCGGCGGTCTAAATTCCATATCACATATCGAAATTCCAAATCAAATATTAAAATAGATTAATGTCAATTAAGCATAGGCCTACCGAATATAAAAAGGTCTACTCTTAGGCCTCCATCCTGCATTAACACTAACTCTTCATTTAACTTCTTCACCGCTAACTGACATATGAATTCGTCACTTCTAAAATGTCATGTATCAAAATTATTAGATTAGTTCATATTTTTTTTTGCCATTTTTATGGTCCTGTCATTACAGTATCCATCATAAGCAATGAACTATATTAAAGTATGTTAGTATTTTAACATTAAAGCAAATTCAATTGATATCCTTAAAAAACAAAAACAAAATATTGTCAGTTTGACTTGTATGTTTCTAAGATTACATAAAAATATAGCTAATGATATATTGGACTCCGTGTATCCAGAATAAACTACTGCAACTTAAATGTTTTGTGGTTAAGGTGGAACATTTGAGACACGTATAAAAAAAAAATTAGTTTTTAAATGAACCCGGTCCCGTAGATCAATGTTGGTGTAACTCTGGTCTATTTTACGAATAGAGTGTTAACGATTGCTTATATTAAAATAAAAATTCAGTTCTAAAGGGTTAAATAGGGAGCATTTTAGGAAACCTTCAGTAAGTTAACCCTGCACGTGGGCTTTTATCATTTTCCTTACAGATCTTCTTACACCCGTTATTTTGTACCTCAGAGTATGCTTAACGTTATAAGCTATTAGTCAGGCTAATTTAAATAACATGGAGCATTTAACTCATTCAATAGAAATAAAATCAGGTAAACTGATGTAACAATGCTTTTGTTTAATCAGCGATGATTGCAATTTTGATAAGCAGAAAATATGTTATTTTTTAAATCGATTTCCGAGTTAAGCTCCAGATTAATTCATGAAGCAGGGCTTACGGAAGAATAAAGGTCTAGTTTTTTTAATGAGATTAAAATCGTCCAGCATCAGCAGAACTATACAGATTTCCGATCTCGGCCACCTCACTCGGTTCAATGGTCAAGTTTGATAAGTATATGTGAAGGAATATGTGGGTATTGTTATTTGTAAAAGCTAAATGTATTGCAACTTCCAAAGCCATATAGTCATGAACACTGTAAAACAATATGTTGTCATGAGAACTGATTTGCATTTGATAAATTCTTTCTAAAATGATACCATAAAATAGGCTCTGAATTGGGCATTATTCCGAGATAAGTCAACCGATTTGGTCCAATAACAATGGGCTTCTTCCCATAGGCCTAGACGTTATAAATGCGTAGGCCTAAGTTACCAAGTTTCATGAAAACCTGATAAAGCGTATTTTAGTTATCGCACGTACAGACACACGGACAGACGGACGGACAGACAGACAGATGGACAGACATTTCCCCGTCCCCCACACAATCTCATTAAGTGCCATTCTGCCACTTAATAAATAGCCTTTTTAACGCTGTAGATTCATCTAAGTTGTTTCTTCTTTTTACATAGGCCTATCTAAATTTGTTATTAATTTGGAATATAATTTTCTATGGTTGATGGATAGGTTCACTAATTTAATGATTAACCGATTGATAGAAAACGTACTTTCAAAATCAGGCTGCAACGAAAGTGTATCATAGTCTAGTTTGCTTCTCTTGGCCTATGTTTTGTGGAATAGCCTATCAATCAATCAAATCAAAAATAATTATTGTAGAGACTCCAGAGAACATCAGAAGCATTACAATCGTTAATATTAATATTATATTACCGGTCCTAATGCATAAATATATGACAGAAACAGTACAAAAATATTTATCAAATGAGACAATATCACTAGGCCAAAAAAAAAAAAAAAAAAAAAAAAAAAAAAAAAAAAAAAAAAAAAAAAACATACAAAGCAAATTAATAGTAACTAAAAATATTATTGCCCAATTTACATTAAAAAATTGCAAACATCACACAACGTTTTTATTTGTCATCTCTTTCGTTGTGTCAACCAAGTTATTGTATAAAAATCCTCAACACTGTCGGCCTATATTGGATTGTCTAATAAAAATGATTTCACTTTTCTTTTAAAAATATCTATCTTAACATCTCTTAGTGTTTTAGGAATGGAGTTGAATAATTTAGCAGATATGCCTAAAAAACTTGTTTGTGTCTTTGAATAATTGTATAAGTTATCCTAATAGTCTACGCACTGACAAAAATAATGACGAAATTTGTTTGGTTAGATGCTTAGACAGGCTTAAGTAAGTTTTGTAGACTCCCGCCTCTAGATCCGAAGATCATGAGTTCCATCTTGGCCGCGGTCTATGAATTTTCAGGACGTTAAAATCCTGGGAACGGAGTCATCCTGGAGGAAGTTCATCCGGGGTTCCCGTGTCGTAGATTTACGGCACGTTCAAGAACTCTGGACAAAATTCCTCGCCCAAGTAACAGCTTAGATTCCTTTTGAGGGGCCAATGAGAAGATGGGCTTACCACCCGCCTCACTGACCTCTCGGTGAAAATAAGTGTAACTAAATTAGTCGTCTGTAGACTAGGCCTACTGAAACCTTCACTCGGAGACCCTATGCTCTTAGCGGAGCAACGGCATATAATCAATAATTTCACCTTTATCATGTTAAATCCAACGTAAGCTATAAGGTAATGCGTAATTGTGATCAACTTGTATTTTTATTACTAGACTACTTGTCAGGGTGATATTCCTGCTGGCTTGGAAATAGTATATCCCTATTTCTTCGGCTCAAACACTTTATTGGCCGGGCTATGTTATCAGGATGAGATGTGATGGCGGGAGATGATTTATGAATAATAAACAAAAACCCCTAATAGGCTTACTAACCATAGCCTTAGTTGGTATCCAGGGGAAATTATCGAAATGATAAAATTCCCTACGACTACGTGTAGATTGAAATCGAACCCGAATCCTGACCAGTAATCAAAAGTTGAACAAGCTCTTATTAGCTCTATACTGTACCCAATGTCACAAAATAATTCACAGTTGTGACTTCTTAAATCATCAATGTATTAGGTAATGTAATGAACCAACCGGTTTTTAGTTATTACTTTCCATTAGTTTTAGCTAGTTTTCAGCGTTAACCCTTAATTCGATAATGTAGCCTACTCTATAGGAAACAGTAGGGCCTGGTTTGTCTTAAAATTTAATAAAAATACAGAAAATAAATTGTAAAAAATCATATAAGAATACAGAATAAGGTACAAGAAATAAAGTAACTTATGGGCTTAATCATTAGGCCTACGTTGACTGGTCCAGCATGGTTTAAGGAAATATGTGAGAAATTCAGTCTTGCGCATTTAAGGGTTTAGCGAATTTATATTCAATCATAATGCGTTCTCAGTTTATTTATTTTGTTACATGGTAGATTGTAGTATAGTAGTATGTATATTAAAGTAGACATGGTTCAATTATTAAAATTAAATCAAGAACTAAAAGCGATAAATAAATCATAAAACTGTTGCTATCGATTTTCCATGCTATAATAATTTCACTCGTACAGTTTGAAAATTAACAAACGCTTCCTAAATATATTCAGACATGTTACGAAAGCATGTAAATTGTCTTCTAGAAAAGGGTGGTCTCACCTTAATTATAGTGCTTTGCTAACTGGTGATATTTTCCGTTTGAAGTTTTATCATGAAAAATTGCATGGAAATGAAACATCTGGGTCCGAGATTTTTAGAGAAGCCATGTTGGGACAGCACAGCAAAGTAAAAATTAAAAGATGTTTAAATTCGCAGAAATGGATTTGGAGGTAGTAACCAAATCACATTGTTCAATTAGATTTGTTAAATGTTATTTTTAGGGAAGAAAACTTTTGGTACGATTTTTAATGGTGACATGTTTATTTATATTTATATACATCTCGTACAAGTAAATGTCAAATATATAATCCGCCAAAAATGAATCTAACTACGAGTTGGGGGCGCGAGGGTGAAGAACTTCAAAGTGAGGTGGGAGCAAAAACGTTTATGGCCGCCAACACTTTTATGCGTTCTGATTGGTCCCTTGAAAGCATTAACAGCGGCCATCTTTGGTTTCCATTGGGAAAATACTTTACATAATTTATGATTCTCCAACATCCCATCTGTTATGAAAGCAACCAATAGCAATGCCAGTGTGGAAAGCAGAAGGGCGGCGATACTAGGGATGTAGAATTCTACCCAGCCAGGGTAAAGCATTGTATATACTAACTCCTTTCACTAAACTCCACGCACTCCTAATGCAGTGACCATCTTATGGTATCAGTTATTAGTTACACTATATACAATGTGTATATAATTACTTATTGGTACAATATGGTACAATGTAGTGTTAATATTGGTTATTATTAAGCTGATGGTACTATTATACAAGGACATTCCAAGCCCCTATTTCTAGAATATAATCCAGGAATTATCCTGAAAGTGAAATGAAATCGAATGATTTCCAATGTGAAACTTACTGATTAAAGACAAATCAATATTAGAGGATGAACCCAAATAAAAAGATTTAAATTCATGTTAAATGTTACTATATTATCATTATTATTCCTTCCTTATTTCTTTCTCCCATCCTACCTTTCTTTCTTTCTTTCCTTTCATTCATTCACTCCAGAAGCTGCAGCTACAAATTTCTATTCTCGTCCGTTCTCTTCATTCCTAAATGTGATGACGTTTGGTATGATGTTTTCTACATCACCCATTTGGTTTTAGGCCTAAGCCTATATAGCCTATCTGCTGATTATGGCATCTTTGTTCATTATTACTTTTATTATTATAATTCATATTCATTCTTATATTTTACTAAGGTATTAAAGATACCGGCAGCTTGTTATTAACCTAAATATGGAACAATTAAAACAGGTAGACCTGGTCTACGATAGGCCTAAGTTTTAAGAAGTAGGCCTAATTATGACTACTTGGCTTTAAGTAGAAAAAAGTTAGGCTTAGGCCTGTTGCTTTCATTACTCAACTTAATCTTAAAGTAAGCTCTAGATCATTAAAATGAAAATTATTATTAAGGATATTTACTAGTCCTAACCGTTAGTCCTATTGGTGCCATAGGATTATTCATACTCAAGAAAAGTCTAGGACTACTAGATCGCCAGATATGTATTTTTTCCTCTTATTTTTGTCGAATGTCTAAATAGGCGTATTAGTCTCAAAAGTCACTATTGCTAGTATCAGGCATATGTTATAAAAGTAATAGGCCTATCTGTCAAAAAAGATAAAGTTGCGTATTCATCCATTAGAACCTCCTAAAGTCCTAATTCATCCCTTCTCCCAATAACGATAGCTTACAGGCACACACTCTTACTCAGTCAGGGAGTCTTATAATGAACTTATAATTTAATTAGGCCCTACTTGGGTAGAGCAGCTGTTTGGAAATAATTTTTCTCACGTATCTTTTAAACCGAGCCGACTCCCAAATATGAAGTAGGCCTACGATACCTTAGTCTATTTAAAAAATGTATAATTTGTACAGTCCTAGGACTAAGACTATTTAAGTTATGTCAGTCATGTTTTATAAGTTACAAAAAACACACATACAGATTAAGTAAGGAGGCCCTTAGCTATGATACCAAGGAATATGGCAGGCCTACTTACCTTTGCATATTTTAGGAAAGCCGAATTCCATGAACTCTTCGGTTAGTTAGAGCCTACTAGGCCTACATATCAGGCTAATTATGATATGTAGCCTAATGCTATTTTAAAAATTACGATATTATGACTCTAACAATGCATTTATACTAGGCCTATAACGTAAGTATTTCATTATTAAGCTTATAACCGGAAAGTTTGAATAGAATTAGGCGAGTTTTTCGAATTTTGTTTGGCAAATATATCTGGTTATTGGCCTATAAATGTATTAAAGTCCAATCAAATAGACCCATGCCTTGAAATCCAGTAGGTCCTACTCAGTGAAGAACTTAAAAAGATGCTCTTGTTTTTTTTATAAATAAAAATAGACTAACTTATATGTTATTTATTAACGCCTGTTCAATCAATGAGTTCTTTATGTTTTTTAATTCAAATCTTCGACCCCAAAGAGCAAATTGCTCCAAATAAGGGCTATGCACATTAAATATATCATGAAAAGGAAATTTAACACAAAAGGAATGCTTTAAGAAGAAGAAAATGAACAAATAATGAAGAATGAAGATGGAAGATATAAAGAAGATGAAGAGGGAAGAAAAAACATAATAAATCAAATTAAAAAATGGTTAAAAGGTAATAATAATTTCTACAAAGGAGAACATAAGTTAGGCCTACATTTAGAGTAGTTATGGATGTGTAAAATATTTCTTTTAATTAGCCTATACAGAAAAATTGTAATTATTTAAATTTATTTTCTTGATAATAAATTTGTACTAGGCATTTGTACTGTACATTTAAAAGTGGTAATATTAAGGCTAGATAGTAAAGGACTCCTTTTGTGGATGATAGTTGCTTTATGATTCATCAATTTCAGATAACTTATAACATTATCCATTCATTTGGAATAAAAATAACTGCAATAGTTTTGCTCCCCAAGCCAATGTAGGCCTACATGACATCATTTACATATTTTTCATTCTTACCAAAAATTTTCGGCCAGAATGCATTGCTTGGATTGATTCTCTATAAATGATAAACTAGAGAAGTACAGAAGTAGCGATTTTTTCTATCCTCTAGAAACGCGGAAATCTAACTCCCACAAGGTTTAGTATCTTATAATTCCATAGGCCCTGCTTACAGATATGCATGTCTATTCTATTACTATTATTGATCTCTTTTCGTAGGACTGCCGTAATCTAACTGGCATTAACGTGTTTATTACGTGTAGTCTATTAGTTAATTGCTTTAATTAAATTAGAGTCTAATAATAACAACAATTAGAGCCTATGAGATTCTTAGGCCTATTTGTTTTTGCATTATTAGCATTATTGTAACGGGAAAATAGTAAGACTGTTATTTTTAACTTAATATTATTATTACCATCGTTATTATTGACTTAATGAGCCTATCTTTATTCCGCCTTGTAGTCAGTAGCCTATTTTTACTAATTTTACTTGAATGCGCCTGAAAATGAGAACCTGATCTTTCTCTGGAAGCAAGTGCAGGACTCTGGTGGCGGCAACTGGAATCTATAGCGATTGACTTTAGAGAGTATCCTACACTGTGCAGTTGGCAATATCCTGACCGAACAATATTTGCCTCCAAGTCGATTGCATAAGTTAAAAGTTAACTAGTCTACTTCATAGGGTGGATGGATAAGTACTGACCGAGTTTCTAATCGGATAATAAATCTATTCTTTTATAATATAAATTCTTTTAATTGCCGAAGTTATAATTTAATATGACACCCTAGAATTAGTAACTTACAGAACCTGCGTTAAAATGAAAGTCTAATTTACCTATTAGTAAATTTTAGATTATATTATGGTTATGATTAGGTCTGGAAGTTTATGAAAAATCATTTTTAATAATGCACTCTATTGCATGCTAGTGTTGAAATGTGTAGGCCTACAAGACATGAAAGAAATAAAGACAATTTATTGTTTCATTTTTCATATTGTTGCATATTTTATTAGTTTTCGATAATGCATCATATTTGCTTGATATTAAAATGTTTGTGCCTATATTATTGACTTGTCACATTTTAACGGCATAACTTATTGATAGTGCATAGCTTAATATTTTCGGAAGTGACTTTCAATATTAAAACAACGTTTCACTTAATTAGTTTTCAATTTACTAAAATTCAATGCATTGACCTTGCTTTTCAAAAAGTTTTGTAATGTAATTTATACAACTTCTGCTATAGCCTATTTGTTTTTGTAAATAATAAAGTAACTTAGTTCGCAGGCTTCCACGGCCAGAGTTATAATTAAAATTATAGTAATTGAAATCTGTGACAGTGATAACATTCGACAGGAACTGAAGTCTTTATCTTATACCTTTCGGTGTAATGGTTATCCATCTCGTGAAATACGAAGATGTCTAAAGAAAGTGGAAAACAGACTATCTGGAAACCAAATAGACTTAACAGATCCTACTGAAAAGCCGCCACCTAAGTCTAAGGCCTACCTTCCCTACATCGCTGGAATCACTGACCAGATTCAAAAAATTTTAAAGAAATATGACATTGAAACAATTTTTACTCCTGTCAACAAATTGGAAGGGTTTTTAAGAAGAGAGAAAGACGAAATCGACATCTTACATAAAGCGGGAGTCTACTCAATTCCATGTATGTGTGGAAAAGTAGCCTATACATAGGACAAACTGGACGCTCTCTGGATGCCAGAAGAAAAGAACATATAAGACACCAGAAACATAACAACACTGACTTCTCCGCCATAGCATCTCATTCGGACGAAACGGGTCACAAAATACTTTTCGATAACATAGCTCTTCTTAAAAATGAAAACAGAAAATTCCCTAGACTTGTCACAGAAGCAATAGAAATCATTAAACATCCCCATAACATAAACAGGGAAGATGGTTATAAGATTAGTGACATCTGGCGTGAAACAATAACACCGACGTCATGACAACTGCGACTGTTTACTAATCACAGGCACTTATTTTCTTGCAATTCTTTCTCAGAAGAAGGACACGATATGTTGTCCGAAACGTCAGAAGACACCATAAACACGACGCGGCCTAACCCGGATATCAATTACTATAATTTTAATTAAATAATAAAGTAATTCAACTAACAAGAGAAGGGAAAGTATTAAAATTACTTAAATGATTGTTCCCAGACCATATTTTATAAATTTTAGAGATATTTGCATATATATTTCGTCTTCTGATAAGGCATTAACTTCCGGGCCTTAGTTATGAGGAGTTTATTTGTACATTTACATTCAGATGGGTGATGAGCCATATAATAAACGGAAGATCTGGAACAAATTTAGACGACTGAAACAGTAAATGCCTTCAGAGCTGGGAAGATTTACATTGAAATATTAGGTCTATTTGACATTTATACCGGATGATTTTTAATGTATACTGCTGTAATGACAAAATGTAAAAAGTTTCTTCTTTACTTTTAAATAGCATACTTAGGACCTGTTAGGTCTTGTGATACTTACTTGCTAATACTATGTTATAAATAATTTTCTATGAATTTACCTTAGAGGTGGCTTTGGTTTAATTTCATTTGTTATTCTTAAAATGTCATAGTTTCAATAATTTATCTATGTCTTGACAATTATTGTCATTTCATCTCAAACTCAAAATGCCTCCATTTATTTCTCCATTTCTTTATTTATTTCTTATTTTATCTTGAGATTATTTACTTTAGTATAGCGTTTTATCATGAATTGATCATAATCAATTTAATATATTGATCGAGCTCTTTTGGGTTGGCGGATATCTGATTATTTTAACCTTTTGTTATTTTAAAATGTAACAACTTGAGCAACACATTCCATTAATTTTTTTTTCCAAGAGCCAAGGGTTCTTATCCAACTCATTAAGAATTTCCAGCAATTCAGGATAGGCCTAGTGCTATTTCGGGCGAAAAGCCTTTCTTTCATTTTCATCACGTCTTAGTGATTCAACAAGCTTGAAGACTGCATATAATTTATATTAAGGACCACAAGGAGTTCTTTTCCGAAGATAATAAATCTTCATCTTTAACTTCAAGACATTCATACCAGTCAAGGCGAAGATCCTTTTCGTGAGTAATTATTCGTGAACTAAATCTTAAAGGTATGTTCTCAACATATTTGTATGGACCGAAGATTAGTTAGTTTTTAGTGAGATCTTCGCAGTCTTATAGAGGAATAAAGGCTATTGTGATTGATAAATAGATTAGAAATTAATAAATCAGCAAGATTAGCAAAGTGTGTAAATAACTTGAATCAATTTAAATGCTCGTTTCAATTGATTTGAGCTTCATAATATAGACATTCGAATTTCTCTATTTGCACGAACCATTAATGTGCAATAATTTATCTAGTGAGAAACAATATCTTCACTAATCTGCATCTGTTTGCTATAATTAAAATATAGCTGGTCCTCTGATTATAAAAGATCCAATACATTTATATGTATTTAATATAGATTCATGAACATCAAGATTTGTGACGAACATTTTTTTTCAAACATGAATTATGCCAATCAAGTAATAACACATCAAGATTTAGGTTATCCGCCTGTAATTTCTACAGATCGAATGTGTATTTATAAGGTGTTTATTCTTTTCGTTTAAAATGCAATAAAATTGTGTTTTCAACATCGCCCAACCGTTCATTTATTTAAGTTGTTATCGTCGGGACGATACCTTAAATCTACAGTCCCTTCCAGAGGCTTTGTTCGGGTACCCTGACGATACAGGGCCTATGCCTTATCTTGAAATACATTCGAAATGCTTACCGGTACTACGAACTCCCTATAGGTCTAGGCCTACGTGCAGTTTGGTTATCGGGAGGATGGAGTAGCCGACAAATCACCAGCTGCCAGATAGGTAAACTTAGCAGAAACAAAAAGGAAGTCCACTGGAACTCCGAGGCCACCTGAATTTGGAATTTGTTGATTGAAGATTTAATTTATTCAGTAATAGCTTTGTGGTGAAGGGGATGCATTCACTCCTCCGAAACAGCGGGCCCGGGTTCGAATCCTGGTCGGGGCAAGTTACCAAGGTGAGGATTTTTCTGGGGTTTTTCCTCACCTGTGAGACAAATGTCGGGTAATTTTAGGCCCTTGTGGTCCCCAGATATAGAGGTGTACATATTCTGATTTTAGCTTGCCTGCCCCTTTGAAATTCTGCAACCAGTCACAGCTTTTAACTTGCTTGACTTGAAAGCAAGCCAGATTACAACGATGATAAGAAATACTGTCGCTATGAGTCATAAGCTCTTCATAACTTGGTGGGTTGCTCAGGACCTAAGGAAACTGCAAGGCCTGGCGGAAAGAATATGAAACTGGGTATAGCAGTGCACTGGTAAGTCGTGCAGTTACGTAGTTGAGGAACTTCAGATGTATTTAGAGAATTTTACCCTGAAGGAAGCCGAGGAGAAACTAAAATGTGGACAGTTTGAATTAATTATCAATGAACAAAAGTACTAGTCCGGCATGGGAAAAATTTTCAAACATTTTCGAGAAAACATCATAAAATCATTAATAACAATAACAAAGATCCCTTTAGGCAAGCCTACAAGCTGAGGTAGATTTCGAAGTGCTTTTGTTTTAATTTACTGTCGCTGCGTAGCACTCTTCTTCTTTAGCCTTGGCATGACAAACCCGCAATAATAACTGCAAAAAAGAGGAAAGAGAACTTTTTAAAACATTCAAATCTCGCCTTATATGAGAACTATCAAGAAACTAGTTATTGATTTGTAGAGTACTCATCAAGAGCTTTTCAACGATACCCCACAAGACGTAGTTTCGAAAATTTCGAATTTCCATCCCCATACCCCCACCCCCACTCGTACTCCCAAAACCCCCGAATCGTTGGTGTCACTGTGAACTCCATAAGGAGTACTCTAATTTATTCAATCAAAGTTTCCCTCTATACTTCATAGGGGCCGAGATATAAATGTTTTAAAATTTCAACCCCCTCACCCGACCACCCCCTTAGGCCAATTTTGCTCATTAACGAACTTGTCTGAACTATTGGGCCTAGAAATAACATAATAAAATTTGATTCAAATATCTTGAAAATTACGGCCGCTAGCGTGTAAAGATATATATGCATATAAGTTATATAAATATATATATATATACATATACATATACATATACTGTATATAAATATAAATATCACAATTTTTTTAACAGGCGGTGGTTTCGTACTTAGGTAAGGATATGAACGAATTTTTTGAAAGTCATTAGGTAGATTTTTCTTCGAAATCTACCTAATAATAAAAATAATAATTGTGTTAAGACGCTAAAACGATTTTTAATACTTTATCCACCTTTTATTTATCTGCATAAGTTATATAAATATATATATATATACATATACATATACATATACTGTATATAAATATAAATATCACAATTTTTTTAACAGGCGGTGGTTTCGTACTTAGGTAAGGATATGAACGAATTTTTTGAAAGTCATTAGGTAGATTTTTCTTCGAAATCTACCTAATAATAAAAATAATAATTGTGTTAAGACGCTAAAACGATTTTTAATACTTTATCCACCTTTTATTTATCTGCATGGTGAATTTCTTCTACCAGCATGTAGAAAAGCAAGAAAGTATTACCTACACTCAGCAACTACAGTTGTTTAGCTGATAGGAATGTCGCAAGCTTATTCTGACTTGCCTAGGCTGGGTTTGACCTGACCCATCAGGCTTAAAGAAACCTGCCTGCTTCCTAGCTATGACGCTGGCAACTTGCTTGCCTGGCGTTCAAGCGGGTTTGGGCAAGCTAAAATCGAGATTTGTACACCTCTGCCCAGATATCATCTGGCCGTCATTATCATCTTCATCCCATCCTCGCCTTGTTTGGAGTGAGTGTGTGTGTGAATGGTGTGTCTCGTCCTCTGTGTTCGTGTTGTCTCAGAGGTGGCTCCGACATTGAGCAGACCACTCATCCGGAGAGGCCTTCCATGTCCTTGTCTGGCCAAAAAAAGTATGAATGTGATCCACAGATAATCCCTCTCTCGATAGGTCGCGGCCCTGTAAGGCCCGAGCGGCTTGGGTAGCTTAAAATGTACAAGGGAGAAGTAAAACTGAAGTAAAGAAAGAGAAAGAATAATAGCTTTATAGATTCATGTCTGAATGCTGTGGACTAGGACAAACTGATTAATCTACTTGAATTCTGACGTGTAATTTCACCGTAAGGTTACAAACTGACAAAAATATTACTATTGAAATGTTACATCTAGCGGAGGCAGCTCGAACCAGGGAAAAGCATACTTTGGCGGTCAAGTTTCTATAAGCCTATCCATTTTATGAAATTTTACTGCTCCCTTCCTTATTGCGCGGTGGCAGTAAATTATCGGGAAGTTAAGGGAGAAGTAATATTAAGCTTTTAGGCCCTAAATGATAAATCAAGTAATATAGCCCACACGTACAGCTTTAATTAGACCATTATTTTATAAGTATTATTAAATACTTACTTACTCAATGGCAATAGACAATTCCTAAGCAAGCTAAAGGAATGTTATCTATTATGGAAACCGAAGGTTCATTGTCGCGCTTACCTGAGCCCGCCATTCAACCCTATTCTATGCTACCTCCATCCAATCATCCCCCACAAATCCTACTTCCCATAAATCCGTTCTAAGATTGTCCTCCCACCTACGTCTAGGTCTTCCACGTGGTCTTTTCCCTTCGGGTCTCCCAGTCAGTACTTTTGAGATATGTCTTTCCTCCCCCATGCGTGCAACATGTCCGGCCGATTTCATCCTTCGCGATTTAAGTACCCTTACTATATCCGGTGAAGCGTACAGGTCCTGAAGCTAAGTCCTGAAGTATTATTAAATAGTAGGCATACATTTTAAATAAGTTAATTATACTTTTCCTGCATAATATTTCAAAATGAATGTTAAATAGGCATAATTTACTTTCTTTGTTCCTCTAAGTGTGCCTATTAGTTACGTTTATTTATGTAGGCTATGTTATTTTAAGCTGGCGGAGTTAAGGCCATAATACCTTCTCTATAACTCAGCCAGGGGGAAATGCGTGAAATACAAGAGTTATACATCTAAATTAAAATTGATAACAGGCCTACAACTTAGGCTACTTAACATACAAAGGGGGAAAACTAAATAATAGACTAAATGAAATTTAAGTAAATGAAAAGAACGTTGATTAGACTATATGTTAAAAATGCTAAAATATTTAGACCTACTTCTTAACATCATCTCAATCAGCTAATTGCTCCTCTCTTACTAACTTGTTTAACTACGTTCTGTTTTGTGAAATTTATAATTAGCCTACTTTTTAAATAATTTTATTATTATTATTATTATTGTGTTATAGCTAGGTCTATAGATCACTATGTTAACATATGTAGGTCTATGTTCGGAAAATAAATTAGTTTCTGTAAGCTTAATTCAATGTCCTATGAATACAAACCCACCTCCGTTATAACAGCAGTTGTGATCACATGGAGGAAGATGAGAGAAGATAACGACCGAAAACCAGTCACTGGCCTGACCCAAGCCCAAAGAGAACAAAGGAGATACACATCCTTCCCGCCAAGCTATCCTATCCGGAACTGATTCTGATATCTTCAGTTTTTCAAAGAAGTGGCTTGACATTTTATTTGAACAAAATCTGCATAGCCTATGGAGAATTCATTTCAACTAGACCTACATTGGGAGGTGTAAAATTGAAATAGCTCTGTGCTACCGTCCGTGTCATAGAAAATATTTCAATATGCAGAGCCTGTAGACCTCTATAACATAACCGTCCGGAAGGGCGGGCCTCCCCTGGAAATTTTGTTTACAGATAAATCTCTATAAACTAAGTGACTAAACTAATGTGAAGTGAGGCTTAAGTGTCCACATACTGTAGTTGGAGTTGTTTGGACAAAATCGTGTTGTAAAATTTGACTACTTAGATATGAGGAAGTAGGAAATATTACTTCCCCCAAACTTGAAATCATTTATAGCCAAAATTTCATTATAACGAAGGTTAATATTTCATTTTATATGAACAGTACCTGAGAATTTGTAAAGGGTAGAAAAAGACTTGTAAATGTACTATGCACATCAGATTTTTCTTCGTATCGTAGTCATAGGTCTAGCTACAGTAGGCCTAAATAGGATGTAATTATTATTATATTATGATTATGATTATTATTATTATTATTATTATTATTATTATTATTGTAGTAGTAGCATCATCATGGTGGTGATGGTAGTGATTTGTTCATGCCCCCCCCCCCTGACAAAATTTCTGCGGACGCCCATGCTCTATAACCCAGTATTTTCCCATTAAGGTCAAAATTTCAATTAAATACAGACCTAATATAAATGAAGAATATTCTTCCTAATCTAATTAGGCCTATGACTCTTAAAATGGTATAAATAAAGAGTGATAATATTTTGACTTTGGGAAGCCACTCACTGGTGTAGTCTACACAGAATGGTAATGGGTTATCAAATTTTGCCAGGTGTCAATGTTCTTCAAAATAAAATAGAAACAGGCCTAGCTTATAATAAACATATGTCCTAAAGTTAAAACCTTCTGAAGTATTGTTCATGTTTATCAATGCTTATTTTACTAACCCAATTTCAAAGTCGTTGCTTAATGAAAACCATTCATTTTAGTGCCCATATTTATTGGACTTTTTTTCCAGTTCTGATTAAGACTATTCCTTTCCAAATATTGAACGTCCTTTATTTACCATGAGCATCACCTATGAAATAATATAGGCCCTACCGGAGTTAATATTAGGCCTAACCTTAGAACCCATGTCTAAGTTATTATTAGGCGTATTATATTCTTTTGTTTTGTTGAACACGACGTTCAAAATGTGGAATGAATTTTAGCAGCTTTCTCTATAGGCTTAATTGACATTTTAGACAATGATAGGCTATTAAATTACTAAGTATTTACAAACTAACAATTATTTAATAAATTACTAAGTATGATTTTCAATAATTTACATTGATTTGTGTTAATAAAGGCATCATTTTTTCAAGAGGACAACGTTGTTCCAAGTAGAACTGGGTCTATGCCCTTGTTGCTTTGAGAGTCAAGACAGCTCCAAAACATTTGATTCGATTTCGGATTATACACACACACACACACACACACGGTGGCATAACTAGACCATTTGGGGCCCGGGCGGATTTATTTTTTAGGCCCCCTCCCGCCAGAAAAAGTTACCAAGACAGTTATTTTTAACTTCTTTTTCTATGACTAGCCTTTTTTAGGTAGATTTCGAAGAGAAATCTACTTATTGCAATCGATACCATGTCATGACTTTCGAAAAATTATTTAATATCTTAACGTTTCATGCCTCCCTAAGCACGAAACCACCACCCGTTCAAAAAAAATATTACATATTACAAATTATATATTATATACATTATATTATATATTATAATATAATATATATTATATTATATATAATATATACATATATATCTGGCAGCTGGTGGTTTGTCGGCTACTCAATCCTCCTGATAAG
This sequence comes from Ectobius pallidus, assembly GCA_964059195.1. Classification (NCBI taxonomy): domain Eukaryota; kingdom Metazoa; phylum Arthropoda; class Insecta; order Blattodea; family Ectobiidae; genus Ectobius; species Ectobius pallidus. Next base: position 174,127,822 of record CAXKWD010000003.1, on the reverse strand, counting down.
CTTAGGGTTGCCAAATTAATTCCGATATATAAGAAAGGGAATAAGAAATCAGTGGCTAGCTATAGGCCAATTCCCATCGTCCCAGTGATAGCTAAGGTTTTTGAGGTGATCATAAAAACCCAAGTTAGTGACTATTTTGAGGCAAATAATATGATTTCAGCATCGCAGTTTGGCTTTAGACCAAATATGTCAACTATCAATGCACTTGATGTTTTTATAACCTCCTTGATTGAAGGTTTTGAAGATGGTAAGGTCTCTCAAGCCGCCCTGTTCCGCGGAGTGCCACAGGGGTCAGTGCTGGGACCCTTTTTCTTTGTGATAATGGTGAATGACTTACCTAAGAATGTGACCGTAAACATTGTTATGTCTGCTGATGCAACTTTTTTTATCTCTGATAATAACTATCAGCAAGTAAAAAATACTTTGTCAAATGTGGTACACACAATTTGCAGCATACAAATTTCTGCTAAATGCAGGTAAAACTCGAAATATTACTTTTACACTTAATAATACTGTAATAAGCAGCATTAACGAAACAAGTTGTGTGAAGCTGTTAGGTATCAACATTTACTCTAAACTATCATGGGATAACCATATTACAAGTGTCTGTAATAAATTGGCTAGTGTTTTGTACCAGTTAAGAATATTGAAGACATTACTACCAGATAGATACTTAAGAGAGTTTATTTTGATTTTTTCATAGTGTTTTACTGTATGGTATATTGTTTTGGGGCAATGGTACTAAGGTGAAAGATGTGCTAATACTACAGAAAAAAGCAATTCGTATTATGTCTAATGCTAACTGGTTCGATCACTGTAGACCTCTGTGTATAAGAGAGAGAATTCTTACAGTTGTCAATACTTATATTTCAAGCTGCTTAGTATACGCCAAAAAACATCTAACTCAATTAACTGAATGTAATCAATTGCATTACTACAGTACGAGATATAATTTTCGTATTCATAGAGCACATTATAAGCTCAGTAAGACACTAAATTCCTATCAATCTGTGGGCATTAGGCTATTCAATAGACTACGACCACTTGCTTGTCATGTAAACATAAAAAGATTTGTAAGAGTATTACAGACATGGTTGCTTGATCAGCCAATGTATGATATAAATGAGGCATTTTTCGCTGATTATAGTGTTATTGTGTTTTAAATTTGTCTATGACAATGTCTATTGCATATTTATGCTTAGTGACAATAAGTAAATAAGAATAAGAAGAATAAGAATAATCAAACTAATGATGCCTTCGTATTGGAGAAATTTAATAATTTTTTTGCAATATATTGCCTCAATGAAGCTAATTTTATTTTTATTTTCGAGAATGTTTCCAGTAATGCTGTTGTTCAATCAAACACATCTGCTAATACAATTACATTAGATCTTAACGTTAGTGCTGCTTTGCTAACTAACTTGACTTCTGTTCCTACTTTACACTCCAATAATGATGGTATAACTAATGAATCTGTTTCGGCTCATGTTAATCACCAATTTACGTTGACCCCTGTTCAGCCGACTTCTTTGAATTCAACACTTTGACCTGTTAACTTAAATCATTCTTCCATGGCCATCAGTTCTGATTTGAATTTTTCAAAATTACCTTACCTTATATATATATATATATATCTTTACACGCTAATTTTCAAGATTTTATGTTATTTCTAGGCCCAATAGTTCGGACAAGTTCGTTCATGAGCAAATTTGGCCCAAGGGGGTGGTCGGGGGAGAGGGTTGAAATTTTAAAACATTTATATCTCGGCCCCTATGAAGTATAGTGGGAAACTTTGTTTGAATAAATTAGAGTACTCCCTATGGAGTTCACAGTGACACCAACGATTCGGGGGTTTTGGGGGTACGAGTGGGGGTGAGGGTGGGGGGATGGAAATTCGAAATATTTGAAACTACGTCTTGTGGGGTATCGTTGAAAATCTCTTGATGAGTACTCTACAAATCAATAACTAGTTTCGTGATAGTCCTCATATAAGGCGAGTTTTGAATGTTTGAAAAAGTGCTCTCTCCTCTTTTTTGCAGTTATTATTGCGGGCTTGTCATGCCAAGGCTAAAGAAGAAGAAATAAATTAAACCAAAAGCACTTCGAAATCTACCTCAGCCTGTAGGCTAGCCTAAAGGGATTTTAATTGATACTCCAGGGAGTTATCTAGAATTTCTTTAATTTCTACACTATTTGGCAAACCAAGGCCGAGTTTTACAAATGTTAGATAGCCAACTCTTGCAGGCTATTTTCCCTTATGTGATAGGTCAGCTGACAGTTGATATCACAAGGTATACATAAGCGGAGTACCATATCTGATTTTCATGGATTTCTGTTAAGAATTTGTATTCCACAGCGTTTGCTTAGGATACTAGCTCAGCGTCATATCTGTCATATGTCCTGATTAAGGATTTGCCGAGTTTTCCCAGGCTATTGAAATGTATGTTCAACTGTTAAAATCGCCTTATGGTGAGGATTTTGTGGTCAAAACTATAGGATTGAGTTCGAGGCACACTGAAATCTGCTCTCTATTTCTGGATGTAATTGATCCTCTTACCTTTTCTCAACTTGATCAAATAGCTGTCAACTGTAATGAAATGGCACTTGCTCATTCTCAGTCTGAGCCTCAATCTGTTGTTTATCCATCTGCACTCTTGGTCGTATCTCTCAACTAATCTTCAAACGTAATTACTTTGGTAGTCTCGTTACTTTCCATATTATATTTGTATTATTGTTACTCTTTAATGAATTGCATGCTCTCATTTTCTCAGCCGAATCCGGCCCACGCTGTGTTGACTTAAGTAAAGGCAGTATATTTCTGAGACACTCAAGGTATAAATGTTTAGATTTTTTATACAAGGATTTATATTACAATACCCCTTGTAAATGTTATTGTTTGTTGTATGGTATATGGTAAATTAAAAAAAAAGTGTAAGTTTGCTTATCATAACTGGGGTAATTAAAAAAAAGTAAGTTTGCATATCATAATTATTGGAGAACATAGCCTATACAAATTTCAATGTATTGTGGAAAAGAGGTCTTGATATAAAAAGACATTTTATATTATTATATAACTAGATATTATTTCTTCTCCCTCAAAAAAAAAATCAAAATGACGGACTCAGCTTCAAGGTCTGTTGAGGCTTTGATCATGAATTTTCTTTGGCCTATGGTTGCCAGTTTCATCATTGAGACGCACCACTTCCACGTAGCGTTTGAATCTGCAATTCTCATCTACGTATATTCCTATATACTTAACTGACTTCGATCTTGAGATAGCATTATTGTTAATTCTTATGGTGGGATTCCTCTTCAATTTACCTTTCAAAACTATGTATGTGGCTTTGATTGCCGCAATGCGCAATTTTTCATCTGCGCACCACTCGTCTAAAACCCCCAATACAGAGCTTGCCTGTTCCTCCAGCTGTCTCCTTGTGTCAGCTTGTGCTAGGATTAAAAGCTCGTCCACGTACGCGACACAGATGCCTTCCTTCTCCTGCTACCTTCTGAGAAGTGGTTCCATACCTATGTCCCAGAACTCAGGACATAGGACCGAGCCCTGAGGACATCCTTTGGTAATTGTTTTCTTTAAAGTTGTGTTTGAACCTGCTATGTACACTTTCCTGATTTTACAGTAATCTTTAAAAGAGTTGTAGAGTGGGGTGGGACATTCGAGATTTCTTAATTGTTTAAACCGGTATGGCCACCACGAGTTATCGAAGGCACCAGCAATATCAATAAAGATGGCCACTACGTATTTACGTTCCGAGGTTTGAATTCTTTCCATTACTTCATTGATGGCATCTTCAGTGGATTTCCCCCTCCTGAAATCATACTGGCATTCATTAATCCCCCTCATGGGTCTAAGTTCGTGGATCCTACTATTCAGAAGCCGCTCTTGGATTTTCCCAAAAAAGTTGAGAAGGCAGATAGGGCTATATGGCTTCACTTCACTTTCATCTTTATTTTTGCCCTTTGTGAATATTATTACCTTTACTACCTTCCAACAACTGGGTACTGCGCCAATATTTTATTTTTAAAATAGTTTTATATTACTTGGCGCACGAATTTATTAATATAAATTTTGGGGAGAAGAAGTCATTATGTAGGAGGCTTTGTCTTCTACTTGTTGCTTTGATAAACACATTATAGTCGGCCCTGTAATAACACATTGTTAAGACGCTGTGTTGCGTCTGATGTTTTGATTTTATACTGGATGTCACGTACTGACATATTGTCGGCATTCTGTTGCGTTTTGTATCTATTGTTACTGTAGTATGGGGAGACTTTGGTTCTCCCGCGATTGTGGAGTGTTTTACTTATTGTTTAGAGTTCTGACGTAACAAATAGGCCTTTTTGGTATAAATCAGCGAGGCCAATGGTGCCTCGTTCTCATTCTCACGTTATCTTTCTTCGGCTCTACTTGAATCCTCCCTCTGAGGTTTCGTCTTCGTTTTCGGGCAATGGACATCGACCTGGGTCTTCTTGGTTCTCTAGGATGTGGCTTCATTCTCAATTAGGATTATTTTTAGAGGTATGTACTTATCTTTGATTTATTATCTCGGGAATTATGAAATGCATTAATATTGTATTTAGCCCTTCAGGCCGTCATGTATATGCGCTAGGCGGTGATCTTTAAAGTGGATGCCTGTTCGACTCTGTGCTTATAGTGGCCTTAATTTATGTTCTTTTCTCTATCCTTGAACCGTGTGTCCATGTCCGTTGTCCGAGGAGAGTGAGCCTTCTTCAACCACAACTCCGTGGATGGAGAAGCTGTTTTTGCTTCTTTCAAAAAATGTAAGTCACTAAAATTTATTATGTAAATTTTCATGTATAGAGAATCGCCATATTGAGTTTGTCTGTGTAACCTCTTTTTCAGGAACTGATTGTTCTTTAATTTATGTTCTTTTCAAAGGGTTATTATTTATTTTGAATTAAATTATATGTATGTATGCTAGGCCATCAGCCGTTCTGTAAAATAAACCCTTTTTCTTTTCTATATCGCTTCCTTATGTTTTCTAACTTTTAGAAAACATATTATATGCGAAAGGCATCGAAACTTGTTTCGAGGCCTTTCGTTAAATATGTTGCCTCTTTCTCCGGTCTTTCTTTCAGTCACTTAACTTAGATCCTCTGGGACTGGACCTGGCGTCAGGTAGCGGAGAAATTATGTCCAGGTAATTATTAATGTTTGACTTTGTGACTAGCCGGAGGGGTGGCGCAGTACCTGTCCTTGAGCTAAGCGTTCGGTTATAGAGGTCTCTTAGACATGGGGAGACAATTTCTGCCAGATTCTGACGTATATCTGCTTGCATGCCGTCCTCACCAAGAGCCTTCTTTTTATTCATCTTTCGGATTGGCATCTTCACCTCCTCCTTCGAGAACGGAAAGACGACAGTTTCTATCGTATAGATGTTGTCTAGTTCTTTCCTTAATCCTTCATGATGCTGGGTTTTCGCTGAGACATCATCATCTGGGAGTAATCGGTCAAGCAGTAGTTGCATGGAAGTTACCCAATTCTCGGTCATGGATCCATCTCCCCTATTGAGGGTAGATATCATGGCAGATGTCCTGTTTTTCTCTGATACGATTTTATACGGTATACCCCACGGATCATTTTGTTAAGATTTCCTTGACATATCCGGTCCAGCATTTAATTCTAAGTTATTTTATTTTATTCTGATATTGCGATTTCAGATTTCGATAGTTTTCCAATTTTCGATTTCTGTCCTCGTATATCATTTCTGGTATATCTTGCTTGCCCTCCGCACCCGCGTAGGAGTGTAAGCGCATCGGTCGATATCGATCAATCGAATGTTTGGATCGTATTTTGCCTTCGTCATCGCGTTTATTATATTTTTTGGTATGCTTCTGGCAGCCTCATCCACGTCATCACCTGGCTGCACAAAGAGAGGAAGATTGAATGAATATCTTAAAATGTCCCAGCTAGCTTTCTTCAGGTTGAAGGGTCGCTTTGCACTCTCTTGTGCATCTACCAAACCACATAATTTCGAAATATCATATACCACATTACGATCACTAATTGTAATGTTCTCTGTGACCCTCCAGTTACGTAACAGCCGCGCCGCTGAGTTATTTGCAAGTGTGATGTCTATATTTCACCGCACCAGGTCTGTTCCAGAGGTGGGAGGATTATGTGGTTTATTTATTACATTTAATTCATTTTCGACTCTAAATTCCTCCAACTTTTCCCATTTATCGTCTCTTCGACTGCTGTGAACCAGGGAGATTTCGCATTACAATCTTCTACGATTATTAAGAGTGTGTTGTCATAAATTGGGGTTCCCGTAGTGTAGTGGTTAAGGCACTGCGCTACAAACTGGAAGGTCGCGAGTTCGGTTCCCGATGAGGTCGTTGAGATTTTTCAATTGGCATAATCCTTGGGTCGACTCAGCCTCTAACTGAAATGAGTTCCTGGAGTAATCCTGGGGGTAAAATAACGGCCGGTGGGTAGGGCTGGCAACCTTGCCACCTCCATGTATCATATGTCACAATCTGGGAGACTTAACCTCCTGAAAACCCTACGGGTCTTCATGGCCCTTACAGGGATCGCTTTACGCTTTTACCTTTATCATAAATTGCGCCAATGCAGTCTGATTTATTAATGTACTTGCAAATTTACAATTCCAATACAGTGAGTGTCCGAAGGTCTGGATATTTTAACTGTCCGAATTTTGTTTTGCCGGAGCATGCGACTCTAGAAGTTACTGGCATGCTTGGGATTTTTCGGCGATACTATGGGGTTGTTGTAAGCAAAGCACATCCAAACGAAGCTCTTCTGCAACTTTCCTCACCTCAGGGAGTACAGTCACACTTCGCATAGCATTTATCTGTGCTATTCTTACAGTACAATTATTTATCTACGGATGATGGGTGTGCACTATACTTCTCGGAAATATCTCCTTAGGATGTACCGTTGTGCGACCATGCGCCTCAACGAAGTCCCGGTATATGTCCTCAAAATATATAGCCTCGCACCTTCTTAAGAAGGCGCATAACTGCTGCAATGTATCTGGGTCCGTGGGAAGGTTTGTCGACTTGAGCTGTAGCCGACCCACAGCTTCCGGTATCGGAAAGGTTATCGAGCTACCTCTCCCGTGTTTTGATCTTGTAACGTACCTCAGGGCCGTTGTCAAATTGCCAAATTCCTCAATCCTGCTGCATTGCAACATATCCTCGAAGTTCTCGTGAATCGACGTCAGGTCTCTAAGGTTAGTAGAGGTTATCTGTTTGTCCTGAACCTTTTTCAAGTTAATCGTCTTCCTCTTCACGAAAGTAATTAGGGTTCTGTTCTTATAGTCTAAGTCCTTTTCAGTTGTTTCTGTATTAGTTTCTGGTGTGTCGTTCTTGTTTAAGTTAATGACACCAGAGTCCGTCTGTGTCGCTTTGTCTGCTATCGTCTGTATAGCTATATCCCTGGTCTCCGGGATTGACACATTCTGTACTTCTACGTCTCTGGTTTCCGGTCTTTTATTCCACTGCCATCTGCATAAGAAGTCGTTTCGTCGTGGCCGACTTGGAAGGTTGCGTCGTCTTTTGGTCGAGAACTTAGAGTCCATAATCTGTTATGTCAATTTGCCTTTGGAAGAACATCTCATAGGTAGGGCATTTGCTCTTATCTATGCATCTTTTCTTGCGCAGTCCAGTTTTGCCTGGACACGAAGCATGTGTGTGTCCCTGAGTACCGCAGTGGGTACACAACTCGTTTACTGCTTTGCAGAATTTCGAGATGTGTTCCACGTCCTCACATTTGTGGTAACGGGCTACCACAAGATAGTCCTCGGTCGACAAGGACGTGAAGCCCGTAAACAGTCTACTTGTCTTGAGTATGATGTTCCTAATGCGTGGAGAAACCTCGAAAATGTGGTGTACCATCTGTTGGTTACGTGGTCCAGTTTTGAATCTCAGTCTGAATTCGTTTTTGAAAACGTCGTGGTCTATTATTTTATGATAAATTCTGCTCGTAGATATGTTCCAGTGAGTCTTCGTCCTTCAAGTCCGTAGATACCGAATAAAGAATCATCAGCGGGTTCCTTTTCCGTGAAGGCTCAGCAACGTTGCGGCTCTTTTGGAGGACAGCGTGTCCAACCACACGTTCCAGGTCCTCGCGCGATTAAATCCCCAATATCACGTGCTTGGGTGAAGTTATCATTCGTTCTATTCTAATGCCTTGGATCACTGTCTTAGTCAAAGTCATTGCCACGTCTTTTTAGTTCTTATCTTTTTGAGATATGAACAGGTGTGTTTCAGTTTTTGTTCAATCTGTATTTGTCTAGTGGTGGCTTTCACTGCCGGTGTTGGTGCGGTAAATGGAATTTGACTGTACGTAAGGGTTTGCGTCGGTTTTGTCTTTTGTTGTTCAAATTTTGCTTTAAGTATCGCATTCTCAGTAATCAGGTCTTCAAATAATTGTTGTAGTCATCCTAAGGACTCGAAATATTCTCTTTTCTTTGCTACTTTTGTATTGTCGAGGGCGTACAAGAGAGAGAGAGAGAGAGAGAGAGAGGGAGAGAGAGAGAGGGAGGGAGAATTCTGTCATTACCTTAACGATAGATCGACTGTCTTTTGATTGGGATGCAATTTTGTTTTCGATCTTTGGTACGCTTTTGCACCTGGGTCTTCCAGTTGGATTTTACTCCAGCTTAGTGGCCGTTGAAAGCTCCCGTTTGTTACCAGATTGTTCCTATAAGGAAGAAGCGGATGAAAAGGGCTTCTGGCTAGCCATCTTCGGTGGGGTTCTCACCAGCTTTGAACTCCCTGGAACACAAAAGAGCGCAGTTCTTCTTCCTTTTAATCGGCCATGATTGAGAAGAAAGTTAAACGTAGGTAAAGAAGGGGGATGGATTGGCCAGTACAGCCCCACCATCGCTGTTCCACCGCTGACAAGGGGAACTTATATATCTGGTCACGGTTCTCCCGGACGTTTTCAACCGCGAGGTCCCTTCAGGGAATGAAGCCACGCAGGTTTCACCCGAAATCCCCCGGCAACAAGCCCCACTCTCCGGAAACGCGGCTACACCTCCCAATCTTCGCCTCTACTCGGTCGAGTCGACACTCAAGGCAAAGGACCCACACCTACTCAGGTGGTGGGCACGCCTCCCCAGACTTTCAGGGGGCTGACCACTCATATCTAATTGTAAACGGTGCAAAAGTATAGTGGCAAATGGATTAAAGTGTGTTTTATGTCATAACCATTTCCACAATAGTTGCGCCAAGCTGATTAATAATGTTACAATATTGGATGAAAATAGTCTTAGGTGTTGTGAAAGTGATGTAGCAATGACTGAAGGCAAGGCCTAAGTTTTTATGTAAATGAAAGTGACTTTCTGGAAGCTTTAAATCCAACTGATGGCAGTAAAATGATTGACATCCGTATTTTTAAGAACGTAATGAAACAGAAGGAAAGCATCATACTTGAACTCCAGGAAAGAGTAAAAATCCTAAATGAACATGTTAAAGTACTAACAGATTACACACAATCAGGATGGCGGACTGTAACAGAAAAAGCATTAACTGTTGAAAATAAAGCATGAACTGAAAGTGGTAATAACAGAACGCCAAATACCAACCAAGGTGAAACGGCTGGTGTAAGTAGTGGTAACGACAAGGCTTCTATGACATCTAGGTCTACATATATAAATAGCGAAGGGCCTAGAAAAACAGGGCAGAAAACGTATGAAGAAAACGTACGGGAAGTGATTTCTCAAGCAGCAAGTAATGGTAGGCCTACTCAAACTAGGAAATCTCAGATTGATGATCACGCAAGACCTACACTATGGACCGAAGGTGTGCGTAAAAAAAGAAATAGAACAGTTGTGGTTGGTAGTCATAGTGAAAGCACGGAAAGCCAGACAACAGGCCCACAGTTACAAGGTGTTCCAAGAACAGTATCTTTACATGTGTACAGGTTAAGCCCAGACACTACGACTGAACAACTGACTGATTTTCTTAAAACAAAATTCAGTGAGGTAAAATGAGAAAAGCTAACATCGAGACATCCTACTATATATTCATCATTTAAGGTTGATATTTATGAAAGTAACTTGAATGTGAATATGGATCCAAAGATGTGGCCCACAAATACAAGAATCAGACATTTTTTATTCCTAAAACAAAAACCAGGTTCGATCGTAAGCTCAGCAACTTTCGACAACAGTGAGGTTTTACCCAATACCAATAATTATGATGCTCCATCGCGTAATGAAGAACGAACATGCTTGACCATTTTTCATTTAAATGTTCAAGGATTATTCAACAAGAGTGAGGAACTAGAACATTACTTATGTCATAAAAAATTCGAGGTTATATGTGTAAGTGAGCATTGGATGAGTGAATATGAACTTAACCTGGTAAATTTAAAACCGTTCACACTTGCAAACACATTTTGTAGGTCTATTTACGCTAGAGGTGGTGTGTGTATATTCATAACTGACAAACTAAATTGGGAAAAATTATACACAAAAATAGCATGTATTGAAATAGATTTGGAATACTGGGCTGGGGTTTTAACAGATTACAGGCTTATTATTCTTGTAATATACCGATCGCCATCTGGAAAATTATATACTTTTTGTATACACTACATAGTATATTGATTACTTTATCAAAAACCTATAAGGAATATATTATTTTCCTGTGTGGAGATATTAATATTGACGTTACATATGCTAATGTTAAAACAAATGAATTTTTAAACTTATTACGATCGTTTGATATAGGTTGTACTATTTCCAGTCCAACAAAAACTGAGTTCATGTTTGGACAATATAATGACTAACCTGAAACGACACAATTATGAAAGTGGAGTGATTAAACTACCCTTATCAGATCACGATGCTGTTTACACAAGAGTAGAAATAGAATCTATAGCTAAACGTGAAAACATTACGTCGAGAATTGTTTACAAACGACGTATAACAGAAATGGGTATCAATAGTATGAAATGTATATTAAACGGAATTGACTGGTTTGATTTTTTAAATAATTTTATAATTTTAAATCAATCTAATGATATTACTGTTTTTGATTATTTTTTAAATTGGTTCCAGATATGTTTTAATGAATTGTTTCCAATAAGGCAACATACAGTATTCAATAATAAAAATAGTTTTAACTCTAGAATTGGCCCAAGCTGGTATACTAATGAACTTATGAACATGAAAGAAGTATTGATGTCTTTATATACGGTTTACTGTAGCACAAAAACAGAATCAAGTAAAAATAGTTACATTATATATATATATATATAAATTTACAGACATGCTCTAATTGACGCAAAACGTAAAGCTAATGCTTCCTATATTGAAAACAGTGCCAACAAATGTAAAAAGGCTTGGAAGTTAATTAATCAACACAAGGCAAAAGATGACAAAATGTCATGTTCTATTGAACCGGATGCATTGAATACTTATTTTGAAAATATTGCAGACAAATGTGTGAATGATAATATTGATGTTAGCTTTACAGCTAGTGGGTTATTGGGCAACCATGTATCTCCAGAGACTAATTTTAAATGGGAATCGGTGATTCCACATGATGTATGGATGACTATAAAAATTATGAAATAATCACAAACTAAAGATGTTTATGGGATGACAACACATTTTATTAAACAAATTGGAACCTTCATAGAGTTTTCACTGACCTACTGCATAAATTATTCACTCAGTTATGGACATTTCCCTGACTTCTTGAAATTTGCTTAAGTAACACCAATATACAAGAAAGGTAATCCAAATTAATGTTAAAGTTACCGTCCCATCTCAATACTTCCAGTTATCTCGGAGATAGTGGAGTCTGTTATGAAAAAACAAATATGTAAATATTTTGAAACATACAATCTTTTTAATTGTCAACAATTTGGATTTCGTTCAGGAAAAAGTACAACAGATGCAGTCAGTTTCCTTGTTCGATATGTGCTAAATGCTTTCGAAGAAAAGAAAATGTCCCTTGCTGTATTATGTGACCTAAGAAAAGCCTTTGACATGGTCTCACACACAATATTACTAATGAAGTTAGAACATTATGGCGTAGGTGGTGTTGAACTGAAATTATTTAGATCTTATCTTCAAAATAGGCAACAAATAGTACAAAGCAATGGTAACTTGTCTCGAAGTTTAAAGATTCATCGTGTTGTGCCCCAAGGCTCTGTATTGGGTCCATTATTGTTCTTAATTTTTGTAAATGACTTCCCAAGCAATACATCATCAACCCAAACACTGTCATTCGCTGACGATACCAGCTTACTTGTTAGTGATAAGAAAATTGAAAATTAAAATATTCAAGCTGGCATCGTGTTTAAAGAAGCCAAATTGTGGTTTTGTGCTAATGAATTGTTTTTAAATGAAATTAAGTCACAGAAAATAACCTTTTCTACAAATAACGAGCACAATGATAATGCTAAACTCCTTGGTATATTTATTGATTCTAATCTGACTTGGGATTGTCATGTCAACTATGTAATGACAAAGTTATCGAGAGTAACTTACTTATTAAGAAGTTTAATGAGAGTTCTGCCTATGACATGTATCAGAACAATGTATTTTGCATTTTTCGGTTCGAATTTAAGAAATGGTATAATAAATATTGTGGGGAAACTGTAGTAAAGTAAATTCCGTTCTAAAACAACAGAAGTACATACTAAGGTTAATGAACAAATCCAATGCGAGAGAAAGTGTGAAACCTTTGTTCATAAAATACAGAATATTGACTGTGATTAATCTGTATATATTGGAGATAATGTACATCAGAAAAAATGTAGAATGCTACAAACTTAGAAGTAATACTCACAATCATAATACCAGATACAAGGACAACCTAGATGTTCCCTTTTGTAGACTGTCAAAGACAAATAGAAATTTTTATGTACATGGACTGTTGTTATACAACAAGTTACCGAAAGATTTAAAAGAGCTGCACACAAATGTTTTTAAAATGAAATTGTAAACCTGGTTGCTCAATGACCCATTTTATAATGTGAATGACTTTGTTATTTGTAGTCTTTCCCTTCTGGATTTTTAATATTTTAGTTTTTAATTTACTTGACTCGGCCCATTACACGTTTGGGTGTTTAATGGCGCAGGAAAAATTTGTAATTTGTAATTTGTAAATTTGTAATTTGTGGGCATGTCACCACCCCCACACCCTTCAGAGATCACACCGGACCATAAAAGGTAACGGTGAGTAGTAGAAGCGCTCGCCAAAATCTTACTTCAACTATTTATCTTAAGTATTTATCATATGTTAGGACTTAACCTATGTAACTGACATTTTTTTTTATTCCTTCTTCTATAAAAAGCTACTGATATTCGTTGTCTTATTATTATTCATACAATGATTGAACTTAAAACATTTATCTTCATTTATTTTACTCTGTTTTCAATGTTAAAGGGAAAACATTATCACAAATTGATCTGATCGCCTATAGTTTCGTTTCATAAAATGTAATCAGTTAACTTCCTCATTTAATTTACTATTTAGACTTCCTCGTACTGTAAACCTTTTTCTCGTTACAGATAACTGATTCTGATTCTGATTTTATAAGTACTTTTAACTGGGTTTTCTTTCAAGAAAAACTTTAACTTAAGATAAGTAGAGTTAATCTTACTCTCAAGCACAACTTGCTTTTTTTCAAGCACAACTAATTCTTTTTAAATCGGTTTTTCTCAATCACATCTGATTATTTTACTCGGGTTTCCCTCAACAAAATTAATTTTCTATTTTGTTTTCTCTCTGCAACACTAATCCAACCTCTTCATATAAATCCTCGGATGTTATATGAATTGAATGGATTTTCTGTAGTCCCAATTTTATCGCTAGACTACTCGGTCAAACATTCTCTAGGTTTCTCTGGTGGCTATCTTTATTTTTTTGTGCAATACGTTGCCAGAGTTGGGTTCATGACTCCCACCCTCTCTACCCTTTGCGCTAAGTGACTTCGATATTCACCGCCTTCTGGGATCTACATTCCGTTGATACCCAGGATTCATGCATTTCTGCATACACTCTCGCAAGACTGCTCTCCCGCAAGTCTGATTTACTTACTTACGTACCTACGTACTTACTTCAGAGTTGGGTTCATGACGCCCACCCTCTCTACTTCTCTACCTCCTACCTTCTCTCCTACCCTAGGGATTTTCTCTTTTTTCTGTATATAGGCCTATATACTCTCTCTCTCTCTCTCTCTCTCTCTCTCGGTAAAACATTGGAATCACTTGCTTAATCTGTGGATTTTCATTAATTTTGTGGTCCAGTATGGGTTCACATTAGATCTTCGATCACCTTCTCAGCTGTTGCCTTATTGATAACTTCTTCAATCGATATTTCCTCTAATCTATTTTTAAACTTACCGCTTCGCGTACATTTCAATTATCATTGCAATTAATTAATTACACGGTACGACCTAGCCTTACTCCAATAAACTTCTCAATACTGTTCCAACAACTATCTGATTTTCAATATTCATGTTCTTATTTATTCCTTAATTAATTTAATTAATTACTTAAAACTGGCGACAACTGAGACTGTGCGAATTTCTAATGGGGATTATCTTACGACTATTCAACACATGTACTTACAATTAGAAGATAGTAGAAGGGAAGACACTGTTCCTCGGAACTGGCAGAGTTGCTCCTCCCGAACCCAGGACAGAAGGTTCGTTGACGAAGTGGCCACCACCCTGGTGATAGTTCTCGGACCTCAGGTTGGCTTCGTCCAGAAGAGGCACTACGGTGAGTATCTTCAACGGGAAGTAACGGAATTCGGGTACTCCGTAGCGGAAAGAAGATGTGGTGATGTCTGCTCCCTCGGTATGCGGCGTCACCAGCAGAAGAAGAAGATGATGAAGAAGAAGAAGCTGCAGTATCTCTCGTCCAAGAGGCTACTCGTCCGAATAACTTTTATGCGCATAATTTTGAATTTTATTTTATTTTTTCAAAATTGCCTCTTGTTTTTGAGATACTTGCAGTGAAGAGTTAAAGATGCTTCGTTTTCCGGTGATCCACAACGCTGCCACCATGTCGCGTAGCGGCGACGGCTCTTTTCCTGACGGATAGTGTGTCTTCGCCGTTTACACGCCAATGCATGATACTACCCTGAATTACGTAGATGTGGTGGCAGGTATATATGTGATGTTGTCATCTTGCAGCTCCAGAGTAGCTCACACAAGTAATTTCCGTGGGTTTACCTCCTCGGAGGTAAGTGAAAAACGAAGGTTAACAGATGAGACTAGAAGTTTATTGATAAATACATACTATACAGCTACATGTTGTGTTAAACGTTGACCGAAGACAAAATCCACATATCATACAATATCCTTGCTATTTATACTCTTCTAGGGAGGGGAAAATAGGTATCATTTTTTATACTGATTGATAGGAGAACTAATAGATTCTGAGGCTGAGTCAGTAACTTGTTATTATGTTTATAATGCACGGTACAGTACTAGGGCAAGCTGATCTCAGCACTCTTTAAATGTTCACCTTGCTGTTCTCAAATGCTTGCATTCGACTGACTCTACAATCTTACTTAACACTTCCTTGTGTCGTAAATGGTCATCTTAACCCAATTTCAACGCATCTGTCTGACAATTACCTTTTCCGCATATCTGAATTATACATTTCCACTGAACGAAAACTCAATTCCTTTCTTTAACCTTATAATATAAATATTATACGACAGCATATCCGACTAGCAAACATACCCATAGTAATATTATCAGAGTAATGAATGATGTTTCGATTTTAAGTTTCAAACAAGATCTTGCAAATGAAAATGGGGAAACTATATTTACCTATAACACTGTTGATATTAAATTAAATGAATTTCTAAATATCGTGTTGCGACACTTTGAGGCCAACTTTCCAAAAAAGACAACTACTAAAATACCTAATTTAAATAATAAAGCATGGCTAACCCATATCATGTGCTAAAAAAAGAGAGCTCTATTTACAATACAGAACCAGTAACAATCAAACTCAGAAAATGTATTATAAAAGATATTGCAATGTGCTTAAAAAGGTTATTAAAGAAGCAAAGAGCAGGTATTTTTCACAAATAATTAATAAATCAAACAACAAAGTTAAGACTATATGGAATATAGTAAAAAATGAAACAGAGAAAGCAAAGGAAAAAAGTGATTGTACGTCATTAATATACAAAAATAAGAAACTAGACAATCTATCAGATATTACAAATGCATTTAATAACCACTTCATAAATATTGCAGAGAATTGTGTTCCCACAAACAATACCAGTGTCAAGGCAATAGACCTTCTGACAAAATCTACAATTTGTAACCATAAATTTGAAATCACACTGACTTCCTCTATAGAAATTGAAAATATAATAAAATTGCTTAAAAGTAAAAGCTCATCTGGATGGGATGACATAAGTAATAAGCTATTAAAAAGTTGCTGTTCGGAACTTAGTAAACCCCTTAGCCATATATTTAACTGTTCACTAGAAACTGGAATATTTCCTGAAAGAATGAAACATGCAATTGTCAAGCCCCTGTTTGAAAAAGGAGACAAAAATTTACCATCAAATGACAGGCCTATATCGCTCTTAACTTCATTTTCAAAAGTATTCGAAAAAGTTGTATATAACCGCACAGTTTACTATCTTAATTTGAATAATATTCTTACAATATCACAATTTGGTTTTAGAAGTGGCATGTCTACTGAAAATGCTACATTTAAACTCACCACAGAAATACTGGAAGCGCTAGATAAAAAGAAATATACGTTGGGAATTTTCTGTGACTTAGCTAAAGCATTCGACTGTATAAATCATGAACTATTAATTGAAAAATTGGAACATTATGGAATAGATAATTTAACACTGAATTGGTTCAAATCATACCTGTCTGATAGAACTCAAAATGTCGTAATAAATGGAAACAAATCTAATCTAGGAGTAGTTAGAAGTGGAGTACCACAGGGATCAATACTAGGACCTTTGCTATTTTTAATTTTCATCAATGACTTGCCACATAACTTAAGTGACGAAACAAAGGTATTGCTTTTCGCGGATGACACTAGTGTTTTTGTAACAGGAAAATCCCAGGAACAACTGGCAAGAGTAGCTACAAAGGCTTTTCACGAATTAAATATATAGTTCCAAGCCAATAAAATTACGCTTAATATCGAAAAAACCCACTTTATTCAATTCAGAACAAAACAAAGATGTACCCAAAACCTTGTAATTAATTACCAAACACAAAGCATAGAAGAAATTAGTAATATCAAATTTTTAGGATTACAAATTGATCAACATCTCGACTGGAAGTCACATATTGAAATGATAATTCCAAAACTAAGTTCAGCATGCTTTACCTTAAGAGTCCTGAATCAGGTATTAAAACAGGATGCCTTACGCATGGTGTATTTTGCAAATTTCCACTCGATAATGAAGTATGGAATCATATTCTGGGGTAACTCGACCCATAGGGATAAAATATTTAAGCTACAAAAGCAAGCAATTAGAATTTAATGTGTGGAAAGAAAAGGAGAGAATCATGCAAACTGCTCTTTGAAAAATTAAAAGTCCTCACTCTCACAGGGGAGTATATATACTCTGTTATGTGTTATATGGTAGATAATATTGAGAGATTCCAAACTAATAGCAGTGTTCATGAACATATTACTAGAAACAGGAATGATTTACATAGACCGGTTAATGCATTAAAACTTTTTCAGAAAGGCGCTTATTACTCCGCAATACAGATATACAATAAGCTTCCAAACAACATTAAATTATTATGTATTCAAAGAAAAAGCAAATCCTTCAAAGGATCTCTCAAGAAATTTTTAATGACTCACACCTTCTACAATATGGATGAGTATTTCAAATTTGAATAAGTTTATAGTGTAGTATATTATATATCATTATTTATTACTTGCTTGTATATTGTAATCTGACGTGTTCTATATCCTTGAGTCCCACTCAACACAGGATCTACAGAACGAGATAACTACATCTACATCTACATCTACAGGAGAGTCCTGGAGTTTCTGTGTTCCTCAACATGACATTAAGAAAAAATGATGAAATTATGGTAGTCGTGTGGTTGATTGTACTTTTGGGTTGTTTTGGGCAAGTGGAAAATATTTTGTAGAAGCTTGACCTATATCTTAATTTTATACATAGAAGGATGGAAGCATTCCTATAATAACACGATGAATCTCAGCACTTCAAACTAGTTTCATCTGACAATCAAAACTCACAGTAGTTTTGTAAATGGGTTTTATTATTATTATTATTATTATTATTATTATTATTATTATTATTATTATTATTATTATGCGTGATTGACGGAGACGTTGTTCATTTTGAAGATATATTATATACAACCATTTCACTGCAATAACATATGAGATAAACACACTGTACAAACTAGGATGGGTCGAAAAAATTAATATCTGTATTTTGAATCGCTAGAGTGCGGAAAATTTGCTTCCTATAATAAGAAGAGAAACGGGGTAAAAGAATTAAAGAATGGTTGAAATCTTTCGAACGTGCATCTCACTTAAAGTTTACAAAAAATGATGAAATTGTGATGTTTTAATACTATTTAAAGTTCTACGATAGACACGCAATAATTAGTTATGCTCATTTTATAGTCCAATAAAATTAAATAAATTAGAACATCATTAATATATTAATGTTTTTCGTTGGCCCAATGTGTTCGAAAAACGAGAATTTAAATAAAAATTCGCAAGTTTCATCGTGGAGATCATCGCTCGTTTTGTCAGTCCACAACGACCCAGAACTCACTACGAGGAGGTAGAACCTTGTCAAATTTTTCCGAAATCCCTCAATTTTTATGAACTTTAAGTGCGATGCATGATCGGAAGGTCTCAACCGGTATTAATTTTGTTACATATATTTTCTTCTTTATACAGGTGGCAAGTCTTCCGCACTATAGCGATTCGAAATAAAAATATTAATTATTTTCGACCTACCCTAGTATAAACATCAATTTAGTACAATTAAAAATATAAATTTAGTCTGAACAATCCAAATACAGGGTTATTCCTCTATTTCATATCGTCACAACTAACAGTTCATTAGTAGTTAATAAAGCAATTAATGGTCTACCCACTTACCTTACTTATCCATGAACCTGATGTGGCAATAATACTTCAGCTTCCCGAAATGTTAGTGGCTGCATGGAGAGGGAAACTCACAGATATTTCCTGTAATTCCAAACCATTACAATTTTTAATCAGTTCTACACGTATTTCCTTCCTTTTATCCTTATTTCTGTAATGGTACTCAGCAATTAGCAGTTCTTGTGCTCGCTATGTAAACGTCCATTACAATTATTGTACCTTCCCCTACATAGAAACAAATCACCTTCTATAGTGCACTGTATGGTTGGTAATGTGCTATTAATCTATTAATTTCCTTTAAGGGGAGGTTGTAAGCTGTATCTCTGCCATGTTAAATTATTGATGTTCATGTTCCTTTTTCTCAAAAACCATTTGATCAATTGAAACAAAATTTGGTAGACTTTTTGATCTGTATCTTGTCTTTAAACGTTGGTTTTTTTAAAGGAATATGTTTGTAAACAAATATGTTATAACTTTTTTTGGAAAATTGAATTTTTTCATTCGGTTTTATTCATTAAAAATGAAATAAATTTATTACCATTGAAGATAAATGCATTAAAAAACCACCGTTTGTGTATTAATGTAGTTTTAGTAACTGGAACAAAAATCAGATCTCTACTCTTAATAACTCCCGAGAAAAAGGAACAAATGTGCACAAAAAACAAAACGAGAGAAAAAGTACGTTAAAGATAAAATGTACCATAATGTGCTCGAAGTGCATATTCAGGACAAAACTTGTATATCGGATGAAACCCTATGGAAGAATGTAGCCCACACTGCTCTCTTCATATTTTCCAAGCTATCTGTATTAGTACCTACATCTGTATTAGTGCTAAAACCTTGTCCATAGTACAATTGCAGCTCCTTCTCAGTGGGCCTTCGTTGCCGTGTGAGTGGCTTCAAGACGGTTCCCACTGTACTTTTTCTCGATTTTCTAAGGCGTGAGGCCATACGTTTCTGTACATGCTAAAATTTAATGGATACGTTTTTTTTTAACTATAGAAAAGAGCAAAATACCTTATTATTCGAGAGGCTCCTTCATACCCCGTCATCTTCCAGGCTTGCCAACCACCGATTATTTTACCTGGGCCCTCCCACCTCAGTTCCACAGGCATCCAGAGCCTCTCGAACCCCGGATACTCCGGGAACATTGCGTCATCTGGCCAGGATGCCACAATGCTAAGGTTGAGATAAGTTCTCTCCGAACTGTATTATATAGTTAGATCACTGTTGCGCACAGTACAAGCGAGGGATATGCAAAAAAAGAAATATCTAATTTTTATGAATATATATTTGGGAAATTATTGTTTCTTGTGTAAGATAACAATTTTTTGCAACATTCACTCGGTAGATATGAAAGCATATGCTAAGCTGACTTCCGTGAAAAACATTTTAAAAAACACAGTATATTCAGCTGTAAATTTGTACATAGCATATTGCGCCATCTACTCAGGGAAACCTAGAACTAAAAGGAAAAGGAATTGGTCCCGTCTGACAGCCGGCAATGTATGAATGGACTTTCATTATTGTGCCCGGCACTCAGCCGGTAACGTATGCCAATGATTTAAAGAGATTTACTACGCCATTATGGCCCTTATAGCACAAAACGACTATGTAACATGTAAATTATACTTAATTCAATTGAAATATACAATAAACCGAAAATCCACATTTTTGATCAAATGTGCTTACAACCTCCCCTTAAATTTCCATCCTAAAATTAAGGTGCGTCTTATGGTCCGTAGAATACGGCATGTGTTTTATTCTTCTTTTTCTTTTTGGTTCCAAATTTCTTTCCCTGCTTTTGATCTCTCATAAACTTCCTAATTGGTATTTTATCGGCCCAGCTAATTTTCAGTATATTTCGGTAGCACCATGCTTCTATTCTTCTTCTTTCTAATTTCAGGATTGACCAAGTTTCATATTCATACAGCATTATGCTCCATACATATGATTTCATCAAATTCTTCCTTATTTCTAAACTAATATTGTTGGATGTGAATAAATTAATTTTCTTACTGAAGGCAAGTTTTGCTTTATATATTCTATTAGTAAGTTCTTTCGTTCTTCTTCCATCAGATGTTATTATTATGCTGCCTAGATATTAAAATCCTTTTGTTTCATACAATAATTCTCGAGGGATGCTAGTCGGATTATGTACTGTTATATTATCTACCTCGTGCAACTGAATATATTCGCAGATGTTGTCGTGTAGCGATGTCTTCCAGTTGCTCGCTATGTAAACGTCCATTACAATTATTGCACCTTCCCCTACATAGAAACAAATCACCTTCTATAGTGCACTGTATGGTTGGTAATGTGCTATTAATCTATTAATTTCCTTTAAATTTCCATCCTAAAATTAAGGTGCGTCTTATGGTCCGTAGAATACGGTATGTGTTTTATTCTTCTTTTTCTTTTTGGTTCCAAATTTCTTTCCCTGCTTTTGATCTCTCATAAACTTCCTAATTGGTATTTTATCGGCCCAGCTAATTTTCAGTATATTTCGGTAGCACCATGCTTCTATTCCTTATTATTCGAGAGGCTCCTTCATACCCCGTCATCTTCCAGGCTTGCCAACCACCGATTATTTTACCTGGGCCCTCCCACCTCAGTTCCACAGGCATCCAGAGCCTCTCGAACCCCGGATACTCCGGGAACATTGCGTCATCTGGCCAGGATGCCACAATGCTAAGGTTGAGATAAGTTCTCTCCGAACTGTATTATATAGTTAGATCACTGTTGCGCACAGTACAAGCGAGGGATATGCAAAAAAAGAAATATCTAATTTTTATGAATATATATTTGGGAAATTATTGTTTCTTGTGTAAGATAACAATTTTTTGCAACATTCACTCGGTAGATATGAAAGCATATGCTAAGCTGACTTCCGTGAAAAACATTTTAAAAAACACAGTATATTCAGCTGTAAATTTGTACATAGCATATTGCGCCATCTACTCAGGGAAACCTAGAACTAAAAGGAAAAGGAATTGGTCCCGTCTACATCTGTATAAGTGCTAAAACCTTGTCCATAGTACAATTGCAGCTCCTTCTCAGTGGGCCTTCGTTGCCGTGTGAGTGGCTTCAAGACGGTTCCCACTGTACTTTTTCTCGATTTTCTAAGGCGTGAGGCCATACGTTTCTGTACATGCTAAAATTTAATGGATACGTTTTTTTTTAACTATAGAAAAGAGCAAAATACCTTATTATTCGAGAGGCTCCTTCATACCCCGTCATCTTCCAGGCTTGCCAACCACCGATTATTTTACCTGGGCCCTCCCACCTCAGTTCCACAGGCATCCAGAGCCTCTCGAACCCCGGATACTCCGGGAACATTGCGTCATCTGGCCAGGATGCCACAATGCTAAGGTTGAGATAAGTTCTCTCCGAACTGTATTATATAGTTAGATCACTGTTGCGCACAGTACAAGCGAGGGATATGCAAAAAAAGAAATATCTAATTTTTATGAATATATATTTGGGAAATTATTGTTTCTTGTGTAAGATAACAATTTTTTGCAACATTCACTCGGTAGATATGAAAGCATATGCTAAGCTGACTTCCGTGAAAAACATTTTAAAAAACACAGTATATTCAGCTGTAAATTTGTACATAGCATATTGCGCCATCTACTCAGGGAAACCTAGAACTAAAAGGAAAAGGAATTGGTCCCGTCTGACAGCCGGCAATGTATGAATGGACTTTCATTATTGTGCCCGGCACTCAGCCGGTAACGTATGCCAATGATTTAAAGAGATTTACTACGCCATTATGGCCCTTATAGCACAAAACGACTATGTAACATGTAAATTATACTTAATTCAATTGAAATATACAATAAACCGAAAATCCACATTTTTGATCAAATGTGCTTACAACCTCCCCTTAAATTTCCATCCTAAAATTAAGGTGCGTCTTATGGTCCGTAGAATACGGCATGTGTTTTATTCTTCTTTTTCTTTTTGGTTCCAAATTTCTTTCCCTGCTTTTGATCTCTCATAAACTTCCTAATTGGTATTTTATCGGCCCAGCTAATTTTCAGTATATTTCGGTAGCACCATGCTTCTATTCTTCTTCTTTCTAATTTCAGGATTGACCAAGTTTCATATTCATACAGCATTATGCTCCATACATATGATTTCATCAAATTCTTCCTTATTTCTAAACTAATATTGTTGGATGTGAATAAATTAATTTTCTTACTGAAGGCAAGTTTTGCTTTATATATTCTATTAGTAAGTTCTTTCGTTCTTCTTCCATCAGATGTTATTATTATGCTGCCTAGATATTAAAATCCTTTTGTTTCATACAATAATTCTCGAGGGATGCTAGTCGGATTATGTACTGTTATATTATCTACCTCGTGCAACTGAATATATTCGCAGATGTTGTCGTGTAGCGATGTCTTCCAGTTGCTCGCTATGTAAACGTCCATTACAATTATTGCACCTTCCCCTACATAGAAACAAATCACCTTCTATAGTGCACTGTATGGTTGGTAATGTGCTATTAATCTATTAATTTCCTTTAAATTTCCATCCTAAAATTAAGGTGCGTCTTATGGTCCGTAGAATACGGTATGTGTTTTATTCATCTTTTTCTTTTTGGTTCCAAATTTCTTTCCCTGCTTTTGATCTCTCATAAACTTCCTAATTGGTATTTTATCGGCCCAGCTAATTTTCAGTATATTTCGGTAGCACCATGCTTCTATTCTTCTTCTTTCTAATTTCAGGATTGACCAAGTTTCATATTCATACAGCATTATGCTCCATACATATGATTTCATCAAATTCTTCCTTATTTCTAAACTAATATTGTTGGATGTGAATAAATTAATTTTCTTACTGAAGGCAAGTTTTGCTTTATATATTCTATTAGTAAGTTCTTTCGTTCTTCTTCCATCAGATGTTATTATTATGCTGCCTAGATATTAAAATCCTTTTGTTTCATACAATAATTCTCGAGAGATGCTAGTCGGATTATGTACTGTTATATTATCTACCTCGTGCAACTGAATATATTCGCAGATGTTGTCGTGTAGCGATGTCTTCCAGTTGGCCAGGCTGTCAGAAGATCGACATTTTCCAAGGTACCGAGATAGTAGTGGTACATTTTTATATTTAAATGTAGGATCGTAGTCTCCCTTGGGTAGACTATACAACCAAGACGAAGAAAATATGTCTGAGTAGAGAAAAGATTTAATAGTAGAAAGATATGATGAATACAATATATTGAAGTGAGGACCGACAAGAGGTCCCCCTTGTACAGATTTAATATAATGTTCGTCACATGTACGTTATCATACATTTATATACCTCTTGGCTTAGAAGGAAGATCACAGGTCTGGAATGTTCCTTAAGACTGTAAAATTCCATACGGAAAATGATTATGTTTCACACAACGTCAATAGAGTCACACAAACCGAAGGTTTGGACTTTCTACTTAATTGATAACAAGTACTTCCTATTTTTCAGGAAGAACAGGCGACATGTCTGGGAGAAGAAGAGCAGGTTGCCTATTAAGAGAATAGCATCTGTAGAGTAATATAAGTAATTATAGGTAATATAGTACTCTACGACAATGTCATATTTGACAGAAGCTTATGAGGAATTTTAAAAACCGCTATAAGCTATAGGCCTATACATGCAACAATGCTCCTAATGGTTATAAATAAAATATTAGAGATCCCGAAGCCAGATATTTCTATTCTTATTTTTTATTAATAAATTGGAAAACACATTAAGAAATAATATCACTTAAATGTTAATAAATTGAAACAAAAGTTGTAACTTTCAAGAAAAAAGGAATTCATAAAACATAAATTAGATTGAACGGAGAATTATTGTACGAAACTGAAGAATTTTAATATCTAGGCAGCAAAATAACATCTGATGTAAGAAGAAAGAAAGAACTAATAGAATATATCAAGCAAAACTTGCCTTCAGTAAGAAAATTAAATTATTCACATCCAACTATATT
This sequence comes from Ectobius pallidus, assembly GCA_964059195.1. NCBI lineage: Eukaryota > Metazoa > Arthropoda > Insecta > Blattodea > Ectobiidae > Ectobius > Ectobius pallidus. The sequence continues at coordinate 174,102,706 of CAXKWD010000003.1, read as the reverse complement.
AGTTTAGAAATAAGGAAGAATTTGATGAAAACATATGTATGGAGCATAATGCTGTATGAATATGAAACTTGGTCAATCCTGAAATCAGAAAGAAGAATAGAAGCATGGTGCTACCGAATTATACTGAAAATTAGCTGGGCCGATAAAATACCAATTAGGAAGTTTATGAGAGAGCAAAAGCAGGGAAAGAAATTTGGAACCAAAAAGAAAAAGAATAAAACACATACCGTATATTACGGACCATAAGACGCTCCGGACCATAAGACAACAGTAGGCCATGACTTGTTCAGATCTTTCCGTGTATGGTTTGGCTATAATTACAATATTTTGCTATTTCTACAATCATAAGTTGTGATTTTCTGACTGTTGATGAGAATTTTGAGGGTGATGACTGTCTACAAATATTGGTGAATGGTTTTGGTGCCTATTTTTCCTGGAAATGCCATTTTAAAAATGACAATTTCATTTTGTTGATTTTTCCCTTGACAACCTGTATATTTCTTAATTTTTCAAGTGGATTAATGTTTTTAATGTGAAAATGAAGTAAATATTAGTCATATTTGACTAAACGAGTACAGGTAAAACAAGTGGACACTGAATTTAGAGAAGGTAAGCCACTGCTGTTTTGTCATTAATGGCTGAAGATGGAAGCCATAGTTCTTCAAGCTTAGTAGAATCTAGTCAAGGGGATATTGAGACACTGGCAACACAGGAACATTCTGGAGTGCAGTGTACTCATTGTGGAAAATATTTCCGTTCCGATAGGGGCGTGAGAATCCACATCGCCCGAGCTCATCCCACAGTACATAGGGACATCCTAGTTCACAAGCATAAGACTTTAACTTCAACAAACCCTTTGGAAGACATCAACCAAGATATCACTGATGAAACATCAAAGAAAGCATTTGATTACAACAGTGAACTTAACAAATGGAAGAGCAAATTCACTGATAATTTAAGTGATATTGAATTTGAAAATACAGTGGAAGAATTTGTTTCTTTCTTAGCTTCTGCGCCTGCCTTTTTACCTGGCCCAAAACATCCAGCCCAGAAATATTATGAAAAGAGAAAAAATAATATTGCAGTCAGTACCCAACGCTCTTACAAGGCTTCGTCTAATCCAGAAAGAGCAACTAAAAGGGACCGTGAGAAGAGAAAAGCAAAATATATGTATGACTTGACTCAGTATTATTATTATAATCAACGAAGACGAGCCATTCGTAATGTTTTTTGCAATGAAACTCCAGCATGTCTATTGAATGAAGAAATACTGCAAACCCATTTTTCAGGTATTTTTTCCAAACCTAATAACCATCTAAGATCTGAATATCCCTGTAAGGTTACTGAAAGCGAATTTCTTATGGAAAATGACTTATTTAGTCCAGTTATAACCAAACAAGATATATTGAATGCTTCACGAAAGATTTCTATAGACACAGCAAGTGGCCCGGATCAAGTTATCGTTAGGGTTATTAAAAATGACACTGTGTCAGAGATAATTGCCAAGGTTGCAACAAGAATGCTAACATGTAGTATGGTTCCAAAGATTTTCCAGAAAGCTCGTACCATTCTTATTTATAAGGGTGGAGATGTTAATAATCCAACTAACTGGCGCCCAATTACAATCTGCTCCGTAATTCGAAGAGTAATTGAAAGAGCCCTTGATAAACTACTACGCAGCTATGTAACACTTCATGAGAATCAGCGGGGGTTTACATCTTCGCCCGGCACTTACATAAACACGTCAATTTTGGAAGCTGTTTTACAACGTGTTCGAACAAACAGGGAAGACGCATGTGTTGTTTTTCTGGATATCCAAAAAGCCTTTGATAATGTCGGACATGACCATCTGAGACGTACTTTGGAATCCCTCGGTGTTCCCACCAAATTATCTAACCTAATAATGGCACTTCAAGAAGGAAACATAACACAAATACAATCTTCCAAGAGAAAAACAAAACCCATTCAAATTAACCGTGGAGTGTTACAAGGGTCACCGCTGTCTCCAGCTTTATTTAATATTGCCACTGACCATATCGTGGAAGAACTATCAGAAAAACACTTAGCAGAAAAATATGGATACCTACTAGACAAAAAGCAACCTAACCTAACAATCATGAGTTTTGCTGATGATACGGTCATTTTTGGGAAAAATTCCGAAGCCGCTATAGAACTGGTGAAGATAGCTATCAATAGATTCCAAGAAATTGGCTTATCCATCAATGCCTCAAAATCGGTATCCCTTACAATCAAGAAAGGCAAGCTTGTAGAAGAAGCACTAATCATCAATGAGAACACCAAAATTGAATCACAACGCAACGGTGAAGCTGTTCGCTATTTAGGAGTGAATTTCCTAAATGAGATTAAATTAGATTCACAATCTACGCTTGATAAATTACGCAATAAAATTGATACTCTCGCCGCTTCACCTTTGTTGAAGGCTGATCAAAAGTTCACCATCATGAATACATCAGTCTCACCTACTCTAATATATCCTCTACAAGTTACTCCACTTAATAAAATTCCGCAGCGTTTCCTAATAGACGCTGATAAAATTCTAAAAAGTGGAGCAAAGGAAATCTTGCAGCTACCAGCAGATGTTCCGGACCATATGGTCTATACCGACCGGAAATTTAAAGGCCTGGGGTTGTTCCGCGCTTCTTGGGAAGCCAAATTGCAGCATATAAACATATGCAACAAGCTCAGGCAAGCTAACAACGGATATATTAACGTCATCCGAAATCTGGATGAAGAATGTCAAAAATGCCTAAATGACCTAGATTTAGACATAAATGAACAAATTCAATCTCCACATGGTTCCCTTCCCAATGCTAGGAAGGTGCTAGGAAGGTGCGGCAAATCCTAAGGGACAAGGAAGTCGAGTTGTGGGCCAAACTTCCACACAAAGGAAAAGGCGTAGAGCTGTTTAGAGAATATACACCGGCGAATAAATGGATGAGAGATCACCAAGGTTTATCCTGCGCCGAATGGAGAGAGGCTATAAAAATGACTGCAAATGTTTGTGCAGTGCGTTCCCTGCCGGGTAGATCCCAGGACAACACCCTCTGCCGGCGCTGCCACAGAGAGCATGAAACCCTTGCCCATGTCCTGGGAGCCTGTCCCTACGGGGAGGTACTGCGAAATCATCGTCATCACACCATCAGACATATGATAGCCAACTCGATGAGAGATCATGGTTACTCGGTTTACGAAGAGGTTTCCGGTCTGGCCACTGATGGAAGTAATCGGCGTATAGACATGATTGCCTTTTTACCATCTAATAAAGCTGGATATATCCTGGATCCGACTATACGTTTCGAGACCCATAAGGGCCAACCCGAAGAAGTTGATGCCGAGAAGAAATCAATATATGAACCAACCATTGATTTCTATAAGACTAAATACAAACTAGAACGTATCTCTGTCCATGGGCTGATGATCGGTGCACGAGGTACAATTCCACAACACCTCGTCCAGGTCTGGGATTCCTTTGGCCTTAAAAGGATACGTCTTCAAGATATGGCCATATCTGCAATACGTGATTCAATAGCAATACTTCGTAACCATCTCTATACCAGTTGAATTTATTTATTTATTCATTAGCATATATATAATAATATTATCATGTTTATATTTATGAATCGAATGTGTGTGTTCATTAATTTGTTTTATGTGAATTTTTATTTTGTCATGTACTATGTTTCTACTGTTATACTTTGTCGTCATGGCAACCTCCTAATGGGGGAAGTTTCTCGAAATAAAAACAGGATGGAAGTTTAAAGGAAAATAAATTTAATGTGATTCTAAACGAAATATTTTAAAGGGAATAACTTAATATACTTCATTACATAAGCAAATTATAACCTTGTAGGCTACAATGGAATCGGTGTAAACCACTTCTAACTTAAAATCTGGGTTGTACGAAAATCTCATCTGTACAGGTGGCATCGCGTAAATTTTAACTCAACTGATATCTCATGAAAGACTGAAAATACTTTCTAGGCTGTTTAGAGTTCATTGTATTCATTTAAACCAGCCGGTGAAAACACTCCTTTTGTATAAAAGAACTCATCATTCATTTCTTTTCGCATTGTATACCTGGCTACCCTCATTTTACGATTGCGACAAGTGCAGTGATGTACAGTAACTGTCTTATCGTTTACAACACCTTGTCTATAACTAAGGTAGGTGGTCCAGTTAAGGCCACGTTAATTTTCAAAATTAAAAACAAAGTATTTATAGTTTCCAAATTTATATTTTTCACACTCAGCTATCAACAGATGACTATAATAAGTAGTTTTGGGCAAGAAACAATGATATTACTTAATTACATTGATAGCAAAAAATATAAAATGAAATCAAGTGACAGTGGCCTTATGAGGAGCATGTAGTCATGATAAGGCCACTTGGGTACACTGTAATATTCTGACCAGCTCTGTACTCTTTGCCTCACTTTTTTATCCATCTGAAATAAATTGAACGTATAGGCACATCAATATGTGTTAAGTAGTGTAAAAATAATAAAAACTCAATTAATTAATTGATTAATTAATTAATTATAAACAATTAAGCAAATTATGTATGTGTTCGCGGCCAAACCCAGGTCAGTATGAAAAGTGTGAACATTATTGTTTAAATGTTATAAATTAAGTAGATATTCACAAACAGAACTTGAATATTATGACCGAGAAATAGCGTTCCTCATCGCATCGCATCGTATGTGGCCTTAACAGGTGCACTATATTTTTTTTTATTTGCAATCTCGGTAATTAAACTTGGTATGTTAATGCAGATACAACAAAGAGATGCTTTAAAAGTTCACAATGTAAGCTACATATCCACGTATAATTTTATGCTGATATGAATGTACTTAAACAGTTAGATGTATTTTATTTCTTATCTTGTTTTTATTTCTGAAGCGCGTATTTCACAAAAGTTTCTGTCTTTCCTCGAGGAATGGAGAGGGAACACTGAAATTCTGGTCAGTTGACCTTCGAAGGACGAGCTTCAAGTAGGTGTTGCAATGTGGGGCCAAAGTGTGATACTTTTACGTTAAAGTATTAGTTGCCTTATCAGGAGCATGGCCTTAACTGGAGCACCTACCTTATGATATTCCAGCGATATTTACCATAATTTTAATCTTTTTAGTGTACTTCGGGCCATTAGACGGATCCAACTTTCAAGGCTCTGTTTTCAAGGTAAAAAAGTGCGTCTTATGGTCCGTAAAATACGGTAGTTCATTTACTAAGGCACATCATCATTATCATTATCGAAGGCACAACTGAATGGAAGATTAGCAAAGGAAGTGCAAGGCTATAGTACATGGATCAAAATAAGGATGACATGAACTGTAAAACGTATGATGAATTAAAAAGCAATACTGAACGAAGATCAGAATAGAGAATCGCTGCAAACCAATCCAAGGATTGAAGACTAAAGAAGTGAACACGTATAAAAGGTTTTTCGAGAGTAAAGCAAATTTCATCACAATGGGACGAATATTTTCTTAATGCATCATGAAAAAACTTTCAAACCTCATATGGGAAGGTTTTAAAATAATCATTAGATGTAATTATAATTAAGCTCTATCTTTATATCTTGGACGGTTGATGATCATTTTTTGTCTCATGCTATCAAAATATAGCTAAGCTCTTCAACTAAAAACCATTTGGATTTATTGATGGACTCCAGAGGTATTACAATAAGGAATGTATCATATTTCTGTCCTGTTGTGTAAGAAAATAAGACCAGTTGATCACACTTATAATAAATGGTTTCCATTGTAGCCAGTAAACAATTATGTGATCGACTGTCTCTACAGCAACAGTTTTAAAACATTTTATAGAACGAACATTTGATCACTTTTCGGCATATCACATGAAAATTGTACTAGGAGATTTCATTGCGGAAATATGAAGGGAGGATATTTCCTAGCCCACGACTGGGAACGAAAGTCTCCAATTGTAGACCAACGACAGTAGGTTTAGACTTGTGAATTTTGCCATCGCCAAAAATTTAATCATAAAGAGAATACAATTTCCACATCGTGATATTCATAAATACACATGGACCTCGCAAGATGGAATGACTCATAATCAAATCGACCATGTGCTAATAGATCCAAAGAGACAGTATAGTACAATTCATGTTAGAACTTTTAGGGGTGCTGACTGCGATGCGGATCATTATCTGGTAGTTGCGGCTGTTCGGGAGAAACTTGCATTAAACAAAGAAACTAGGCAAAATGTCGATATAGAGAGAATCAATCTGAAAAAAGGTGAAGACCAAAGAAGGAACTCTTACCAAGTCGAGATTTCAAATAGAATTGCAGTTCTAGAAAACACTGCAGAACAAGGAGCAAGGGATGATATGAATATCGATAAAAACCTGGGAAAGCATTGAAGATCGTATTAAAGTAGCCGAGAAAGTAAAATTAGGGCCACTTGAACTAAAACCAAATGAACCGTGGTTTGATGATGAGTGCATGAAATTAGTAAATGCCAAAAAGCAGGCAAAACTACAGTAGTGGCAGAATCCGAATGACACTACTGTCGAAAATCTCAACAATGCTAAACGAGAAACCTCTAGAGCCATTAGAACAAAGAAAAGAAGTATAATTGTAAGATAATTTTTAGCCTAAACCCTCAATAAAAGATAATCAACTAAGAAGCGAAAGACCAAAAATTCCTATAAGATATAAAAGCTGATGTGATTATAGTATTAACTCAAACATTTTATGAAATGAAATATTAATTCGCATTTTACTATGTTGTCAAAACTAGTTAGGAAAGTTAGGTTAGAAGACCATAAAGTATATAAAATCACAAAGTACAACAATTTATATTTTATTTATGTATAATATTAATTGGTTTATTCAAAGAATAATAGTCACATTAATAATGGTTATGAATCCACTAAAATGTAAGAGAATTGCTAAATTACTTATAATATATTTTTTGCAAATTTTATATCTAAATAAGTATAGTTAACTGTTAAAAGCAATGTTAAATATAAGACTTATTTAAAATTATTTACAAGTGTACAATCTTGAAAGGTTTCACATTATAAGTATCATATTATATGTTAATTTATCACGTGTTATACGTGGTATAGTTATATAAAAGTAGTGTGATACCCACTCACGCAGAAGTCTTATTATATACTTGATAGCTAAAAGTTTTTATTTGCACAATGCAAGTCTCATATTATATATTAGTTTGTCACGTGTTATACGTGGTACAATGTATAAAAATAGTGGGGAATTCACTCTCTCAGAATTCTTTTTATAAGTTATTACCAAAAGCTAAATAGCTAATTCAGTGTGTAGTATTATATAGGTACCAAATATCACTTATATCATATATAAAAGATATGTGTCCAATCTACAGTCATTAGTGTGGTCTACGAAAAGCATATAATAATTATTGACATTATTGCTACAAAGAAGAAATATTATTAAAAAAAAACAAATAGTAATAATAGTGCAGTATCTACACATTCAATGAGTTATATCGATCTAAATTTGCACTAACTCCTAATCAAGTTGGGTGAGAATCATCAAAAAAGTATAAATATTTGGACACATCTTTTATAGGCCTATATGATATAAGTAATATTTGGTACCTATATAATACTACAAACTGAATTAGCTATTTAGCTTTTGGTAATATAAACAGAATTCTGAGAGAGTGAATTCCCCACTAATTTTATACATTGTACCACGTATAACACGTGACAAACTAATATACAGGGTGATCCGTTAGAGATGTGTCAGAAAAGTAAAGCATTGCGTACAAGAAACTATTTAAATTTATTAATTATTAATGGTACAAACAGGTGTAGGAAACCTGTAAGTTTTGTATTCCAGCACATTAGCACTCAACATGACCGCCATTGCGAATGCGGCACAGATCATACCTCGCGGACAGGTTCCGCCACGTGGCGCAGAGCATTTCTGGAGTGATTTGCTGAAAGGCCTCCGTAATCATCCGTCGTAGGTCAGCTACATTCTGTGGTCTTTGTGTGTACACAGTTGACTTTATGTACCCCCACACAAAACAATCTGGAGGAGTCAAGACCTATCACGTAGGCTAATCTTCCGCCTGTACGAGGCATTTTGAGACCATCTTCCAAGAACATGTGATACCAGTTAACAATGTCTCGATGCGAAGGGGCATACCGACAGTTGTACTGACGTCGGAAAGCCCGCTGTGTTTGTATTACACCAGAAAACTTCGCATACCATACTAAACACTGAGCGCGCTGTTGTGGCGTGACCACCATTTTGTCTTCTATGCACGATAGCGCCGCCAAGCCATGTGGCCGAAGTCTGAAACATCACTCATTGTTAACTCCCATCCTTTCCACTTACATTACAGCAAATTGCACAGAGCTATATACATTAACCTCTTAAATATAACGTTTTACTTTTCTGACATCTCAAACGGATCACACTGTATGATATGAGACTTGCATTGTGAAACGTCTCAAATAAAAACTTTTAGCTTTCAATTAGTATATAATAAGACTTCTGCGTGAGTGGGTATCACACTACTTTTATTTAACTATACCACGTATAACACGTGATAAATTAACATATAATATGAGACTTACAATGTGAAACCTTTCAAGATTGTACACTTGTAAATAATTTTAAATAAGTCTTATATTTAACATTGCTTTTAACAGTTAACTATACTTATTTAGATATAAAATTGGAAGAAATATATTATAAGTAATTTAGCAATTCTCTTACATTTTAGTGGATTCATAACCATTCATTAATGTGACTATTATTCTTTGAATAAACCAATTAATATTAATGGTTTTCTATTACTGACTTAGACTGTCTGTTCTATCTAAATGAGATGTATATCTAAACAAGGTATTATATCAACAGCTTTTTGGATATGCTTCACTTTATTTTATTAATGTCTCTTACATACAATCTGACCTATTAACACTATACATAAATAAAATATAAATTGTTGTACTTTGTGATTTTATATACTTTATGGTCTTCTAACCTAACTCTCCTAACTGGTTTTGAAAACATAGTAAAATGCGAATTAATACTTCATTTCATAAAATTTTTAAGTTAATACTATAATCACATCAACTTTTATATCTTAAAGGAATTTTTGGTCTCTCGCTTCTTAGTTGATTATCTTTTATTGAGGGTTTAGGCTAAAGATTATCTTACAATTATACTTCTAAAATTTACCCTCAAATACAAGATGAAATTTATTAATAAAGAAAAGAAATTATCCCGAAGACAAATTAAACGAATTAGAGGAAAACATTAAAAACATAAATGATAAGGATCTCTACAAGGGAATAAACGAGCTCAAGAAAGGTTTTCAACCTTATATAAACATAATTAAGGACAACGATGGTACTATACTCGCGGGTCCGAATAATATTTTGAAGAGGTGGAACATTTTCTTTAACCAATTATTAAATGTACATGGCTATGTCCAAATTGTAGAAAGTGAAATATTCACAGCAGAGTAGTTGGTTGCTGAACCGACTCTAACAGAAGTAGAAACAGCTATAGGTAAACCAAAAATACACAAATCTCCAGGCGTTGGCCAAATTACAGAAGAATTAATTAAGGCAGGTATGAATACATTAAACAAAGAGATCCATAAACTCATTCTTATGATTTGGACAAGGGAAGAATTGCAAAAGGAATGGAAAGAATCTATTATTATACCGATCCATAAAAATAGAGATGAAGACTTTGTGTTAGGAGGAAACACTATTAACACCATCAAATATGCGGATGACCTGATACTTGTGTCAAAGTTAAACAAGAAAAATTGCAAGGAATGATTGACAGGCTGGTGGAAATAGGAAGAAAGTATGGAATGGAAATCAACATAGGGAAATAGTGATGAGGATATCGAAGACAGAAGAGCCTTTTTGAATTGTCATCGGAAATCGAGAATTGCTAAGGCAAAGAAAGCATTCATGATGAAGAGAACACTGCTAACCAGTAGTTTGAAACTAGAGCTACCTAAAAACCTGGTGAAGTGCTACATTTGGAATATTACTTTTTATGAATAAGAGATGTGGACTTTACGAAAGAAAAAACGATCGCGAGAATTTTTTTTAATATGAAGACATGTACCTAAACATTTTAGGTAAAGTCTTCATTTACCTAAAAATCTTAGGTAAATGTCTTAAACATTATAATTATATTTAATATAATAATAATAATGTTAATTCTTGAACAGATGCAAGCATAATTCACTTTATTTACAAGAATGTTAATAGACCTTATGTGAATGTTATAGCTATCAGCGAGTCTTATAGGCAAATTCTGTTAGAGTATAACTAATTGATATTGAGCACATTCTTACACATAATTGTTCTATATATGATAGCTGACGTAGGCTTTAGGTGTGAAATAGTCATTGAAAATGCTCCAGTCATTACCTCTGACCTGTTTTCCACTGAAGACGTCGTAAATTGCTGAAACCACACTTAAGTGTCGCATACGTACCAAATGCATATATATGGTTGACACGTAATTGATACTTAAGCGCAGTCTCAACAATGCATTTCTTTGTAGGCTGCTGTTTCTAATCTCATGGTGACTTAGGTGAACTTACCCTGTAATTGAAAAACTGGAGCTGGAATAATCTATCCCACCATTAAAATGAACTTGTAGTAGGATGGGTGTTCTATTGCTGACATCCTGAGTCATAGCTTTTTAATATAATTAAGTAAGTTACGTTACGAGTACTTGCTCACACATATTTTAGTTCCGAGCAACACTTTTAATTAATGGAAAATGCTCGTAGAAAGAATGGACAAGGAAGACTCACATACTGAAAAAGTAGACCACTGAACTGTTCAAGGTATATTGAAAGAAAATTACAGAATAGCTTCATAAAAAAGTAACAACTGTCTTAATATCACACATCACTATATTGCAAAGTCACATGGCTACCTGACTCCCTCACTGACATTAATGTTTACTCGCTTCCACATGAGCTAGAAGCTTGAAATTTGGCAGACGTAAATCTTTAGAAGTTCTAAAAACGTTCAACTTTTTAGCCCGAGAAACTTGCGGATACAACTTTAAATTTGGTGCAGGCCTTTCTTGGATGATTAGGATATAGTAGGTGAAAGGTAAGTCATATAAAAAAAAGGATTGCATCAACAGTAGTGGATTTTGAAAGGTCTTCAAGTTTGGTCCTGTGACTTTTTGTCGTATATCTTTAATAGTAATAATAATAATAGTAATAACAATAACAACAATAATTATTATGATAAAGTTTTATTTTACCTGGCAGAGTTAAGGCCATAGGGCCTTCTCTTCCAGTCAAATGGTTTAAGTCGTTTTACAATAGTTAACATATAATAGAAAAATAAAAAAGTTAAAACTAAAACTAAAAACTATATAAACTTACAGCTAAATATTAAACAGGGAAAATATCAATTAGTGATACGCTTATAAGTTTTCTGAAACAATGAAACTTGTTCAATTTGTCAATAAAATATAACACTAACTATACACAATATAGAAATATTAGAACATTACTAACTTAGTGTCAAATATAATCTGAAAAGTTGGAGAAGGAGAAAGAAAAGAGAGAACTCAAATATTTTTAACTAGGCTGGAGACACACTAATTAAAGAAGGAAAGAAATCAATATGTATAAATAGATAAACACTAAAACTGAAGTAATCTTAATAATACATGAACGATTATGTTAATGTTGTCAATAGTTTGATATAATACACTTTACAAGTCGTAATTGCTAAAGACTAGTTCTGCTTACTAACTATATTTTGCATTTTCACATATTTAAAGCAACTTAGAGTCCGAGTACTCCTGATATCTTGGGCCAAGGAATTCCAGGATAGAGTTGTTGCTATTGAGAATGAACCAGATTAAAGAGCGGTCCGATAATGTGGTACTGTATAGACAATACTTATTTACATTGTGAGCGTGTATCTATCGGTTATACCTCAGATGGAGTTAGATTTCTTTATTTTGAGTAAATTTTACATTGTAATATTTGGCATACTTATAGAATAGTCAGACTATTCCTATTTTGCAGGAATATGGGCACATACAACTGACATAAGGGGCAACATTTTGTAATTATATCTGCCCCCCCCATAAGTATGTAGATTTACTGAAAAGCCTTAACGTCTTTCAGATCTACGACAGTCTAAATCATCTACTCAATGACATTAATGTTTACCCACTTTCATGTTAGCTAGAAATTATAGGTTCGGCAGAATTACAGTGTTTGCCTGTAACGGATGTGATAATTTCAAAGAGTTGAATTTTTTTTTTACCCGAGGTGAAAGAAACCTTATTGAAACTAAACGTTAAGTCGTATCAAATAATGCATTGTATCCAATATTGGATTTTGAGTGATTTACAAATTTGGTCCCATGACATTTGTCGGATCTCCATCTGCTGTACAGAGAGATTATTTTTGCGATGTGCCGAGAACGCATTGTCCGTGCGGCGGCCTGGAATCAAATTGTAGACCGGTAAATGCTCATGTAGGCTATATAACCCCTCAGTTCAAGTGTTCAAATTTGTGAGTTAGGCCTAGAGTTAGTATTATGATCTATCTTTGTCACAGAAGATGTAGAAAATGATCTCCGTCTACCGCCACACATTTATGGAATCTTTTAAGAAAGTTTGCATTCACACGCATTAATTCTTCCTGTGAAATTTCTGCAATTGCTCTTCTTATGTTCTCTTTCAGTTCTTCAATTCTATGAGGGTTATTTTTTTTACTATTTATGTTTTAAGTTACCACAAAAATAAAAATCACATACAGATCTGGAGATCTTGTTTGGCATAACTCCTTACTAACTACCCTATCTTCAAACACTTCTTCAATAAAATTTAACGAGAGTTCTGTTGTATGCGCTGTAGCGGTTTCTTGTTGGAAAAATGAAAATCTACAGTCATCGCCCAATAAGTCTTCGAAAAATGGGGTGATTATGTCATCCCTATATCTCTGAGCATTTACTGTTCCTTCATAAAATATAGGCATATTATTCGGCAAGCACTTACTGCGCACCGTACCCAATTTTTTCATCACGCAATGACATTTAAAGAAAAATTTCGGGGGTTTCTACACTCCAATATGTGTTATTTTGTGTCAATACATGGCCATGAAAATTGAATCACACTCCGTACGTGAACAAATTAAACATGAGTCCATTGTCAGTTGCAAAAACTTACTGGACTTACTACAATAATTAATTAACAACTATAAAATTAGCAAGCATACGTCTTGCTGATCTAATACATCTAGTGGATTAATGTCGATTCAAAGAGGAATCAATGTAGATTCATGTGGAATAATGTGGATGCATGCGGATTTAATGTGGATTAATGCGGATTGAATGTGACACAAATAAACCTAAAAATAAAGTAATTATACTATGCTCGACGCAAAACTGAAATTTTGACTTTAAATTTAACACTGAGCTATGATTTGAAACTTAACACTGGTATGATTTGAAACTTAAACCTGAATTTTGAATTGACATATGGCCATGCAGATTTGAAATGAAACGATTAAAACGTACTGCAGATTCATGACCTTACCCAAATCATGCATAAACAATTAAAACGATTCATAATTAAAAAGCTAAAAATCCGACTTCAAGGTGCATTTCACGATTAAAGTGTGCCGTCCGTGTTAATTCTTCTTCTTCTTCTTCCAGGTTATTTTACGACGCCCCTCTCGCAATCTTGGAGTATCAGCGTCATAAGAAGTTTATTGTAAGAAGGGAAAGTATATGTGGGAGGTTGGTACTATTGTTTGTTTAAATTTTCATCTTGCAGTTAGAAAGGTATTTATGTAATATATGGCTCATGTGTATTTCATCGTCATGTATAAGTGATGTAATAGTCCATGGTCCTGTACCTTTGTATTTATGAATATGATAATAAAGTTGGTCAATTTGTTGTTTGAATAAACTACATCCAAAAATATGTGATTAAGGTCTCCTATTTCCCCGCAATCACACAGCTACATTTAGTTTGATTTTAGAAATTAAAGAAACATGTGTTCTGGGTATGGCAGCCTTATAGAACCATGGACGTATGTGTGTGTTGGACATGTGTCGTTGTCGTAGGTCTTGTATATGCTGTTTGGTTATATCTTGAATGGGAACTAGAAAAGTGTGATGTGTGTGTGTGATTGTGCAGACATTTTGGCAAGTTTATCTGCCCTTTCATTACCCGTAATGTTACGGTGTGCTGGTATCCAAAGGAGTGTGATATGATTGTTGGGTTCTATTTGTTTGTGTATGAAGTATTTACAATTTGTTTCCCACCACCCTAGAGTAGGGCGGGGGTTATACTTAACTATTTGCAGAATAGCACTTTGTGAGTCTGTACAAATGATAATGTGTGTATTGTGTGTATGGATGGAGGCAAGCGCTTGTCTAATGACAACTAGTTCTGCAGTGTAATTGGAAAAATGTGAGTGTAATGACAAAAGTTTGTCAGTGTGTGTGTGAGAATGGTAATAGGCTGCACCTTCTCCACCAGAGATTTTTGAACCATCTGTGAAGAAAAGTTGTACGGAGCGAGTGTTATGTGTTGCTTTATATTGATCAATATACGTATGCAATGTGGATGAAGGATGAGGATCATGTTTGTGAAATGATGTCGTGTCAGAATGTATTGTGTGTGCATGTAACGAGTAGTCTATACAGTATGCAGGTGGTCGTGGAAAGGTTTGTTTGTTGATGTGTGTAGTATTGATGGAATATAGGAATAAATGGTGGAATGTAGGGTAAAGCTTGAAGATTATTGCGGCAATATTTGTAATACAAACTGAGAATTTTATTGTAAAGAGGTGACTGGGTGCTAGAAAAGAGTTAAAACTACCTCAGATTTGAGTTCCCAAGCCCAAAAAATACCCAGCTTAGTGAGTTTCTTCCAAGCATTCAATGTTTTCCCCCTGGCGTGCATTCATGATCCCTTTCTGTCCACCTATGTAAAAAATAAGATCTCTGCGAGTTGTAAACAAATGAATCAAGATAGCAACCAAGCAAGGCCATCTTTAATTAATCTATATTAATGAAAGGAAGTGTCTGTCTGTCTGTCCGCGATGCCCAGCGAAATCTACTCAACGCAGAGATCTGAAATTTTAAACATAGGTGGACCGAAGGGTCAGAAAATGCACCTCGAAGCCGGAATTTTAATTTTAGCTTTTGTTCGTGAGTTATGAGTGAAAAACAGATAGAAAACGTGTATTTTTGCGTTTTCGAAGCATCAGTTTTCAGTAATACATTTCAATGTCAAATCAATTACAGTAGACTTTGGCTATTTTTGTCATACCTTGGACATAAAAACCATCGCAATTGCTTGAATGTTGTAGCTCACGCTGGTCGATTCATTTCTTTATAATGTCAAGGCACGAAGGCATATGAAATTTTCGACCTACACTGAAGAGGATTATTATTATTATTATTATTATTATTATTATTATTATTATTATTATTATTATTATTATTATCGCTTGATTTTGTAAGTCCATCCTGGACGATTCATTTGTTTAGAATGTCAAGTCCCGTAGACCAACATTGTTCGATTTGGACGAAACTCACTATACAGGGGTTTTCTGGGCCAAGGACCTCGAATCTGAGGTCGCTTTTACCAGGCGACGTTATCTAGTCGTGGTATGTAATTCACGTGATTTAGGTGTTAATAAATAATAATGATTTAACTATTATGCTCTTAATTTTTAATTTTTGAAATACTTATCGCGGGCGATCGCTTGGTTTTGTAAGTTCATCCTGGACGATACATTTGTGTAGAATATCAAGCCCCGCAGACGTATGAAATTTTCAACCTACACGGAAGAGGGATGGTCAAACATTGTTCGACTTGGACGAAACTCACTATGCAGGGGTTTTCTGGGCCAGGGAACTCGAATCTGAGGTCACGTTTACCAGGCGACGCTATCTAATCGTGGTATGTAGTCCACGTGATTTAGGTGTTAATAAATATAATGATTTAACTATTATGCTCTTAATTTTTAATTTTTCAAATAATTATCGCGGGCGATCGCTTGATTTTGTGAGTCCATCCTGGACGATTAATTTGTTTAGAATGTCAAGGCCCGCAGACATAAGTTATGAAATTTTCAACCTACACGGAAGAGGGATAATTAATATAGGCCTAAATATGGTCAAACATCGTCGATTTGGACGAAACTCACTATACAGGGGTTTTCTGGGCCAAGAAATTCGAATCAGAGGTCGCTTTTATTAGGCGACGCTATCTAATCGTGGTATGTATTCCACGTGATTTAGATTTTAATAAATATAATGATTTAACTAATATGCTCTTGATTTTTAATTTTTAATTTTTGAAATAATTATCGCGGGCGAAGCCGCGGGCACATGCTAGTTCCCAATAAAATTGAATTCAGTCTTGTTAATAGGCAGGGTTGGATGCTGCGTGGTCACAGCCGGTAAGCTTTAGACCTAATGTATATTAATTGTCACTTTACACGGTTTTAATTTTAAAATCTTAGCATTCTTAGCCAAGGATAGCGAAATTCCTGTCTCCTGTGAAGACCATCGGAGAGATTTATTTGGGCTTCGTCTAACATTTCACTAATCTCGTCAAGTTTCTCCTCGGTAAGAACGCGGCGGTTTACATTTAGTTCCTTATAGAGAATCCAACCAGTTCCCCTAAATTTACTTACAAGATTACACACAGTATTTCTGTGAGGTGCAGGAACACCGGGAAATTTCCTTAAAAAACGCATCCTAACTCTTCTGCGAGATTTTGTTTTTACATGTGAGTATCGGTAATACATAAAAATTCTCTGTTCTAAAGATTTATACCCACAAGCCTCCGCTACCACACAAACACTTCTGCACGGTCCCACGGTCTGAACTAAACTCAGTGCATCTGAAATGTGCACATATCGACAGATTTCAACCACACAATATACCACAAACCCTTCAGTCTCCAATAGTGCAATACCGAAGATGACTCCAACTCCGAAGATGACTTATTCTAATGTAATACGCTTATCATCAAATCCTACCAAAAAGCAAACCATTATTATTGAATCATAAGCATAAGAGATCATGTTCTTTCCATTGGTAAATTAACCGATCCTAGTAACATTAGATTTGTATCACGCATATCAATTGGACGAATCTGTTTTTCCTCTCGAATCTGTAAAAGAAATAACTTCTAGACATTCAAAAGTACTGATCAGCAACGTATCTCTAGAAATAAGACCTCTCTCACCAAAATCAAGAGGATATTATTATCCAATGTTTGTCCTGTAATTGCAAACTTTATTATCGAAGAGGAGCTTCAAAAACTGATTATTATGATAATGACAAAGATATCCCAAATTAGAGCAGGCCTGTTCATTCCTGGCTTCTCACACATAGTGAGTTTTCGAAGGCAATTGTATATTCTGAGTGAGGATTTCAATAACGTACCTGAAACCCTACAAATTGAATAGGAAGACAAGAACTAATGGATATATATTTCTTCTGATTCGCTAACGTGCTTTCTGTGCATAACTAAGGGACATTTAGCAAAACAATGTCCTAATTCTAACAGTATTGTCGATATTGAAACTCCAATTCACCAGAATCCTTTAACAGGAATCTAGGATATCTCTGCTTTTCCTGAACTTACCAAGGAAACTAATAAACCTGCCAGTTGTCCCGAGGTCAAAACATTTTCCCCTTCCCAAATGAAAGGGTCTATTGATTTCGAACAATCTCCACCAGAAAAAGAGTTTCAGATTTCCCCGGATGAACCACTAGCGTTGTAATCTCTACCTGAAAGCTGCTTGGAGTCCTCCACGCCTGTAAAAGTCTACCATTCCTTGAAGATATCCAGGCCCACGGATCTAAAAGGCCAATATCGCTAGATATCATCGAAACAACAAGCACCAATGTCCAAGACAACGATGAATTTAATTCCTTCGCTCAGTTTAATCCAAGTGAACAGATTCCCACTAACAGGTATACTCGTCCTACTAAGAAACCAAAGAAAGATATTGAAAAGACACCATTGAATGATCTGCTTGAACCTATTTAATCTGTCATAGATAAGGACCCAGATTCATTTCCCCTCAGTAACCAACAGCTGTATAGCCTCTTTGAAAACTCTGTTGGTGTTACGGATGTAATATCAATTGCGTCCAACTATTAAAAGATTTTGGAAATCTAGCACATTCACTTAAAGAGCTGCATCCTTATTATACCCAAATCCTAAGCCCTTCATATTGATGGGTGACTTAATAACCACAATAGTCTAAGGGGCACTAACAATAGGCCGTGGAGATGTTACTAGATGAGTTTGACTTGTGCTTACTGAACTCGATAGATCCTACTCATTTTAGTTCAGCTCGTGGAACATCAAGCGATATAGACTTAACCATTTGCACGCCGGACATCTACGATATATTTAGCTGGTGTGTATATTCAGCACTACAAGGAAGTGATCATTTCCTATTATTATAAAAAATATATATTATATTCCTAACACTGATACCCGAACTTATCAAACTTTTAAGTGGAATATATGCAAGCAGATTGGACAAAGTTTAAAGAGTCAATGAATTTCTTTTTGAAAGAACAAACAACGCCCGATGACTTCATCAACAAAGATATTGATTATATTGTAAGCGACTTCACTCAAGTTATAATTAATTCAGTGACCACTAGTGTCCCAATATCTGTTACGAATCATGCAAATAAAAAGGTGCCCTGGTGGAATGAATCTTGCAAAGAAGATATCAAAAATAAAAACTGTGCCTACTATCTTTAAAAATGAAAACCTACTGTCCACAATAAAATTAATTATCAGAAACATAGAGCGGTAGCTCGAAAGATAACTAAAGAAGCAAAGCTAATACTGGGTTATTATTTCTCTCCTCCTTAAATAACAAAACCTCACAAAGAGTAATGTGGAATAAAATCAAAGCAATAAGCGGCAAATATAACCGATTTAATATCACCAAGCTTAAAAATCCGACGGATGGATCCTCATAAACGAACCTCAAGTAATAGCTGATATGTTAGCAGATACTTTTGCCCAGATATCTAGTGACTCGAATTATCATCCTTATCTTCTATAAACCAAGGCTTGTGAAGCTCCAGACATCAGTAGTGCTCCTGTTAACTTGTATCATTCTTTTAATGACACTTTACAATTTGGTGAACTACTTTCAGAACTTGAAAAATGTGGAAAATCTAGTCCTGATCCAGATGAAGTTCCTTTCGAATTCTTAAAACAACTTCCAATTATTGGGATGCATTATCTTCTTTCAATCTATAATCATATATGGTATACTAATGTCTTTCACAATCAATGGCGTGGAGCCATTGTTATTCCAATACCCAAACCTAGCAAAGATAATTCAATCCCGGAAAGTTATCGGCGTATCGCACTAACAAATACTATGTGCAAGCTTTTGGAAAAGATAATCAACAGAACATTTCGTTGACATCTGGGACACATTAGCGTTTTCAGCTCTGCACAAAATGGATTCCGAGAAACATGTTCAACAATAGGCAACATATTATGCCTAGAATCAGAAATCTGGGACGCTTTTCTCAACAACCAGCATCTTATTGCAGTCAGTTTGGATATAAAGAAAGCATATGACACGGTAAGGAAATACTATATTATAAAAAAATTGGTTAGAAATGGTATATGCGGAAACATGTTACATTTTATTTATAACTTTCTGCAAGATAGACGAATTCAAGTTAGAGCAAACGGGATTCTATCAAAAGAGGTTACTATAAATAACGGAGTTCCACAGGGATCAGTAATAAGTGTAACCGCCAATTAAGGCATGTCTTTTAGCAGATGTCACAGCAATTTTTGTGCAAGCAAGAACCCTAGTACCACTCAGAAATTACTACAAGAAACAATTGATAACATGAAAAAATGTACAAGATGTACAGGTTTCAAATTCTCAAGAACCAAATCGAAATGCATCCTTTTCTCCAAAAACAGACGTACAGACATATTACCAAAATTGTCTTTATACAATAATGAACTCGAAGCAGTTAACTATACCAGAATTCTTCGAGTTATTTTTTATAGCAGACTAAACTGGTATCCTCATATCAAATATCTGAAAGATGACTGTCTTAAAAGGCTCAATATTCTTAAAATCTTTGCAGCTCAGGGCATTCAAAAACTATATCCAAACTATAGACTTTTAGAAAGCAGTAGAAAAGAAATGTACATAAATTTATATTATAATGTAAATAGTAATACAACTCCAATTAGTTCTTAACAAGGTTAACAATTGTAAATAATAATATATGGAAAACGATCTAATTGTAATAATACAATTAAGATAGGCACATTAACATAGGTAACATACATATTAGGCAGAAACATGTAGAGTATATATTATAAAAGAATGAAAATGCTAGAATAAGAATTTACCAAAACACAAAAAGTAGTTCATACAAATACTATATCTGGTAAAGAATGTATGTAGAGTTACCACTGTCTTTGGCAAAGAGTGCATGCAGTGTTACACTGTAACGGGGCATGCTGTTTATTGCTTAATAAATAAATTTAAAAAAAATAAAAATCTTTGCAGCCAAGAACTGGGGAGCAGACTATCAAATACTGTTGAACACTTATAAAACCATTATTAGATCTAAATTAGACTATGGTGCTATAATTTACAATTCTGCAGCAACAAGTAAGCTAAAAACACTTGACTCAGTTCAAACCACAGCTTTGAGAATAGTGCTTGGAGCTTTCCGCACTAGCCCGATATCGAACATCCAGATTGGAACGAATGAACCACCTCTTGAAATCAGAAGAAAACAAATAAGTCTAACCTACGCATTCAAAGTAGCAGCTATGTTTGATTCACGCATCAGAAGGAACTTTTTTCAAATAAACACAAAGGAAAGTTCACAAATTCACAAACTCGATTACTGCCCTTTCATCTCAGGATATCCAACCACATCAAAGAACTTGATCTTAATTAAAACTAAACGAAACTCCGTGGCGCTACATCCCTGGAGGGACTTGGCCTACCACCCGACCGCTGCGTCATCTCCCGTAGGCAGTTGGCAGGATTGGGGGGGCATGTGGTCAGCATGCCGACACCCACGGCCGTTATTGGTGGTTTTCATGACCGGACTTGATCTTAATATTCCTCCTATAGGGCCTATTAAAGATGAAACCTGCTTCCGACATCCCATGGACTATTAGCACTCCTAGGGTGAACTTGGAGCTATATGATAGTATTAAAAATCAGACAGATATGTCAGTCTATCGACAACTATTTAATGCAGTACGTGACAAATATCCAAAACACAATGCAATATACACTGAAGGATGAACTTGCATGGGAAGAAGTGGTTGAGCAGTGATATATCCAGATCACCTGTTTTCTATTTTGAATCTGGATACATCACTGCCTGATTTCAGCAATATATTTTCAAATGAACTTTTTACAATTAAACAAGCTGTGTTAAAGATTCTGAAAACAAGCTCCTCTGATCCATTCATAATTTTTTCTGATTCTAAAAGTGCTCTACGAGCTATTCGTAATCTATTCTCAACCTAAGAACTCTTAATACATAATATCCAAAATATAGGAAAACATGTAATCTTAATGTGGATACCCTCACACAGTGGAATCCGTTAAGTAGCCACAACAATAGCTATCTCGCATACAGACTCTGCCACATATACTAAACGGAAGCTATGGCAGCAGTGGGGAATTAACTGGCACAACATATCAACAAGCAAACTCCATGAAATAACTCAAGATTCGCCTAAGCAGTACCCAATTAAGAATCTATCCAGGAAAAATCAAATCTTGGTATCTCGACTCAGAATAGGTCACTGTAAAGCTTGGTTTACACTATGTAACTTGTTTAATAAACTTATTACATGTAACAAGATATATCTAATAAGTAACAAGTTATACGTACCATGTAAAAAGTTATATGTTTAACAAATAGGTTATATAACTTTTTATATAACTAAAGTTTAGAGAGACAAAAAGTCATTTGTACTGCACAGTAGTGATGTGGGTCGGAAATATTCCCAGTGGGAAGGAATTTATACAATTACCTTGGGCAGGAAATATTCTCAAAAGAAAGCATTTATAAAAATCGTTAAGTTTTGAATGTTTTACTGCTTATTAACGGTCCAGGTACCTTAAAATGAAACTATTTCAGTAAAATTCCACATGATTATCAAGGAACCGTCTAGGAAGTATTACCTTTTCCTATGATATAATTTTTCACTTATTGTCAGAACAATGTACCCTAAGTCATCTTCTTTAAAAAAAAATAATTCGTGATTATCTCTTAGGTTTTCTTTATAAACTTATATGTTATAAAGTGATACCTCACACTTATTTAAACAGGATTAAAGATAAGTAATTTAACATAATTGTTAATTGATTGTGTTGGTATTTAAAATAAAATGTCAGAAATCAAGACCTTCAATATTACACAAACACAAATTTAAATATAATTAGGCCAAGTTTACAGTCTAATAATTAATCGGTCCCACGGTCTAGGCTAATCCTACTGTAGTTTAGGGGGAAATTTAGTTCTTTCATGATTTATGAGGGCTAAGAGGAACCTGCGACTTGCAGATGTGGCCAACCAAATCTTAGGAGCGGCAGTCACTTCTGCCGCCACAAAAAGTACATTCAGTACGTTTTCATGGATGCAATCTAAAAAGAGGAACCGCCGATCATCTGAGAGAGCAGCTAAACTCACTTATCTTTCATAAAACTGGAAACTGATAAATGCTCAACCTCAGAAGAAGAAAAAGTCTTAGAGAATCTACTGAAGTTCAAACCCAAAGTGCTGGTAATCCAGACGATCCAGATGAAGGGAAGGACCAAGAAGAAAACCTAGATTATGATGATGATGATGAAGGCCATGATGACAGTGATGATATTGGCATCTTTTCTTATCAAGAAGAAAAAGAGGATGATGAAGAAAATCTGATGGATTTCAATGGATGTGACTAGGCCAACTTCTAAGATGAAGTAAAGGTCACGTATTTAAAGAAAGCGAGTAGGCCTATTCCTAAAAGTTGTTTGGGTTCGTAGTTTATGATTATTACTGTAATTTGTGTCTAATTAATAGTCAATCTCTTCAATGAACTTTTTTGTTAATCTTCTGTACTGACCTTCAAAAACCGGGGCAAATTTTAATTACCTATTTTCATTGTTAACTGCGTAAAAACCCAGTATTACAATGTTTTATACGTAAATAATTAATGTTCATTTTTTGTGTTCTTTCATTAATTATATATTAATCTTTCAACTTATGACAGTTTTTAGTTTTATTTAACCTAATCATGATTAAATTTAAGTAACAAATACGTATTCAGGGAAGTTATGAAATTATGGGAACATTTCCGGGAACATTCCCTAGAAATATATCCTCGAGATTAGGTTCCCGCCAGAGGGAGCTGTGAATTGAACTCTGGCGTAGCTCAGTTGGTAAGAGCATTGGCAAGGATAGCCAAAGGTCCTGGGTTTAAGTCCCAGTGTCAGGGGAATTTTTCTCCTATAATATTATCATGTAATATCCAACAGAGACAAGAATCTGTGGTACATGAATGCATAAGTTATGCATATATCTATCTTGAATGTTACTGTACAATAACAGTGGAAACCAAGTAACAAAATCAATAATTAGTGTGCCTCAAAGTCCCAGTGTCAGAGGAATTTTTCTTGTATAATATTATCACAATATTATCTCAACTATCTTCTGTAACTTGTTACTAGATATTGATGAGTTTAATTTTTCCGTTTGTTTATATAAAGAAACTGTCCACCTAACCACAAATAATTAGATTTATCCAAAAGTTCAATCTATGCAACCTTTACTATGCTTTTCAGATGTACAATAGTATAATAATAATATATCCTAATCTCACATATATTCCCCTCTACAAATCTCTCATCTAATATATAAAATCGAAAGTGTGTATGTATGTATGTATGTATGTATGTTTGTTCCTTATACAAATCTACATTTCTTTACCAATTTACACGACATTTTGCACACATACCCAGTTAAGCCCGGGAAGTATAGCTGTCGACATTAAAATTCAAACAAAATACTCCTTCCCTTGAAAATTATATAATTTCTGAGAATTTTATACTGAAAAAATGAATTGCTGTTTAGTTCACATGGCAACAGTGAATTGTTTATTATGATTACATAGGGCCTTGGCAAGTATATAGCCTAATGCTTTAACGAATTATGATTCCATCGATGTAATATATTGGCGAAAATAATTACTGAAAACGAAATCCACGAAAATAAAGCACAGTGTGATGTAGTCACATAACTTTCTCTACCCTCGACATAAGAAATATTTACTCACTTCACATTTTGATGTAGAATAAGAGGGACAACTTAAGTGTGTGAGTATGCTATATCAAAAGTCTGTAAATAATCCTTTCCGCTGATAAGTTATCCATACCTGTAGGCTTTGTATTAGTTGAGAAATAGGGATGTTTATCATAGGCCCTAAGCATGGGATGGAACATTTTGAGTCCTATGCTCGCAGTATATTATGTCCCAGGTTCTAGGGGAGGAAAGTATGAAAGTGATACTGCATTTCTCTTTTATTTCAGCTCCGAAACGATTGTATAGTAACATGAGAATGAGAATATTTCAACCCCTCCCAAGCATGATGTGTAGAGCAACGGAATGCAGCATTCCACATCCTCTATGAGCCATAAAAAGCTATATCCAGCGTTTTCTGATGGAATAGTTTGAGTGTGATAAATCTTTTTCTTCATTTCAAGTTCTACATACATAAAGTCCTTCATAAGTTAATTTCAAATTAAAAAATACAAAGCCCGGGCGACGCCGGGCCTTTTCAGCTAGTCTAATATATAAAGTCGAATGTGTGTTTGTGGGTATGTATGTATGTTTGTTCCTTATACAAATCTACATTTCTTTACCAATTTACACGACATTTTGCACACATACCCAGTTAAGCCCGGGAAGTATAGCTGTCGACATTAAAATTCAAACAAAATACTCCTTCCCTTGAAAATTATATAATTTCTGAGAATTTTATACTGAAAAAATGAATTGCTGTTTAGTTCACATGGCAACAGTGAATTGTTTATTATGATTACATAGGGCCTTGGCAAGTATATAGCCTAATGCTTTAACGAATTATGATTCCATCGATGTAATATATTGGCGAAAATAATTACTGAAAACGAAATCCACGAAAATAAAGCACAGTGTGATGTAGTCACATAACTTTCTCTACCCTCGACATAAGAAATATTTACTCACTTCACATTTTGATGTAGAATAAGAGGGACAACTTAAGTGTGTGAGTATGCTATATCAAAAGTCTGTAAATAATCCTTTCCGCTGATAAGTTATCCATACCTGTAGGCTTTGTATTAGTTGAGAAATAGGGATGTTTATCATAGGCCCTAAGCATGGGATGGAACATTTTGAGTCCTATGCTCGCAGTATATTATGTCCCAGGTTCTAGGGGAGGAAAGTATGAAAGTGATACTGCATTTCTCTTTTATTTCAGCTCCGAAACGATTGTATAGTAACATGAGAATGAGAATATTTCAACCCCTCCCAAGCATGATGTGTAGAGCAACGGAATGCAGCATTCCACATCCTCTATGAGCCATAAAAAGCTATATCCAGCGTTTTCTGATGGAATAGTTTGAGTGTGATAAATCTTTTTCTTCATTTCAAGTTCTACATACATAAAGTCCTTCATAAGTTAATTTCAAATTAAAAAATACAAAGCCCGGGCGACGCCGGGCCTTTTCAGCTAGTCTAATATATAAAGTCGAATGTGTGTTTGTGGGTATGTATGTATGTTTGTTCCTTATACAAATCTACATTTCTTTACCAATTTACACGGAATTTTGCACACATACCCAGTTAAGCCCGGGAAGTATAGCGGTCAACATTAAAATTCAAACAAAATACTCCTTCCCTTGAAAATTATATAATTTCTGAGAATTTTATACTGAAAAAAAGAAATGCTGTTCAGTTCACATGACAACCGTGTATTGTTTACTTTGATAACATTGGGCCTTGGCAACTGGACTTTACCGAATTATGATTGAATCGATGCAATATATTGGCGAAAATAATTACTGAAAAATGAATTACACGAAAATAAAGCAAAGTGTGATGCAGTCACACAACTTTCTCTACCCTAGACATAAGAAATATTTTCTCACTTCACATTTTGATGTAGAATAAGAGGTCGTATTGCAGGTACAACTTAAGTGTGTGAGTATGTTATATCAGAAGTCGGTAAATAGTCAGTTATCCATAGCTGTAGGCTTTGTATTAGTTGAGATTTATCATAGGCCCTAAGCATGGGATGGAACATTTTGAGTCCTATACTCGCAGTATATTATGTCCCGGGTTTTAGGGGAGGAAAGTATGAAAGTGATACTGCATTTCTATTTTATTTCAGCCCCGAAAGGGTTGTAACATGAGAATGAGAAATAAAATTTTCTGTCAAGTCAATACAATCTTCTGTAATTTATGTTTCTTCTTATTTAAACCCCTCCCAGGCATGATGTGTAGAAGCAACGGAATGCAGCATTCGACATCCTCTATGAGCCATAAAAAGCTATATCTAGCGTTTTCTGATGGAATAGTTTGATAAATCTTTTTCTTCATTTCAAGTTTTACATACATATTATAGGCTATAAGGACCTAGAGTTTCAAAATCGAAAGTCCTCCGTAAGTTAATTTCAAATTACAAAATACAAAGCCCGGGCGACGCCGGGCCTTTTCAGCTAGTATGTAATATTAACAATTTTCATCAATGTTCCATGTCTTGATGGCGCTGATTCTCTTCCTTTATCTTAGTCGGACGTCCGGATTGTCTGAGTACAACTGTGATGCTAAAAAATGCCACAAAGTTCAATTAATGCAACGCGATACTACCATGAACCATCACCAATGAGGTTAATATTAATCTACAATTACTGGACTTCAGTGCGCCTGCGAGTTATTTTATATTAATGGCAATAATTTGCTGAGAAGTGGTTGGCAAATTTACATATGCATAATAGAGATGCAACAGACAATGGTATGATAGTGCACAGTTTTTAACCTAACCAACCAATTGTTATACATGATATATAAATTGAATACAATTTTAATTATTTTAACAATTTCTGAGTCGTTATGTCAACATTTGCTAGTTTGAATATGTAATTGACTACAGTGTGATCGACAATAGTTTTTACTACTATATATTCTGTGGTAATATTTGGACATATCCATTTATACGATATATCGGCGCCATCAAGATATCGAATATTAATGAAAATTGTTACAATATTACATATGAGAGTTATGTAGAGGGACATATATGTGAGATTAGGTTATATTATTATTATACTATTGTACACCTGAAAAGCATAGTAAACGTTGCATAGATTGAACTTTTAGATAAATCTAATTATTTGTGGTTAGGTGAACAGTTTCTTGTTACTATATATACGCAGCAAAATGTACACGTAGCAGGTTACATGTAACAAGTTACACATTTCCCACTCCATGTGGGAAAGGTATAACTTGTTATATAACACAAAAATCAGTGATATAACACAATGTTATCTGTAACAAGTTACATGTATTTATAACAATTTTGGAAAACGTGTTGTACAGTATACTGTAACCCAAGTTATATGAACAAGTTGCATAGTATAAACGCAGAAAACTGGTTATATATAACACAAAAATCAGTTATATAACACAATGTTATAGGTAACAATTGGCATGTATTTGTAACAATTTTGGAAAATATGTTAAATAACTCATGTTATATTAAACAATTTACATAGTGTAAACCCAGCTTAAGAAGACTCATA
This sequence comes from Ectobius pallidus, assembly GCA_964059195.1. NCBI lineage: Eukaryota > Metazoa > Arthropoda > Insecta > Blattodea > Ectobiidae > Ectobius > Ectobius pallidus. Next base: position 174,074,804 of record CAXKWD010000003.1, on the reverse strand, counting down.
GTTATCTCCTAAAGAAGAAGAACCCCCTATCTGCGACCTCTGTAACAAAATTTTAACTGTTAAACATTTATTCTGGAATGTCCACAGTATGACCGATGGCGTCAGATGAACAGAATCCCAAATGATCTGGAAACGGCACTGAACTCACCATTATTATGCAATCAAATTGTACAGTTTTTAAAAGACTCAGGACTTTTAAGTGAAGTCAAAATGTGTAATAATTTAATCTATTTCAATGTTTTCTCTCTTATGTAAACCAAAGTCACGTATTTATTTTTGTGCATAATTTATAAGTCGCGATATGACCAACTGGGTTAAAGCGACTATAAACACCTTACAAATAAATAAAAAATTAATAATAGAATTTTATACCGTACATACCATTGGCTTACAAACTCAGACCGTAAAAAAATACGTTCTGGAAACCTAAAAGATAAGTACCTGAACTGGCTCACATAGAATCAATGCAGTTTCTAAAATAGGCTATTTTTTTTCTTAATTTTACGTTTCCCTTTAGGGAAGTTTAAGCGATCCGCGCCAACCGGCCCTTGTGATATTTCGGGAGAGGAATTACCTATTGGATCACATACATAATTTTTTACCTCCCCAGATGAGTGATCTGCCCTATGCGGGACCAACTCCGAGACAACATGAACACATAGGACAAGATACATTATTCACACACGTTCGCTCTGAACAAGGCGAGGATGAATAAAGATGATAATGACGACCAGATGATAATCCGGGGACGACAAGGGCCTAAAATTCCCCGACAATTGTCTCACAGTTGGGGAAAACCCCGAAAAAACCCAAATAGGTAACTTGTCCAGACCAGTATTCGATCCCGGGCCCCCTGAGTGAGAGGTGGGAAAGCTTCCCCTGCGCGCAACAACAGTGTACTTTCTAAAATATTACTGAATAAAGTAGGCCTACTATGAGACACACTGTCTTGTAACTCACTCGCTTAATAGAGGGATACTTTAATAACACAAGATTCTCTTCCTATCTTTCCTACAGTTGTTCATTTTCGCTCTCTCACTCTCTCTGGGCTATAATAATAATAATTGCTCTCTCCAATTAGTTTGGCAATGGAGGGGAGATGTGATAAGGTGATAGATAACCCCATAGGCCCATATAAATACAATGTGTAAAGTACTAAAGTCTATGATAAATGCGTAACATTAAAGTGGGTCGTTTGCCTTTTATGAGTCTCAACATTTACCTTTTATAGGCTTGGGCGCCAGTAGCCTACAAGGAAAAGAAGCGGATGTACTTTTGTGTTCGGTACAGTACAAGGTAATAATGACGATGAGAGAACATACTTTATTTGTGTCTGTGTTTATGTACATGAGTAACCTTGACCGAGAAAACACAAGTGCCTAGTTTAATGTCACTTTTATTGCTACTTTACTACCCCCTACACACCCTGCTCCATTCATAAATGCCATTTCCATTGAGACCTTAAGTAAAGCTTGGGCCTTGGCGTTCTTGATGAAAAGAGAAGTTCTTTGCAAAGATTAGATAACGAAGGCCTACTTCGAAATTTAATTGACGTCAAGTAAGGATACAAGGAAGTGAAGTTTGGGATTTCTGATTCAGGAAAAATAATGCTTCAGGAATTAAAGCACGTTTTCTAATTTCTAAGTTTCTTACTGCAACTCAGGTTACAGGTTCCTTTTTGTGTGCTTATTCATTGCGTTAAATTTGTATGCAATTTTTTTATAGTTTAACATCACTGCCGGATTACCTTGATAGACTAAATTAATGACTAGGGGAGCGTGATCAGATTATTAGAAAACACAAAAACAAACAAAAAAACCGGGATACCTTATTGAAAAATGCAACATTCAAACTTTTTCTTTTTGTTTTTTATTTCGGTCAAATGTTCTCTTGAACAAAGTATTTCAATTGTTACAGTTAGAATAATAATAAAGCACTTGGGGATCAAATGTGGATATTAATTAAGTATTTCATACCTATTAATATGCTTTAGAAGCTCCTGATTGTTTATGAGATAGTCATAAAATTTTCAGCATGACAGATTAAAATATGTCTTGACTATCAGAACAGCTTTCAAAATTAGATGAATTTTTTCACTCAGTCCAGCACATAGGCTAGTTATTAGGCGCTAATGGTGGTTTCTTCTCTATCAAGTAGCTTCTCAATTTGAATCACGAGGCTGAGTGCACCCCGTTCCAGACCTCCCTAACTCAGAAAAATTCGAGGATGTACCGGGGATCGAACCCGGACCGACGTATCTGTAGTTAACGACGCTAACCATAAGACCACGCTGGCGGTCGCGCACGTATATAATAGGCCTTAATTAGTTAGTGAATAAATTATTAACTCTATTGACCATAATTAAATTTGCCTGGATCAAAATCTGTCTACAGTTTATCGTCATTGGATACATTAATGTTTTTAAATAATTCGAAATTAACAGGTTAATAATACTCGTATTTGCTGATCTACTCGCTAGCAATAGATTTAAAAGAAATAATCTGAAACAATTCACTCGTGTGACTTTGCGAGAGGGTAATAAATTTATTGTTTCACCGTATTTTAGGTCTATGAAATGCAATATTTCATCCCTGAGTTTGTTAAGAGGTGACTGACTTGTAACTACTCTCCGTAAAAAATAAATGAAAATTGTTTGAAATAAAAGTCGTTTAAACATAGTCGTTCTAGCTGTATTATTTAAATTTGCAAAATTGAAATTTTATTCAGTAGGCCTATAACTTAGTTGCAATAAGAAAAAGGGAAGTCGTCGCCATTACATCACCAAAAGTTGCTTAACCCAATAAAAATATTGTTTTCGAACTGTGCAGTTCACAGAAAGACAAAGATGCAGACTTCCAGACATACAGACAGACAGAAAGACACGCAGACGTGTTTCCGGAGAGAAGGGACTTCGAAACGTGCTGTTATGTATATAGAAAACTCGACATTGTAATTCAGGATCGAACACAATACTTCCTCCGCCTATACTGGGCATACTACTTATGGCACGAGTAGAGAAAGTAAAAACTGCTATTTCACTGTATACAAAATATAGAAATTTATTTAGGAAGGACCTCGACATTTAAAAGGAAATACTTTTTCAACAACCATTCTCACTTAATTCCGTTTTGCAACAGGATCATAAAATTTTAGTCCATCACATAAAATGCTCTTTATTGCTGCAATATAAGAGAAGGAAACATATACAGTACAACGTGTATTAGTCAATCCGAGGGAAGAAGACAGGAGAACCGTTCAGAAGCCATCAAAACCCTGACAGAGAGAAATATAGTTGTAATAGTCCCCTTCCATCTCCTCCACAGATTGTGCGGTCGTAATAGTTTAGTGTTGTAATAGGCACATCGTAGTACGCATAACATGCTTTATGAATGAACGAATGGAAGTATGAATGAAAGTAAAATAAAAGAGGCAAGGGGACTGTTTATTGTGCGCGGTCATTACCTTGTGGGGGGTCAAACACTTATGTATTTTTTTATCGCTTCAAGATGGTAATTCTGTTTTAACAACCTCATATAAGACACTATAAAAGATTTCCTTTTTATTGATTTAAGTAGCACTTGGTTGTATCCACGTAACTTACTGTCAAAGCCTTAGACAAAAGCTAATTAACGGTATTGTAAAAGCAATCGTCAACTAAAAAATTAATTAACAACTAAAGAACACAAAAAAATGAAATTTAATTATAAATTGAAATAAACAATTGGATAAATACTAACTGTTTCTAAAAATCTAACAAACACAATTAAAAATATTACAACAAATATAAATATATAATTTAAAACTAATTAGAAGAAAGATTAAAAACAGAAAATAATTGAAATAAACTACTGAAACAATAACAATGAGACAAATAAATCAGCATTTTTTTAAATTTTGAGATCAATGAATAATTTAAAAAAAACCATAACTAAAAACGTATGCTATTCAATACGTAACATTAAGAATTGAACAGCCAACTGACAATTAAAATAATAAACAGACTAAAACTGAAAACAATATAAAATTAACAGCTTAAAAATAAAATTTGAATAAAAGTTTATTCAAATATTGAAGAAAATTAACCATTCAAAAATATCATTTCAAAAGGAATTAAAATGCTCAGAAATTAAAATGTTGACAACAATTTGGAACCCTTTGCTAAAAAGTAACATGGTACATGACAATTACTTTTCTATTTGTTGTACAATAATAGTATGTTATTTAATATGTTATTTTCCACTGGGCACTTCCATTAACAATAGTCCTTAAAGTAAATAGTATGTATTTTTCGGTCCTTTTGCACAGAAATGAAAGTAAAAGCATAATTAATATAAATCTTATAATTGTCAAATTTTATTTGTGAAAACCGAAAAACATTCTGCTGGGTGGAAGGTTACAACACATTTCGAACTAATGCACACTGCACAGTTTCCATACGCTTCATATATTCATATATTCCATTCTCCACTTCGTGATCCTTTCTGTCATACTGACGTCCACTAATGCTTCGGCTCTGGCAATGATGGTTTCACTCCAGGCGAAAGAACTGGAGAACCAAAGAACTTCAGTATTACTAGACCACATTGTCGTCTAATTTCAAGAAGTGGAATATTGTGCCCGGGTTTCGTAAAGAACAACTAGCCCTGAACACAATATGCATCGCTTATAGTGCATGAAAACTTATCTTTGTAAGATAGCTGCTGATCATTTTGATCAACTCCACCCATTTCGCCAACAGGCTTAGAATTTGTATACTGATACGTTTCCTATAATTTCTTGAGAAACGCTGCTGAGTTTTATGAGGTGACAAATTGGTACAATTCTTAAGTACTGTAACAATAGCATTGTCGTTCCACTACACAGCAATCGTTCCCAATAGTCTTCCTCGTCCTATTTTATTCAAATTGTTTTTCAATATGAATGTCATGTTCTTAGATACTCTGTTTTCTCTTAGTGTACTCGTCCCGCCCATATCTTCTCAAGAGCAACTCATGAAGCACGTTCGTTGATGTAAAGAGATTACCAAAATATATTTTTTACTAGGAAGAAATTAATGAAGCATGCTCTACTAGCAATAACACTATATTGCCACCTTTCCCAAACCCTTGGCCTGGTATTTCTGTGAAAGAGGCACTGTATGGTTCAACATGATGAAGTATCCTGTTGGATTTTCTAGGCTCCCAATTTGAAACCAAATCTTATTGGTTTACCTCAAGTGAATTGTTTTGACTCATGATGACCGTAGTACGGTATAATAAGTCCATCAATACTAAAAGTTTTACCCAGCATAACTTGTTTGAAAGTTACACTTACAATCAAATGAAGGCCTTATTTTATATGTGGAGTCCATTAGCAAATAGGCAATCTCCTTTTTGAGAAAAGATAGAGATACTAATTTCAAATTAAACTTTAATGCATATCCTGCTACATCTTCAGTGTATGTATTGGAATCCGACTTCCCACATACGGGAAGAACTCAGATTTTCAACACATACTAAATATGTACCAGCTTGAATTAGACGTTAGCATCTCTATCTTTTATTAAAATGGAGATTACCGGATTTGCTAACAGATCCCTCATATAGTCTGTCAGAACAATCATTTTTAATATTATCTGCCAAATGGAGATACCGTAACATATCGTAAAAACTGTTTCTGCGAATGACTTCTGGTACTAAGGGGCAATGGCAATCAGATTCTAGTTGCCAGTGAAGTCTCTCTGAAGGTAAGGACTGATACCTACTCAACAAGCATACACCCAAAAGAATTGTAATTGTAATTGTAATTTATTCTTGTATCAACCCATTTACCTCCTTGACATTACCCTAGGTTTATTGCCAAGTGAGGTACTCTGAACAGACAATTTTTCCTATACTACATTGGTGATTATTGTTTCTCAAGTTCTATAACATGACATTGCTCCATTCACGCATGCTAACTTTGCTGCTTTCCGATACTACTCAGCTGACTGGTCTTTCGTAATATTGCATCTGAGATTGAAGTTGTTACTGTGGTAACATATTATCCTCACATGTGCTACATATTAGTGGAGTAAAAAGTTTGTACTAAGTTACTAAGTTACTACTAAGGAGTTTAAATTTTGTTCTCCTCCCTTTTATATCACTCTTTATTTAGGTCCTATTTGGGATCTTGTTTAGGATATCAGTAGCGTGCACCTTTCGTACACATATGACTTATTTACCTTAATTATGTACAATTACTTACCTTGCACTCTCTGATCCTAACATAAGCCCTGTGCAGAAATACTATATATGCCCTAAAAGGATTCATTTCTACTATTATTATATCTTTACTCTTTCATGACTGGGGAAGTGGTCTATCTTTGCCTATAGCATCCTTCTTCGTTTTTCATATTATACTTTTATTTTAGCACCCTTAGACCTGGGAAAATCACACCTAGACCTTTTCTTGAAGCACTGAACCTATTTCTTCAATTTATTTGATAGAGCATCTGAAACAATCAACCAGTTTCTTAAATTATATGGCTGATTAGCACCTATTGACCTTCCTCTACGCAAAAGGACCGAACTGTCGCGAGGTGATGGGATGCTCTCAGCTTCCTCTTGTGCACTCTCTAGATGTATTATGTCATCTGTCTTCTCTGCCACTTCCCTTTTCGCTGGTCTCGTTCATTGCTAACCGCTGATGTGGAGTAATTCCTCTCCTGGTGCGATGAACTTGTATTGTCAGGCGGTGTGTGCTGTCTAGGCGTTTCGCTGTTCTGTCTTCTCTTTTCCTGGTTCATCGTGCTCGCTGCATTCACCTCTATTGATTTATTAGTATAAGAGTCCCTGTTGCTATGCCTATTTCGGGTGAGCCCTTGGCCTTTTGCTACCCTGGTCAAAGTTATGTTTTTTTTCTGCAGTAGTCAATATCAAGGTCCTTCTGGTCTATATGGAGCCTGTCCTTCACTAACACAGAAAATTTCCCCTCGTTACGAGCCTGTATCATGTCAGGGAGGAGTTCCTTTCTTTTGTACCTTACATCTATGCTGTAATCTTGCGAAAACCTCACCCCCTCCCTCTCAGCATCTTAGCCCTGCGCAACGCCATGTCTTTAGTAAACTTCACTAAGATTGGTTGATTCTTTCCTTTCCCTAGACGGAACGCAGTTTTTTTCCAGCATAGGTTTTGCCACTTTAGGTTAAGTTAGGTTAAGTTAGGTTAGGTTAGGTTAGGTTAGGTTAGATTAGCTGCCATCTTGCGGCGATTTTTGAGAATATGGCAAAACCTATGCTGAAAAAACTGCAGACGGAACACATTATGAAGATGAAGTTCGGAAAGTTCCATTGCACACTCGGAAATATTGCACATAAGACCTATCCGCACTTAGGTCTATCCTGCGCCAAAGTACAAAGACACAAGTACTCAGCCCAAACACGTCACACCATCAACATCCCCTACGGATGTACATAAGGGCACAATAGGTATACACACATCACATATGGTTACCAAAATTTGGTCTGACCGGAGGTTTAGGCTTAATTGCTTGGCACTCCGGGGGTAAGGGTGGGCACACACACACACAAAAAAAAAAAATAGTTCCTTGGTAAAATGATTAAGCACCCGTCCACAAGTGTTTCGTCTTCTCTCCTGGTAGCTTTCCTCTAATCCGAGGATAATGACGTTCCTCATCCTTGCTTCTTTCTCAAGCCTCTATGTTGTCCATTTAATTTCTTTAGTGTAGCGATCTCGTTTTTTAATTCGTTGTATCCGTTTTAATATTGTTAATCCATCCCTTCATATCTTCCAACTTATCGTTGATTTCGTCGAATTTATTAATTAACTTCTCGTCTAATTTGGTTATCAAGTCCGTTAAAGCAGCTACATTCCCACTATCCGCACTATTTTCACCTCTCTTGCCTGAACTTGAGCCAGGATTTGCCTCGATGTCTCCAATTAATAACAGTGCTGCTACTATTAGGAAAAAAAAAACAATTATTAACCGAGGGCCCTATACAGGTCCTTGATGTCCTTGATGTTAGATGTTAGATGTGAAGGCCTATTCTCGCGCGGTAAATTGTTAGGTCAATGCTCATCGTTTCCGTATTCAGCGCAGCTCTGCATAAAGCGTCTAACCTCTTCCACCTCTAATACAAGACTGGTGAAAATATACACCCAAAAGAATTTGTTTAAATCAAATATCAGATTCAATGAATTCTCTTTAGAGCAGCATATAATTATTTTTGTCTGATTTGTGATTTTTCCAGTGAAGGGCTCACTGAAAAATTCAAATAAAGCGTCACAAGGTGTTTCTACTCCTACTTTTGCAGGCCATGAATGTTTAGGAGAACACCTTCAAAGAACTGGATTTGTCACTGGAACAGGGTGCTCTTTGTGTGGAGAAGATATTCTTCTAAAAAAGGCGAACTTTCTACACTGCAGACGACTAGACTCTGAGAAAAAAAAATAGAACGAAAAGATCTAGCGGGACTCTACTGGGAAGCACGAGGACTGTTGGTGCGAAACCAAGCTCCAGCCATTTGAAAACAACAGCAACACTTTTGCAGAAATAAAATCTTTGGTAGTTGGCGCATCTTCTAGGGTAAAATTCGGCAAGTCAATGCTTGAACTCTCATGTTCCTTGATTCTTTCTACATATCCTTTTGGCAGATCCTTTGTTTGTATCTCGTACATTCATTCTTGAACAACTCGCTATTTCTTCATTTTCTTCAGCCTCTGTGGTTTATGAGGGCATATTTTCATTTTCCAACGGTGTAGCATATTCTGTTAGCAGAATCCGTCTAGGTAAATGATCAACATTGCCCCCTGATTCAATATCTGACAGGTCAGAATCGTCATCAGAATAAAATCCAGGTCCTTTTATTGGTGGTATTATACCAATATATGGTATATGTCCCACATCTAACTCGTTTAGTATATCGTCATCATTATCCTGATCATCATCTTGATTTAGAATCTCCGAAATTTTATCAACAGTATGCTCTTATCTGATCATTTTACCAGCGTCTAAAAAGAAAAATGAAAAATAATGTATTAATGTTATAATTTATACGAGTATTAATAGTTTCAAATTCATTTCATGCAAAAAAGGTTACGGGAGAGGTAAAAACTCAAACAAACATTATAAATTAGAATTATAAATAGGCATTGGTGAAAAAAGCTGCCACTTACATTCTGCACTGATTTTAAACAGCATAATAATTATTTTTCTGCTTGTTTAAGTTATCAGCATAAGAAAATCTACTATTATAATAACATTAATATGAACCACTTGTATTACACGAACAGATACAAGCAGTTACTTACGTTATTTTTGCCAGTGTAAAGACATACGAATATTAGGCTACTATTGCTGAAATATGAACAACTAATAAGACGTCGATCAACACAGCTCTTAAGGGCGTCTAGCTGGCTATGGCTAATTAAATAAATTGCTAACATTGTTTCGAACTGTACAGAGCATAAGTTTAAAATTAACAAGATTATTGAAGGCAATGATGTTTCCAGTGGACTTTAATGAGTTAAAAATTGCATATACAAGGGTCATTAAAAAAGTTCTGCACACTGTAAGATAGAATGGAAGAAAATAATTTATTTTGCAAAATACCTTCGCAGGCCTTCAATATAATCTTCATTCTTGCTTATGACAGCTTCCCAACGTTTTGGCAAATTTTGTATTCCGGATAGGGTACCTTCATTGTTGAGCTGTCTGATTGCTTAGGTCACCTCACTGGAAGCTTCATCAATTGTATCAAAACGTTTTCCACGGAGTGGTTCCTTCAATTTGGGAAATAAATCAAAGTCTGATGGGCTCAAATCAGAACTGTATGGTGGGTGGGGAAGTTTCCCATCCATAGACGTGGAAAACGTTTTTTTTACAATTGATGAAGCTTCCAGTGAGGTGACCTGAGTAATCAGACAGCTCAATAATGAAGGTGCCCTATCCAGAATACAGAATTTGCCAAAACATTGGGAAGCTGTCATAAGCAAGAATGAAGATTATATTGAAGGCCTGTGAAGGTATTTTGTTAAAATAAATTATTTTCTTCAATTTTATCTTACAGTGTGCAGAACTTTTGAAATGTCCCTCGTATGATAAAGAAATACTGCTTGTAACCGGTTGTATCAGCATTAAGACTGATACAACATTCCAGGGTATGGCATGCTAGTGGCTCCGCTTGGTCAAGGTTTAATTCCTATTTAACTCTTTAATTAGTAAATTAGAATAATACAAATTTAAGTAAGAATATCGTTGAGAAACATAAATACATCAGAGTCAATATTAATTACATAGCCACGTATTATGGTTATTAATATTACATTAGTAAGAAAAGGGGATAAAGTGGTTAATGAGCTGAACTGTGAACGTATGACCAATACTAGCTTTACATTATAATCTAAAACTAACCTTAGTTATTCTAATTACAAGTTTATGGACATATATTTAGCAAGTGAATCAGATTATTAATCCCAACAGCCCCCCTTTCATGCTACTTATGTCATTTGTCTCTTTTTGTCTTCAAAATAAAATAAAAATATGTTTATTCATTTCATCTCTTTTCGGGAAGTGCAAACTAGGATATATCGTTGGTTAACGTATTAGCGGTAAGCGAACCCCCAGACGTTCTGTCAATGACCAAACCACAGATATAACTGCAAGTTCGTTTATACTTGTGAACCATTCCGTAGAACTCTAATTTTCTAACGAACAAGAGTTAGCACATCCGTTTTGCAATCGGCTGAAGGCTACACCTATCGAAAGATTTGGTGCAATAGCCTATCTGGCAAGTATGACTCACTTGAAATGAAAATAAATCGTGAATTTTGACACATGCGAGTGTTGGGCAACAGGAGCTGAAAATGTTGTTCGATAATGCCAAACGCTGACCAGGTGAAGAAGCCTCTTGAGAGAATACTGCAAGGTGCACAAATCGGGTACATAAAGAGGTACAGTATTATTTGTTAACATGGATGATGTTAGCGAAGCAACGCGGTTTAGTTAAAAATCAACAGAAGACTATACAGTGTGTGAGTCACAATATGATTCCAAACTTGACTAGCGCACAGCGGCTTCTGTTCCCCATATGAGATAACTAAATAAGCTGCAGAATAACTCTCTGAGAAGTCTGGTATTAAGATTAATGTCCCAAGAACAGCTGATCTGCAAAAGAATCAACTGAATGGGCCAGAGAAGTCATGCGAGGATAACTTCACAAACACACCTTCAAGATTTTTGTCATCTAACGAATCTGATTCCGAAGTACATGATTAAGCTTTAGAAAAGGGACCAACAGTCTGGAAAACCAAGAACCAACCTCTTCAATTTGAAACCTACAAATTTGTGTATGCTAACTCAAGGCCTCATGAGGAAGGTGAGTGTGGGATTCGCAATCAATTATATGAAATTATCTTGTGGTTGTCAGATGATCTATTAAAATAAAACCATAATGATGAATTATATGGTGAGAAAACAGGGAGGGAAAACGATTGAAGATTGTTGTAAGGATCCGAGAAAAATCCTAAAAATCTCGACTGTCGAATATGGCTCCAGCCTCACTGATAATCGAAATTTGTTTCCGGTTAACGTGAGCTGGCACTAAGCCTGTGGGACGACAAACCATGGATTACTGTAATTGACATGCAAGTCAACTTACGATAGGTTAAATCCTGAGAGACTTAAATTAACTGTCTTTACTAATCACGTGGAGGGTCACAGGTCAAAAATAAAAAAAAATATTTTCCTTAAGAATACTGCATTTGTAACGATGGGGACTCCACAGCAATTCATGTTGTTGCGAGTCGTAGAAGAGAAAAAATGCACTGTGATGAAGCTTCTATAGGGATTCTTGACAAACTACATGGTGTGCTATTGCCTAACAAACATGATATCGATTGCATCTAAGCGTAGACGTCATTCTACCAAAATCAAACTTTAGAAAAACGTTCATTAGAGGGGAAATTTAAAAAATCTGGACCTTTTTCTATCCTGGTTTGAAAGAATGTTTCAGCGTGAAGGTCACACAGTTCCACAGTTTGTAAATTGGGTAGTTGTTATTCAATGTCAGAGTTCTGCTCTTTAGGCATATTTTATCGCAGTTACAGATTTTTGATATTATTAATCCATGATATACGTTATGTTTGAAAAGCACTATCCAAAATCCAATGCTTTTATCTTGTAGTAGGCCTACATGGTGATCGTGACAAAACTAGAAATCAAGATGGCACGGGAAAACACGTTTCACGATAACTATAAACTGAAAAATTTGTTTTCGGAATGATATCTGTCTGCGCGAATTTCTGTTTGTATTTCTGTCTATTTTTCCGTCTGCCTGTCCATCTGTGAAGGCCTGTTATGGGTAAACGCTTTTGTATTTTGTTATATTGTCATTGATGCTTTCTTGTGCAATTCCTGCTGCTCTAGAATTTAGTTTCTTTTCTAAAGTATTACTGTAAGGACGGACTAGTTTTTATGAATTTTTTTCAAGGTAGCAGGTATAGCAGGTGTAGCACGACATCATATTTATAGCTCTACTGATTCCATAACAAAAGTTAACTTTCCTCCAAATTTTTGCGTATGATCTAGTGCCGCATGTCTCAAGTACAAATTCTTTAAAAGTCACATACCAGGGCATGAAAACGTGTCGTATAACTGAGATTATTATGGTATTGTTACAAACTTATCAATCGAATTTCAAATTTCAAAACGTTAAGTTATATTTATGTCTGAAATGCATTTCGTTTGTTACCTATGTCCTTCAGCATATTTATTATATATTTTCACTAAATAATGTTTATACCAACAATGAACTTTTACTTTATGCGTCCTGTAGAATGGCGTCATAATTAAAAACATTTAATTTGAGAAAAACCCATTACATTCCATCGAATATTAGTAATCTCACTAATAATTTCTGTATTGACTATGGAACTAAAATCCAAAGAATAAAGTGACATATAGATTTTTAAAACATTATGGAAAGCTGTATAATCAAATACTAACTAGTACTACATGCCACATTATATTTTAATTTCATTTAGTCTACAATAAAACAGATATGGGAATGTTCACATAAAAACAATCAATATATTTGTATATACATATATATAATTTAAAAATTTGTAGGCCTACTTTATTGAATTAATTAAAAAATGAAAGTACCGCCGTATCGAGACGAAATCATACATTGGTACTGACTATCGAGTATCTACAAAAACAGTATCAACTCGTCTATATTAAGTTAGATGAAGTTACGGTACAGTAATTTAGTATGTTATGTCACATTACGTTATATTACGTTACGATAGGTTATGTTATGTCACATTGTAGGCTTCATGTCATGTCATAACATGTTATGTTATGTTATGTTACATCAAGTTGTGTTGAGTGTTAAGTTACAATAAAATTTAGATAGTGGAGCGTGTAAATTAAAAGTCCTTAGTTCTTTTGCAACATTCTGCAGCGCATTGGCCAATTAAGAGCAAAGAGTGAGCAGTACAGGTTGGCAAGCGAAACCAAAAAGGATTGACGACTTAATTCGTGCGTGTAAATCGCTTAGGTCTATGAACCAGACATACTGATGATACTGTCGTAGCAAACCAAGTTCCTCGGATTTATGTACAGGATTTGGAAGGAAACGCAAAAGTCTCTCTAAGTACGTAAAAGAAAGTCTAACCAGTCGACACGTGACAAATCAGATGCTGAATCTACTATGATTAATATAGTGCTGCTAACTTTAAAGACTAAGTATTTCGCGTTTAATTTCCGTAACAGTAAGGCATGAATGAGCTATAAGAAAATCTGATATTGGGTTAAACAGCCCCGAAAATACGAGCATGGTTAAATAAAAAACTTATTCATTTCGATTGATTTGTGCAAAGAAGTTGAAAAGCCGTTAAATTAACCTTTCTTGTGGCACCTTAAAACACGTTACTCAGTAAATCTTGCACATTACATCCTAACCTTGTACAAAGGCCTTACGACTCGCAAACGATCCAGTAACTTGGCTAGAGAAAGGAAGGCAAGGATAAAGTGAATTCTAACAATGCAGCAGTTACTAAAAAAACTCGTTTATTGAATTCACTCCGAAGCTCAAAATTAGGACGAAAGGGAGGCATACCACTTTAAATAGCTTACTGTTAAAGATGATAGGCTTACCTATAATTTTTTCTCCGTGCCATGAATCTCTCTTGAATTATGATTTTGTAAGACTAATTTAATGTATGGCTTCAGGTACACTATAATAATTTTTTATAAAAACCATAATCATCATCCAAAATTTGGCATTCAATATGGCGATAGTGGCAGTAATAGTAGTACAGTGCAATTTTTTATACTTGGTACTGCTCAGAGAAATGCGCAGTAGCAAGGAAGTTTCCATATAGAAATATTGTCATTTGGAGGGGTGTTGATTTATTGGTTTGCCAGACTTCAGAGCAGTCACATCGTGCAAACTAAGGTATAAGTCTACGGCTGCAATGACTGGCGGGAGGGGAAGGTGACTTGTATCTCTGAATTCAACTCCCACCTCTGAATCCCCTTCCCCAATCATGAGTTCCACCATTGCCAGGAAGAAAAAATACTGTACATTGTTACGGTAGTAGGCCTACATTAATGTTTACACAATTCAATATTTACATTACAAGTTTAACAATTTATAGAGAAGACTGGAATACGAATTTGAATGTAATTACTTAGAAGATAAGAAATAATAACATCATACAATATATAGGTATACCCAGGTACACATAAACCTACAAACATGTCCAAATACAAAATGAACCGAGTTACAAAATTCAGTAACGAATTAGTACAATAGACTATACGGTACCGGTAGTATAGGTTGAAACTGAGTTCAGTATAAAAACAGTTGCCTAAATGGTACAATTTTAGTGTTAATTTAAATGTAATTTCTGACTTAAAGTTGAAAATTTTGGAGCACAATTAATGAGAGATGATTTAGAGTCGAGATGTGTGCTTAGAAGATGTTATAGGCCTACTGCTTTAGTTCCGTGTTTTATAGGAATCATAATCAAAATTAATTTTGGAAAGGTTTCTGTGTGAATTGGTAAAAGTGCAGTTTAGAAAATGGTAATGAAAGGGAAAGGGAGGATTTTATGCTCTTTGGATAAAGTTTTATGATGCAAAAGTGGGGCCTGGAAATGTCCATATGATAATAATTTACCACAATGTTCAATGTATTTTAGTGATTTTTGTTCTCATTCTATTCTTAAAACGGTCGGCTCGGGTGGCTCCAGGTCAATGCTGGCCCAGGTCGATGACATTTATTCATGCATAGGCCAGGGCGTGTTAAGTACGCCCTGCATAGGCTAACCGTGATAGGCCTTGGGTGCCGGACGCAGACCAAATGCCACCAATCCTGCCATCTGACCATGTATATGACGTAGCGGTCTGATGGTAGGCCTAGTCCCTTCAGGGATGCAGTTAGTTAGATAAGCGTCATAGGCCCATGTCTGAAGATTTCCAGGCATGCAAAATAACTACCTGACAAAATTGTGGCACATTCGCTAAGATCAAAGCCCAAGGAGTAGTAGGCAAACACCCTCTTCATTAAATATGCATAAAATCAATTGACCCATTCCCAGAACATAATGTAGCCTATTAAGCATAGGCCTATAGCCAACACTTATTCCGTAGCTTAGATATAAGCTATCTACAATTTGATGTAGCTGGTATTCTATAATTTTAGATACTACAGTTTTAATCTAGTTCTTACAAGGAAGATTTCTTGTCATATTAGGTCTATTCATACATGAAATTCATGCAATGTAACATGGGCATGCAACATTTAATTGCACTATTCCAAATCTTGAGAAGTTTTTAAGATGAAAGGAATGTCGAAAGTGCTTAGTAAATAAATCAATTATGAAATTTTATTTAAAGCGAAACACATGTATGAGAGACTCTCATGTTAGTTGACCTAATAATTTAATAATAATAATAATAATAATAATAATAATAACAACAACAACAACAATAATAATAAAGGGAATTACTGGGAATGCCTAATGGCTGTAATACAATTATTATTATTATTGTTATTATTATTATTTTTATTAGCCTAAGTGGTGCCTGTTATTTTGAACAAACAAATGAAGTGCTGGAAGTATATATCGTGATATTTTCCTGGCTGAATAGGCCTACGAAAAGCCTTCAACTTGAGAGGTAATAAGTTTAATCAAGAGAACAATAAAGAAAGAAATTAAGAAAATAACTCAGCCACAATATTGTATGCCCACTTGGAATTTAGTAAAAAAATCATTATCATATTTATGGACCATGGACACAGTGTCTGTTTTAAGCAAGGGACTTCCAAGAACAATGGAATTGATGCCAATCATTGGAAAACAGCATAAACTTATAAGAAAATAAAATAACAATTTTAGGGATGTCATTCCTCAATAATCTAAAATTCCATTCATGAATTAAAACGCTAATTCAAGCTGTGAATGATGAGGGGAATTCCAGGCAATTTTTTTCATCTTAATGTGTTTTCATTCTAATAAGGTCTATGCCTATTATAAACAAATGTCAGAGCCTTAGAAGTGGAATGAGCCTTTTATGATACAGAGTTCCAAGTAGGCCTATTCCGTTATTTGCATTGGGCTCGTTAGGAAGAGGCAGAAATTGTCCTTTACGTTTTCAACATCAGGAAGTCTTAAAGAAAATTATTGAATAACCATTTCAATAATCTTGCGAAATATATATATATATATATATATATATATATAGATATATATATTTATATATATATATATATCTATATATATCTATATATATCTATATATCTATATATATCTATATCTATATATATCTATATATATATATCTATATATAACTTAGATATATATTTGACCTTGAGAGTAGTAATTTATGCCTACGGTAACGCGCTCTTTGAAGTTCATACTGTAATAGGCTATTTATTACATTATTTCCGCGGGTTTCAGTAACAACTTCCATGTGGCCCGCGGGACGCCTATTGGATAGGCCTCATGTAAGTAATGAATAACAAACAGATTTGCATTTCTTGATAAAGTAAGAACCTCAAACTTCACCCTCCAACTGAACCAGCTTAAAAAAAAATGTCATTCAAAATAATCTAGATTGGTATGTGCACGCGAACTAGGCCTATACAAATAAACTAAAAACAAAACGAGAGGGTAATTATTGATGCAAACATAAATCAAACCTTCAGAGAGAAAGAGAAAGAGAGAGGGAAACAGAGATAGTGAGATGACGAGAGGGGAAAGAGAAAAACAAAGAGAGAGGAGAGAGAAATCATTGCTAGGCATATGGAAGGAAAGAGTTCTGTTCTTTTTTTATAAAACAGGTACTATGTAGCCTTCAAAAGAGTTATTCAAGGTCAGTTTGTAAAACTCTAAATCACTTTCATTCTAAGCAGTACCCTTCTTCCAGAATTCTTCAGACAAAACCTGGACGATGTTTAATGCCACACGAGGCTGTAAACTTAGTCAAGTTCGAAACAAGAAACCTGACAACGTGTTCATGCATTTAAACTTTTATTGAGGTTGAACAATATAACTCCCTTTAAGATAAAAACGAGAGTGACAATTACCTATCCTCAGGGATCGATGACCTGGTTCAATGCCCCGTAAACGTACGCAGCCATTCAGTGGAAATCTATAGATCGTTTTCCGTCTTTACATTTCAATGTTACTATTTGAGCGGATTGTCAAGAAGCGTTTCTGAAAGGCTGAACGTTCTTTGCTGTGTTTTTCTGTAACTTTGAGTAGAAAGTAGGAAATAAAAGATAGGAAGAGAAGGAAAACGCAGGTACGTAAGAATGCTGCTTACTGAATTTAAAAAATACTGAGGTTTTTATACAAGTTATTAAGTTCACAAAATAAAACAAAAACTTCTCATAAATATATACGGTACTTATTACAAAGTTCAAAGAATGCTACTTGTATCTCTACATATCCAATGTTTCAAGCTGTCTTCATTTAAGCCTGAATCTTTACTCGAAAAATGTAGCCTACTTAATGGTCCCCAAAATGAAGTGCTAAAGTTTTCGTAAAATTTGTCCTAGAAATATGTTATTTTAGGAGCTTATGATATCAAAACATGATTCAGCCAATGTGAATAAAATGTAAACACGAGTTTCTGTAAGAAAAGGCATTTGATTGTGAATAGCCTTTTTGACTTAGTAATTAGTGCAAATTGAATATCTATACTAGGCCTATATTTTGGTATGTTCGAAGCCCCAAGCATATTATTGGCTCTCGAGCGGCCGAGCTGCCATAAGCACAGTAAATGAACTGGGCCTACACTTTTCAAAACGAATACTGGGTCGTTTCGTAGCCTACGTGTGAGGTATCAAAAAAACAAAAAACAAAAAATAAATAATATTAATAATAATAATAATAATAATAATAATTCACTCGGGTTTGACTCATTACCACACCGTTGTGTGTTGTGCCTTATAAGTAGGCCTGTTTTGGCTAAAACGTATAATTAAAATGTAATATTAAAAAGTCGAAGAGAACGTTTCGTTTCAATATCTCGATTCAAAGCCCTATAAGCAATTCATTCAATGAACAGTCCATAAAAATCCAGCGATTATGTTCAACTTGGAAGCCAAAATTAATATTGTGCTGTATTGTTATAATTGATATGGTCGTGCTAAAACTATGGTATAATCTATGTTCAGTGAATCATATACAAACATCGTTAATTGCAAGTACATTTTGTTAAATCCGCATATATTTTTATTAATTTGTCACGTAAACAACTGTCTCATGGTGAACCTAATAACTTAGCTAAATTCGAGGTTTTATGGTTGTTGTAAAGAAAAGGGGGAAGTGCTGAAGTCCCATGTGATTTAGTTAATAATTGAAATAACTGACAGAAAACTTGTTTCTCTAGTTAAAAAATAAATACACGTCCAGTCGGATGTCAGTTTCCTCTAACTTAAGCCTAATGAAGCCGATTTTTAAATACGGTGGTCTTATCCAGTTTTCAATAAAAGCTCTTAATTTATTATTGGTAAGGTTAGTCCTAAAACTTAAAGGAACGGAGGATAAAAAAATTATAACCAATTCTATGCAGCCTTTCTCATAAACATGTAATGTAAAATTTTGATCGAACACGATGCCCTAAGTATTTAACTTGCCCGAATTATTTCAAAGTGGGAATATACATTTCGAAGAAGTATAACATTCAAAATATGAATTATGAAATTGAAATAAAATGATAATAACGTGAACTTAAACAAATAATCCTTTTTATTTTATTTTTGTTAATAGAATTTAGAAAATTATGTTTAGGCCAAAATCATATTACATGGTAGATTCAAATAAGTTTTACTCTAAACTATCTTTAAACTATAATATCATTCATTACATAAAAAGTAATTCCAAGCATGTAGACTACTATTACAATACAAAAACTAAATGGTTTTCTAAATTTGTTTAATTGTTTTTTTTAATTATTTGAATTTTATCAAAACAATTCATGTTTTTAAATTGAGTTTATTAAACTATAGAAGTTAAGAGTTTCAGATGTGTCTCCTCTTAATCTTACGAGGACTGCTACTGAATGCTCTGACAATGTAATTTTATTCATTCTTCACTCAATCTACTCGTCGTTGAATCCTATGGTTTGCAAGGGTTGTAGTACTTCATCATTATAACAGGTCGAAATGTTCACAACGTCGGGACAGGAATAGTTTAAGTTATTACGATTCTAATAAATCTATTAATACCGCCTCTGAGTTTTATTACTCTCAGCTGGAAATAATATTAAGAAGTGTGATGTGAACTATCAAAATAGTTTTTCAGCTTTGCAAAGAATTAATCAACAGATCATAATCTACGGAGCTTCAAAGTTTCATCCGCCTGGAACAAACCCTTCTAAGATTTTAAAAATGACAGCAATTTAATAACTTATAACGATAACAATGAATTTTGAAAGAGTTTGTGGAAAAATTCCCTTTTAACATATTTCTATAGAGCCTATGCTAGGTTTAAAATTTGAAGGTTTCTAAAATTTTAAGGTATTTAAAATATTAAGGTTTCCACAATGTTTTCGGTTTTAATTTTTTAATATTACTAAATCTGCAATTGCTGATCCTTTTATAAATAACAAATAATATGTAAACAATAAGTTTCCAAAATTCAATAAATTTGAGATTTGAGAAAATATAGTAGGCCTATTTTCTTTAATCTCTGGACATATATCTAATAGATATATAAGCATTCATGAACCACAGATTATTGTCTCTGTTGGACACTACATGAGAATATTATAGGAGAAAAATTCCTCCGGCATAGGAGAGAAGTTCCATCTGGCGCTGTGAATTGAGCTCCGGCTTAGCTCAGTTGGTAGAGCATTGGCGCGAATAGCCAAAGGTCCTGGGTTCAAGTCCCAGTGCCGGAGGAATTTTTCTCCTATAATATTCTCATATATCTAATAGCCTATAGGTCGTATTGCCCTTCAGCATTTTTCTACCTAATGAAAAATACTGCAGATCATTTCTAGATGTTGTGTTTTAATATGAACGAGGCGATGGATTTTGAAAAAACGCTCCCTTTAACAAGTATCAAGGTGAGAACTGATCAAATTAAGTTTAAGCGAGAGTGTACCGAACTAGGAAAAGAGTTGTTCAACGTAATCTTTTTCCTTCAGAGAGAAAATAGAAAGAAAGAGAGAGAGAGAGAGAGAGAGAGAGAGAGAGAGAGAGAGAGAGAGAGAGAGAGAGAGAGAGAGGCGGAATCCAGCGATCTAGAATTTAACTTGCCCCGAATACACTCCCTGCAACCCTGTGTGACACGACGTTTCCTACAGCGATGGCTAAAGTAGGCCCGCCGACCAGTGCGGCCCTCAGGGAGCTTCAACGCAGCTCGCGATTTGAAAGGAGAAAAATAGGCCTATATTCTTATTTGATTGTTTTTCCTCCTATTGCATGACTCTATGGCGAATTTTAACATAACTTCAAGACTTTAAGCATTGAACAAGCCTTGCTCATTAATTCATTTACTGTGGACTGCAAACAGTAAGACCGGGCATTCAGTACAAATAGTTGAGTTGGTACGTACATCCAATTGTTGTTTTTTAACGTCTCAAACTCGAATTCTACAAGTCCTGGCCGAATTTAAGTTTCCAAATTCGGATTTCTCCTCAACAGAAGGTTATCGCACAATTAAGGAAGGTCATTGCGTAAAATTTATAAAGTAATTTTTCGCACGTTCATTTCTCCTGGAATATCAGTATATGGTCATTCATATCAGTCTCATATATTGTGCTTTTGTTTAATTTTAAAAATGTCATATTCTCAAACAAATTATACCATAGGCTTTCAATAGCCTATAATCTAGAATTTGTTTCTCAGTATACTTAATAATATGAATAAAAACGCTGGAAAGCTGTATTTTAGGGATGTGCCCTGAGTACAAAGAAAAAAATTCTAAATAAAACATTTTATGGCATCTATTGTATACAAATTATTTTTCAATTTCAAAACCAGCAAAAATATTATTAAGTTAAAAAAATAAACAATTTTTAATCTATCATTAGCGACTTATGACTATTACTTGTGAGTGAGATGTCTACACAAGAGAGCTTAGCAAGATTTGTATAATTTTTCACGAGGAAATAGCAGTATACTAAAAGATTGTATAAAGGCCTACAACGGTTTACCTTATAGGATATTGCGAATTATTTAAATTTTAATATTTAATGTATTGTATAAGCCTATTATAGATTAGACATCATTATAAGAAATTGAATTATTGTCGTGGTGTAATGATCGCTTTGCTGAAACGCTGCTAATTTGTCGCTGGAAATTATCATTCATTATGTATGAAACTGCTGAAATTAGGAAAAATACGAGACTGACATTCTTTCGGAAGAAGAAACCTAAATAATATAATGTCAAGAAAGCTAAGGTTAATATGTAGAATACGGAGCAGTAATATGTGTAAGAGAACTATATAGTATTATCATTATTTGTTTATTTTTGCAGGGAATAAATGTTAAAAAAATGTGTTCATCTAGGAAAAAGTGCATAAAATTAAATAACTGTTGAAAGGAAACCTTAATTTTGCAAAGTGAATAATAAATTAATAACTTTTTTTTCCAGATATGTGCATACTATGTTAAAAAAGCTCGTAGGATAAGATAAAACTCATTTTAATGCCATACTTTTCCAGTTATTCAGAGTACGTCATATCATTACCATTACTTTTATGGATATTCAAAACTTGCTAGATTGCTTAAGTTACAGTTTGTACAGTGAATAGGTTACTTGTGGTTCCACAGAAGTGATTCATCAATTCTAACCCCTGTCAGTCGCCTACCTCGCCCACTCGCATACCACCTTATCTACACACTCTCCCTTTCTTTCCTCATTCTTACCCCTTTATGGCCCTTACTTCAAACTCCTTGCATCATATTGTCTTGCCTGGAGGAAAAAATACTCTTTTTACCTTTGTTATAGGCTGAACAAAAATCTTTCTGCAGTTTACACAACATAGGAAATGTACAAAAACTTGTTTTCCTTTTCTTTATTGTGAAGCTATAGTACGAGGTGATGGCTGCATATTACGGAGAGGACAATAAAAAGATGAAATAGCTTATCGGCACAAGATTCCTCTGAGGAATTTTGTAGCCTATAGATACAAAGTTCTGTTTTTCTTACTTTGCTTCAAAAGGCATCTGTAAAAACGAGTTCCACCGCTGACATATGAATCGATGATTGCAGAAAGGACTTATGTCCTTAAAGTAAGTCTCCATCTGAAAATATAACTATCGTATGTTCATTCGAGCGATTTTACAGTAAAACTAAAACTAATCTCAGAAGCGCTACATCCATTGTGGGACTAGGTCTACCATCCGACCGCTGCATCATCTACCAGTGCACTGAAATTATACATGTACAGAAAAACAAGGTATGTTAATAAAATCCCTTTACCAAGAAGTTATAACTGGTGTACCACAAGATTCTGTATTTGGATCAATTTTATTCATATTGTACATTAATGACACACCATTAGGTGACTGTTTTAATACTAGGCCTATTACATAATCCCGACTTTAATACAGTAACTTATAATTTTTCGAAAAATCCTTGAACTCTCTTGAAAATTGGGTAAAAATACAATACCAGTATTACAAAAGTTCTTCCAAGCAAATAATCTTGCTATGAATATGAATAAAACAAGGATTTTTTTTAAATGTTAATAATATAATTAATTAGATGAGGTGGAGCACTTAATATAGATATGATTACTCTCTAACACTCTTTTCTGGGAATCCAACTTGACAACAGGTTATCTTGGGATAAATATATTAATAAAGTATGTTCAACAATAAGCAAGAAGAGTTATGTAGATAATAAAGTTATGAAGTTACTGTAGGCCTATATACGATACTGTGTATAATTTATCCACATCCTAGTTATGGTATAGGAGTGTGCGGAAGCACTGAAGGTGGGTCTATTCATATAAATAGGATATTCGCGTTACAAAAGAAAATTATTAGAATTATGTACAGTATTGGAAATTGGGTGTCTTGCAAGAGAATTTTTCGTTTACGTAATATTCTTACTGTATATTCTCTCTTTGTATATAAAGTAATATCACTTGTGGTAAACGATTTAGAATTTAATGTTAAAAATAAAAAGGTACATAACTAGGGTTAGGGGTAGTAGTAGTATAGATCTACATAGAACATGTACAAATAAGGAAAAAAGTAGTTCATGATCCCTTTAATATAGGTGTAATGCTGTAACTTACAATAAACTTCCATTGACTATAAAACAGAGTAGGAGAAATAGCTTTAAGAAAATTACTAAAACTTTATCATATAAATTAAAGATGTAGCCTAAGTTATACCGAGATGAATAATGAAACTTGTTTTCTAATTTTATCATTATTTTAGTCTTAGCCATGTGACTCTTAATACTATTACTGGTACCCTATGATCCCCAGGTGGGGCGAAGGGGCCTCCAATGGAGGTCGCATTACCTATACTAATTTTGATATGCTTATTTTCCGAGAGAGGGTAGAGGGACAGGTGGTAAGCCCATCGCCTCGCAACCCCCCTCTGGAAACTAAGTATTTCTTGGACGTGAAAGGGCCGAGAAATTTTGTCCAGAGGCTCTAATTTAGGCTTGGAGTTCTTTTACGTGCCGTAAATCTACGACACGGGACCCGCAGCTTAAAGTCCCTCCCGAAGGACTCCGTGCCCAGGATTTTTCTTAATACTATTGGCTACTATTATTATATTATTCACTATATAATATAACTGTACTTCATGCATATAGTTATAGTCAACTTGTGTTCTAATTTTGTAACCTTCTTAATAGACTAGGAGATATTACTGACTATAATTGTTAACTGTAACTAGCCTACTAGAATTTCTGTGTATATTGATGTAGAATCTGTAATAGGCCTATGTTTGTGTCCTGACCATGTCCGACAGAATGATTGTAGTATCTATGAACGAAATAAACTATCAAACTAAACCATAGGTAGAAAACAGGATTGGAAGGCATGTGGTCAGCATACCCACACCCACGGCCATTATCTATGGTTTTTCTGACTGCAATCGCTACTTCGTTATCAATTAGCTTCTCAGTTGGTGTGACGGGTTGAGTGCATCCCCTCAGAAAAATCCGTAGATCTGTAGATCTATAGTCAGCATTTCATATACAGTTGCTTAGCCTAAGTAATTTAAAATAGATTTAGTTCATGTTTCTAGCTCATACAGCCTATTTAGTTAATGAAACAAATATTGTTTTCATCCTCTTTTCAAGTATACGCTGAGGTTTATTCTTCACCCGTAAGCAAGAAAGTAGAAGATGATAAAATGGCGCGATTTATCTTCCCCAGGAAAGCGGGGTCAAGAGTGAACTAATTCAACACCACAGGGTGTTTCTAAATAAATCAAACGATGGAAAACATATTTCAAATCATTTTTTTTTTTATGAACCTAGAACAAAATATGAGAGTATGCTATCCTAGTGTTACTCGACAAAAAGAGATCACAGAAAGAAATCTGCCGTTTGTATGATGTATGACGAAATATATGGGGGACGTGGAGGAAATGAAATTGCTTCCGTTTTTACTTTCTCGCATATAAGTAGTGTAGAGAAAGTAGGCCTATTGTGATCGTAAAAATAGAAATCGTGATAACACCGGAATTAGGCTACATGTTTCACGATGCTGAAAAAAGTGTTTTTGGAATGACGTCTGTCCGTCTGTCTGTGGACAAGCACAACGGGTAAACGGTTCATTGTATTTACTTTATCCTATGAATTAAGGATTTTTTTTCGGAATTTTATCGAACCGCCCAGAATTTGAGTTTTATAACTGAAATATTAAGGAAAGTTGTCATGAAAAATTTTTGAAAAATTTTGTTTTTTTAAAAATTGGCTCTAACGATTAAAAAAAATGTAAAATTGGAAACTCTTATCCATGACTAACAAAATGGCTATATTCGTTTTTTTTTGCAAATATGACTTAGAGGATACTTTACTCGTAACCATTTTCAATTTTTCTATTCTATCTCCATTACATTGGGCAATTATGGAAACTTAGCACAGTCAAGTTGTAGAGAAAATTAAAAAGAATATTTTGTTAAATACATTTCTTTATAAAATTAATAGGTATCAAAATAAAAACGAAATAATGTGACATACATGCGAATTTCAGAACATAATTTTGATTAGAATATGAATGGTATTGTTGCCCATAGTAACAAGAATACTATAATCTAATTATTGTTGTGAAATGTAGTCAGTTCATCACAGTCTAATGAACGCACCAAAATCAATTGGAGCGAGGTGGTATAGGGTAATAGAGAAGAGGTCCTGGGTTCAAAGCAAACTTCATGGCCACCCAAAGTTACCAGTAGGATTTTGTAATAACTCATACGTGCAGCATTTGTTTCTATTGTTTGGCTAATTAGCCCAGTAGAATTAAAATCCAAATCGGAAATAATTGCTACAAAAGGTTTTATTGTTTTAATGGCTTCATTTGTTGCCTAATATGACTATCCTAGGTTTTCCCCATCGGCGGAATTGTGCTTAAGTGGTGGGGGTTAAAAATGTGACTCCCAAAGGGGTATTTTTTCGGTTTGACGGTTATATCTCGTAAAAGACTCACGATATCGAAAACATGGTCGTATTAAAAGTTGTAGGGCATTAAATTTTGCATTCAATGAGACTAAACACATATTTTTTGAACAACCCGTTTTAATACTACTGCTCATCAAAGTTGGACAAATTTTACATATTTATGAAAAAATTTCGTTTTAACTTCTGCTTTTTGGTAATATCATCTAACCTAACCCATGTATCAATAAAGTGGTCCATACAAAAGTAATAAAGGAATAAATTCTGCGTTCGATGAGATTAAAAGTGAATTTGTTCTACCAGCCGTTTCCGTATTGTTCTATCTTAAAGTTTGGCCAATGATGCAGTTGGAATGAGGAAGACTCTCAAGGCAGTGTTATACCTTTTGTAGCAATTATTTCCGATTCGTCTAATTTTTTGGTTTTACGCTACTGGACTATATATCTCAATGTATCCAGCATTTTTGCCTTTGAGATTGAGGAAAGCATGCAAACCCCAAGTTATTACTATTGTTATTATTTCACGGTAAAAGCATTGAACATAAAGATCGACCCTGATGCTTTTCGTTCTACATACCGTAAATAAAATGTAATTGTTGTCTCTATAATTTACTTTTTTCTGTGCTAGCCTTTAACACGTAGGCTATATGCGAGGAAGTTCGTGCAACATATTTTTGCACTATTTATTTTTTAAGTGGGTGGAATTTGTTTTGCCTGCCATTACTGAAAAACATACTGTTTTGTAGGTCAATTATTCATCGGTTTAATTGGAGCGAAATCATCCTCGAATACGATATAGTCCAATACGATAGGCCCTATTAAAAACAAGAAATTTTGTTGTCCATGTAGGGAATTTACTTGTACTCAGAAAGGCATAACCGATAGTAGAAACCTAACGGAAAGTATAATTAAACAAGCAAATGAGTCTAAATATCTAAATAGGACCTTGAACTTGGCCATGCTTGGAAGAGTAAACATTCAGAAGAGTAGACCTATAAGTTCAGCTGATAAGCAACTGTAGTGCTGTTAAGAGGCATTGTCTAGAATTGTTTGCTGTATCAAGTTTTGTGAAACAAACGAGCAAACGAGTTGGCATTAGGAGGGCATAGTGAAAAGGCAGATTCTGATAATCAAGGTATACTCCTCAACATGGTATATTCACAAGTGAAATACATTCGATGTTCAAGTCACATTTGGAGAGTTCTTTGTCACTCAAAGCCTTAAAAATCAAAATGAGCGACTGAACTGTAATTATGACTAGACGAAAATTAAAAGTAAGAATAGCTCCTGTCCTGAAATTGTGTGAAATGTATGCGTGAGAGTTTTCCCAGTGCTCGACAAAGACAAGCTAAAAAGAGAACTCACTATGTTATTTTAGAGACAACAAATTAGAATCACGAGTGGCTCAGGCAAGATCTTGCAGTTTCTTTTATTTGAGAACTTACAGGCATCATTTTCAAAAGTGACGAAAGTACTAGACTATGCATAGCCGTCACCTTACCAACGACAGCTTCAGAAAAACGGCATCTCTCGTGTTTGAAAAGAGTAATACCTTGTTTTAGGAATGCGATGGAAAGAGAAACTGGCCGCATTAGCTATGTTGTCCATTGAACGATTTTGCCTAAGGAAATACCGGAATTTTATAGGCTAAGAAGGTGATTAAAAACTTCCCTGCCTACAAGATGAGATGCATGGAGTTAAACTATAAGTAAAGTAAGTTGTTTGGTTAGGCCTAAAACGTATTTTTGCATGCAGAACCCATTCAACTGAATACCCACGAGCAGCTCGCTACTGTATAAGTTATAGGCCTAACAAACTGGTTGATCAGTTAGCCTATCCGTGTTTAAGTATCGTCATTTAGGAGAATGAGTTGCACATTTACTGTAATGTTGCGAAACATATAGGCCTAAAGTTGTGTTGTAAATTGTAAGCCTATAATGTAAAATAGATATGTTGTCACGTAGCGAATGGCTGCGTGCATAATAGACGATAGCAAACCATTTCTAAACAAAGGAAGGGTTGGGGAGACTTCGATTAATCGATATTGAACCCTGTTATGACTATCGATACTGCCCTGAATTTATTTGAATTCCAGAAAAAAGAGAAGTGCGCATGCGCCGACGGTGAGTCGACGGGAGAAGAGCTGATCCCAAAAAGACAGTAAGGAGTACGTGCCTGACTACGAGTGAGAGAAGTTGAAAAGGCAGAAGGGAGAAGACGAGATTGGGATGTGTGACAGCGGTAGCGACGTTCTGGCATGATGGTGTGTCAGACTTCCATCTAAGGAAATTCTGGTTGTGAACTTCCTTGACCCGACTATATGGAGATAGTCATTAATCAGAAGAATACACCAAGTCGGCCAGTACGAGACACCGCTACAGCGAACATCAGCTGTGAGAGTGAGTCGTGACTGCTCGCTCTGAATAAGAGCAGATATGGACATCAGGAAGTAATGGGAGACAACTCAGGATCGGAGGATAAGTTGGACATCACTGGTTGAGTATAATAGTCTAGACTTTTTCTTATTGTTTGAGGAGTGAGAAAACTGAGATATTCCTTTTTTAAGGATGGTTTCTAAGTCATGTATGGCAATCAGACGCCGTAGGGTATGATAGAAGAATAGAATAGAAATATAGAAGTGAGAATTCTAGAAGTAAAGTGATGAAATCCAGTAATCCAACTACTTTCTATTTCTGGTCTAAGTTAATTATAAAAGAGCAGTCAAGAGCCTAACCGCTGAAGGCTACAGATAGATCTCTTCACTTTAGGGTTTCATGGGTGATTGTTCCACGAATGAATACATAGCTAGGGGCAATTGGTGATGCTCATAGAAACTTTGTTATTTTTGAGACAGGACGCGAGGGGAGTAAG
Organism: Ectobius pallidus; assembly: GCA_964059195.1. Classification (NCBI taxonomy): domain Eukaryota; kingdom Metazoa; phylum Arthropoda; class Insecta; order Blattodea; family Ectobiidae; genus Ectobius; species Ectobius pallidus. Next base: position 174,045,836 of record CAXKWD010000003.1, on the reverse strand, counting down.
GAAGAAAAGTAATTAAGGGGCATGCTTAGTACTTCTTACGAGGGCCCCTCCCACTTGGGTTTCTTTCAGGTGACGGGTGACTATCTATAAATAGATTTCATGCTGGCCTGTAATGTTAAGTTATGTTTTTTTATAGAGATTTATCTACAAGCGAAGGTGTATGGAACATGGTAGAGGGGGATAAGAAGTGGAAAGATTGAAGGGCAAAAGAAGGCCTACGAGTGGTAGTGCATTAGGTGTGTATCATTGGAAAATTTACATGTTAGGGTAGAAGTAGAAGTCACTAAAGGGGTTATAGAGAAGCTTACTAATCTGGGCGTGAATTAGTTTCAGTTAGAATTCTAGGGAATTTAGAGACAAAAGAAGATTGGGTGCCCATGCTGAAGAGTAGTAACTTAAGAAGTAGGAAAACTAGAATAACCACCAAGTGAATTAAATCAATGGTATAAGCTGAAGGGAACTCTACTTAAAGAAAGAAAGGGGTTAAAAGATAATAGCTGATGACTGGTCAGGTTAGAAAGAGGAGAGTGAGTTGAAAGATAACAACAAATGATTGGTTAGGTTAGAAAGAGGAGAAAAGGTAATTACGAGTAGTGTACTGATAAGTATGAACAAGTACTAGAGATTGTAAGGGTGAGGTGAGGGAACGCCGGAAGTATCCCGAATCAAACAAATAAAATCTGGTAGTAGGCAAGGCCTATACTAGTATATATAAAGAAAAGAAATTTATGAGAGATTGTGAAAGCCATCGATGTTGGAGGCGAACAACGGCCCCACGTGCCTCTAGGAGAGAGTGTCAGGGACCTCTGACGTCGATTTACAAAATTTTATTTTTGTTTGCGGCCCATTAATATTTTCCCGGTTGCAGGAGAGGAGTCAGATTGTTTGTAACTCAAGATCTAGACGTCGCTCCTGTATCGGTGGTCTATCGCCACAGTCACTCTGTGGGTATAGGCCTAAACTTCTATTTCTTTCTTCGTGAGACTGTCTTTTCTATCTATCTTTAAATACAATTCTTCATGGACTAAGCTGACAAATAGACTAATATAGGAGACATAGGTGGGATTATTGAGTGTAATCTGTAGAGTAAGGACTGGATTATGAATTGAAAACCTTTATTTATTCAAGAAAAAAAAACCCAGTATAATATATATATTGAACTATCCTGAAGTTGCAAATGTAAATGACTACACAAGTCAGTAGTAAATTAGAAGAATAATACAAGACGTTCTAGTAGATACCTGAAAAACAAAGAAAGAAAATTAAAGTAATTAATTAAGGATTTGTTATTGTTGAACAGAGAACGTACTTATATAGTTAAAATTGGGTATACTAACCTTGAATAATCAAATATTATCCTACCAATAAAAGTGTTGAATGGTTAATGTAGTGTAAATGTAATTTATTGTATATAAGATTGTTATTGTTGAAAAAAGAAAAAAAAAATAATATATTAAATAAATTATGGTTATTGTTATGCAAAGTAAATTAACGTGAAGTTCAGATTTTTGACCCTTATCCTTGTAATGGTTTGAGAGTAGCTGGTTTTTGTGCTAAGTTACATACTTTGGTAGTGAGTATTGAAAAAAAGGAGAAAAAGAAGAAGCAGAATAAAAAAAAAAAAACGAAAGGTAAATCCGAACCCAACTCCCGTCTCCACTGTTAATTTAAAAGCTAGTCGAGGGGCATGTAGGTACATAGCCTGTGTATCTATAATTTAATTTGTGTCTGGGCTGATACATAACAAAAAGAAAAGAGGAAGCGTATTGATGATGGCGCCCGTTAATATAAATTTTCATCAATATTATCAAGACTGGGTAAATTGTTAAAAGAGAGAGAAAGTAGACTGAGAGTAGGAAGTTTGCAATCACCCGGTGTCAAAGGTAGTTGTACTGAACGTTGGAATGTGGACTATGCAGGCAGTGTTGTGATGACACGACAGGTGTATGAGTGACCTTGTTTTGTAGGAGTTCAGTAAACTTATATACTACGATTGAGAATAATCACATATTAGTCGTCACAGATTTTGGCGAAGAATTTTGGCGAAGATTTAATCCAAGAAGTTAAGGAACTTTATAGCATAAAGTAAGAAAAGCCCGTCACAAAGTTTGGCGCCCATATCGTGGGGCTGAGTAGTGTTAAAACAAAACAGTATTGCTAATTGTTGCAACTTAATTTAGTTAAAATTGTTAAAAAAAAAAAAAAAAAAAAAAAAAAAAGAAACCTTTATTCAGTTGAAGTTCCATATTATGATAGCCCATAGCGTGAGGCAGTGATAGTTTGATATCCTAACGTGAGGCGAGATAGGGTTAAAAGAATTTTGGGAGTTAGGTTAGTATAACTGAAATTTATTCTCAAAAACAAATAATAATAATAATAATAATAACATATTTTTGGGGAAAGAATAATGACTATTGACAAGTAAGGACTTCTATAGATGACTAAGACAGACGACTGAACTATTGTGTGTTCTAATCTTTTTTTTCCAGTGGTATTGTTAATATATAAATATGGCTACTTATGTTGATCCGTATGCACAAATAAGAGCAGCTGAGCTAACCCAAGCTATTAGGAAGTTGAGGAAGGCGGATTTAGAGGCAGAATGTGATAGAGTAAAGTTACCGACCACAGGTACAAGGGATGAGTTAAGACAACGCTTGTTAGATTATGCCCGTAAGAACCCTCAGTCATTTCAAGTGTTAATTACGGCTTTTGCTCTGAGTCAGGAAGTTTTGGAAGAAGATTTAGTTGAACATAATATAACGGTACCACAAGATTCATATGGAGATGTAGTGTATACATGGGTTAAGTTAATGCGTAGGAAGGCCATGGCGGTAGCTGATTCGGAAGAAGCTGTACCAGTAATACCATCGTTTACAATTCAGTTAGAGCCGCATAAACCAAATACTTTGGATCTGGTTCGTAAATGGAACATTAAATTCAAACCTGGGGATAGTATTTACTTATTTTTGGAGAGATTGGAAGATTTAAAACAAAGTTCTAAGTTACAGGGTGCAGAGTTATTGTCAGTATTACCCGAAATTTTACAAGATTCAGCTTTACTTTGGTACAGGAACAGATTAACAGATTGGCCTACATGGGAAGCTTTTTTGAAAGAATTCAGAGAATATTACTTGCCTATTGATGAGGAAGACGCGCTTTTGGATGAGATTAGACAGAGAACGCAAGGTCCTAAAGAATCGATTTTTGATTATGTTAATGCTATTCAAACGTTAATGAGGAGGCTAAGTACTCCAATGAGTCCTCAACAAATGATGAAGACTGTTATCAAAAATTTGCGTCCTGATGTAAAATTGTACCTTAGACCTGCAGAGATTCAAACTATAACAGATTTAATACGTGTAGGTAGACAGTATGAACAAATATTGTTAGATTCTGAGAGATATATTCCTCCTCCAACGCAGGTTAGAGCTACAATTAAAGAAACGGCTTATAAACCTCAGAGACAAGTTGTTATACCTTCAGTTCATACAGCGCTAGGAATTCAGGGAAAACAGGAACTTCCATCGTCCGAGTTACAAAAGAAACCCAATGTTAGTTTTTCTGCAAAGACGTGGGACAAAGAACGAAATTCAAGTCATGTAAATGATTCCAGAATAGTTAAAGCAACAGAAAATAAAGAGAGACAGGATGAGTCGAGGGATAATGGTAAAAACACCACCTTACGTTTTTCAAATAACCAGCGATGTTGGAATTGTGATAAAACAGGACATAGGCAGTTCGAGTGTAAAGCACCTCGTAGAGTTACTCCACGCACTACGATTAAATGTTATAATTGTAATAAGCTTGAACATAGGTCTATTGATTGTAGGATGCCCCAAGAAAGAAAAGTTAGGCCTACAAATTCTTTAAGACAATTAACTAAAAATCAGGCTTGTGTGATGTTAAATATAAATCCTACAGATTTAGTTAATGGAGATAGATGTTTTGTTGAAATTTTGCTGGAGGATATTACATTTATTGCTTTAATAGATTCCGGTTCAGATAAAACTTATGTGGGAGAGAAGGGTGATTTTTTGTGTAAAATGTTAGATTTAGCAGTAGAAGAATCTGAAGTTAGGGTGGTGCAATTAGCAGATAAAACTTATAGTTCTATAACAGGAGAGAGAACTTTTGAGATGAAATTGCAGGACAGGATTTTTCCGATAAAATGTAAAATTATGCCAAATTTAGCAGTAGATATGATTCTGGGCATGGACGTTTTGAAACAAATTGGGTTAGTAGTAGATTTGCAAGATGGGACTTGGTATTTCAAAGATGAACCAGCAAAAATTTTTCAATTTGTTAAGGCTATAGATTTAAAAGAAGAAGATCAACTACATAATATTCTTACTTTACCTACACCTCAGGAAAGGGACAGATTGAATATGTTTTTGGAAAATCAGTTACAGAAATTTGATCAGTGTACTGGACTTACCGATCTGATTTCTCATGTTATTGATACAGGCGATGCAAAACCTATAAAACAAAGATATTATCCAGTATCACCCATTTTGGAAAAAGTTATACACGCGGAAATAGATAAAATGTTATTGGAAAAAGTTATAGAGCCTTCAAATTCACCTTGGTCGTCTCCGGTAGTTATGGTAAAGAAACCAGATAGAACATGGAGGTTCTGCGTAGATTTCAGAAAAGTAAACAATTGTACTAAAAGAGATAGTTATCCTTTGCCATACATTGAACATGTTTTGAGTAAATTACGACATGCTAGGTATATCAGTACAATAGATTTGAAAAATGGGTATTGGCAAGTTCCATTAGATGAAGCAAGTAAAGAAAAAACAGCATTTACCGTACCTGGTAGAGGATTGTATCAGTTTCGAGTTATGCCTTTTGGAATCCATAACGCACCAGCCTCGTTTCAAAGATTAGTTGATACTATATTAAGAGAAGAGATAGGAGAGAAATGCTTTTGTTATTTGGATGATATAGTACTTATTAGCGAGACATTTGAAGAACATTTGTCCTTGTTAGAAAAAGTCTTAGAGAAATTAAGAAAAGCTAACCTGAAAATTAATAGGGAAAAATCAAAATTTTGTAGAAGTGAATTAAAATATTTGGGTCATATCATTACTCCATTAGGAATTGCTGTAGATTCAGATAAAATCTCGTGTATCCTTGAGTATCCAGCCCCTACAAAAGTCAAGGAAGTACGAGCATTTTTAGGATTGGCTTCTTGGTACCGACGATTCATTCCATTTTTTTCTGAAGTTGTAAAGCCCCTCACTGCACTTCTGAAAAAGAATCAGAAATGGCGTTGGACTAAGGAATGTCAGGAATCTTTTGATGAATTGAAATCGAAATTATCTAGTAGTCCTATATTAACTTGTCCGGATTATACTAAACCCCTAGTGCTACAGACCGACGCTAGTTTTTCAGGACTAGGAGCAGCATTAATTCAGACAGGAGAGGAAGGAGAGGAAAAAGTAATAGCTTATGCTAGTAGAACTTTAACGGTAGGTGAGCAAAAGTGGGCAATAGTTGAGAAGGAATTGTTAGCTATATTGTGGGCAGTTCAAAAGTTTCGTCCTTATTTGGAAGGTTATCATTTTAAAGTATATACTGATCATTTTGCTCTGAAATGGTTAAATACATTACAGAATCCGACCGGACGATTAGCTAGGTGGAGTTTATTGCTCCAGGAGTATGATTTTGAAGTAATACATAGGCCTGGTAGATTACAAAAAGTTCCGGATGCTTTATCTAGAATACACGAAGGGAAAGTTCAAGAGAAAACGGTAGAGGAAGAATTTTGCCTCTTGTTGACTGATAACTCTGAAGTAGTGGAATGGGAAAATATACAAGATGCTTGGTATATTAAGCGGAAGGAGCAAGTACAAAGTAAACCTAAATTTTGGCCAGATTGGAAGGTCGTAGATGAGAAGTTGTACCATTTAAGATTAGATCAGTTAGAACAAACTTTAGAGGGAACAGTGAATAGGTGGAAATTAGTTATTCCGCAAGATTTTAGGATTAAAGTATTGCAGGAATGTCATGATGCACCTACTGCAGGACCTATGGGGATAGCTAAAACTTTCTTTAGAATAGCAAACAAGTATTATTGGCCGGGAATGTTTAGAGATGTTGCTAAGTATGTTACTGCTTGTGAAATATGTCAGAGACAGAAGGTGTTACAAACGGCTCAAGCAGGGCCAATGCATTTTTACCAGAAAGAGAAACCTTGGATGACTGTAGCTACAGATTTGTTGGGACCTTACCCACGTTCCAAAAAAGGGAACCGATATGTGATTGTATTTCAGGACACCTTTACCAAGTATGTAGAATGTAAAGCGTTAAGGAAAGCAACCAGTAGAGCAGTTACGGAAGCATTTTATGAATTGATTATCCTTAAATGGGGAATTCCGGGATATTTGCTGATGGATAATGGACCGCAATATACTAGTAAATTAATGCGAGAGATAGCTAAAGCTTTTAATATAACTCCTTGTTATTTACCTGTATATTCGCCACAAGGAAATCCAGTAGAAAGAGTCAATAGAGTATTGAAAACAATGATTTCTAGTTACATTCAAAAGGATCAAACAGTTTGGGACGTGTATTTGAGAGAATTTAATTTTGCTATAAATACGGCTAAGCATAGTTCCACTGGATGCACTCCTTATATGCTAAATTATGGGAAGGAGCCTGAAATTATCAGTAGGATTGAAAGGGTGGAAAACCAACCGATTCATAAAGAAATCCCAAAACTTTGGGTGGAAAAACTCAATAAATTGAAAACGGTACGTTTGATGGTTAGACATAACTTAGAAACCGCCTATAAGAATTCGAGTCATTATTATAATCTTCGGAGGAGAGAGGTGAAATTTCGTCCAGGAGATCTAGTGTTAAGAAGAAACTTTAAATTAAGTGATGCCTCACAAGCTTATACAGCAGGTTTAAGTGCAAAGTTTGTCGGGCCCTATATTATAAAGAAAAAGTTCAGTGAAAATAGCTACGAACTGACAAACCGTTTTGGTAAAAAGTTGGGGAAGTGGCACGTCAAAGACTTGAAACCCTTTGTTCCTGGATAAACATTCTTTAAGGCTGGTAAACTAAACAAAAAAAAAAAAAATGTGAACAGTGTTAACATTATTTTTTTATGGTGAGTGGGGGAAGAATGTCACGTAGCGAATGGCTGCGTGCATAATAGACGATAGCAAACCATTTCTAAACAAAGGAAGGGTTGGGGAGACTTCGATTAATCGATATTGAACCCTGTTATGACTATCGATACTGCCCTGAATTTATTTGAATTCCAGAAAAAAGAGAAGTGCGCATGCGCCGACGGTGAGTCGACGGGAGAAGAGCTGATCCCAAAAAGACAGTAAGGAGTACGTGCCTGACTACGAGTGAGAGAAGTTGAAAAGGCAGAAGGGAGAAGACGAGATTGGGATGTGTGACAGCGGTAGCGACGTTCTGGCATGATGGTGTGTCAGACTTCCATCTAAGGAAATTCTGGTTGTGAACTTCCTTGACCCGACTATATGGAGATAGTCATTAATCAGAAGAATACACCAAGTCGGCCAGTACGAGACACCGCTACAGCGAACATCAGCTGTGAGAGTGAGTCGTGACTGCTCGCTCTGAATAAGAGCAGATATGGACATCAGGAAGTAATGGGAGACAACTCAGGATCGGAGGATAAGTTGGACATCACTGGTTGAGTATAATAGTCTAGACTTTTTCTTATTGTTTGAGGAGTGAGAAAACTGAGATATTCCTTTTTTAAGGATGGTTTCTAAGTCATGTATGGCAATCAGACGCCGTAGGGTATGATAGAAGAATAGAATAGAAATATAGAAGTGAGAATTCTAGAAGTAAAGTGATGAAATCCAGTAATCCAACTACTTTCTATTTCTGGTCTAAGTTAATTATAAAAGAGCAGTCAAGAGCCTAACCGCTGAAGGCTACAGATAGATCTCTTCACTTTAGGGTTTCATGGGTGATTGTTCCACGAATGAATACATAGCTAGGGGCAATTGGTGATGCTCATAGAAACTTTGTTATTTTTGAGACAGGACGCGAGGGGAGTAAGGAAGAAAAGTAATTAAGGGGCATGCTTAGTACTTCTTACGAGGGCCCCTCCCACTTGGGTTTCTTTCAGGTGACGGGTGACTATCTATAAATAGATTTCATGCTGGCCTGTAATGTTAAGTTATGTTTTTTTATAGAGATTTATCTACAAGCGAAGGTGTATGGAACATGGTAGAGGGGGATAAGAAGTGGAAAGATTGAAGGGCAAAAGAAGGCCTACGAGTGGTAGTGCATTAGGTGTGTATCATTGGAAAATTTACATGTTAGGGTAGAAGTAGAAGTCACTAAAGGGGTTATAGAGAAGCTTACTAATCTGGGCGTGAATTAGTTTCAGTTAGAATTCTAGGGAATTTAGAGACAAAAGAAGATTGGGTGCCCATGCTGAAGAGTAGTAACTTAAGAAGTAGGAAAACTAGAATAACCACCAAGTGAATTAAATCAATGGTATAAGCTGAAGGGAACTCTACTTAAAGAAAGAAAGGGGTTAAAAGATAATAGCTGATGACTGGTCAGGTTAGAAAGAGGAGAGTGAGTTGAAAGATAACAACAAATGATTGGTTAGGTTAGAAAGAGGAGAAAAGGTAATTACGAGTAGTGTACTGATAAGTATGAACAAGTACTAGAGATTGTAAGGGTGAGGTGAGGGAACGCCGGAAGTATCCCGAATCAAACAAATAAAATCTGGTAGTAGGCAAGGCCTATACTAGTATATATAAAGAAAAGAAATTTATGAGAGATTGTGAAAGCCATCGATGTTGGAGGCGAACAACGGCCCCACGTGCCTCTAGGAGAGAGTGTCAGGGACCTCTGACGTCGATTTACAAAATTTTATTTTTGTTTGCGGCCCATTAATATTTTCCCGGTTGCAGGAGAGGAGTCAGATTGTTTGTAACTCAAGATCTAGACGTCGCTCCTGTATCGGTGGTCTATCGCCACAGTCACTCTGTGGGTATAGGCCTAAACTTCTATTTCTTTCTTCGTGAGACTGTCTTTTCTATCTATCTTTAAATACAATTCTTCATGGACTAAGCTGACAAATAGACTAATATAGGAGACATAGGTGGGATTATTGAGTGTAATCTGTAGAGTAAGGACTGGATTATGAATTGAAAACCTTTATTTATTCAAGAAAAAAAAACCCAGTATAATATATATATTGAACTATCCTGAAGTTGCAAATGTAAATGACTACACAAGTCAGTAGTAAATTAGAAGAATAATACAAGACGTTCTAGTAGATACCTGAAAAACAAAGAAAGAAAATTAAAGTAATTAATTAAGGATTTGTTATTGTTGAACAGAGAACGTACTTATATAGTTAAAATTGGGTATACTAACCTTGAATAATCAAATATTATCCTACCAATAAAAGTGTTGAATGGTTAATGTAGTGTAAATGTAATTTATTGTATATAAGATTGTTATTGTTGAAAAAAGAAAAAAAAAATAATATATTAAATAAATTATGGTTATTGTTATGCAAAGTAAATTAACGTGAAGTTCAGATTTTTGACCCTTATCCTTGTAATGGTTTGAGAGTAGCTGGTTTTTGTGCTAAGTTACATACTTTGGTAGTGAGTATTGAAAAAAAGGAGAAAAAGAAGAAGCAGAATAAAAAAAAAAAAACGAAAGGTAAATCCGAACCCAACTCCCGTCTCCACTGTTAATTTAAAAGCTAGTCGAGGGGCATGTAGGTACATAGCCTGTGTATCTATAATTTAATTTGTGTCTGGGCTGATACATAACAAAAAGAAAAGAGGAAGCGTATTGATGATGGCGCCCGTTAATATAAATTTTCATCAATATTATCAAGACTGGGTAAATTGTTAAAAGAGAGAGAAAGTAGACTGAGAGTAGGAAGTTTGCAATCACCCGGTGTCAAAGGTAGTTGTACTGAACGTTGGAATGTGGACTATGCAGGCAGTGTTGTGATGACACGACAGGTGTATGAGTGACCTTGTTTTGTAGGAGTTCAGTAAACTTATATACTACGATTGAGAATAATCACATATTAGTCGTCACAGATTTTGGCGAAGAATTTTGGCGAAGATTTAATCCAAGAAGTTAAGGAACTTTATAGCATAAAGTAAGAAAAGCCCGTCACAATGTAAGCCTTCATGAACCACAGATTATCGTCTCTGTTGGACATTACATGAGAATATTATAGGAGAAAAATTCCTCCGACACTGGGACTTGAACCCAGGACATTTGGCTGTGCGCGCCAATGCTCTACCAACTGAGCTAAGCCGGAGTTCAATTCACAGTGCCAGATGGAACTTCTCTCCTATGACTAATTGCCCTAATGGTCTACCTCACAGACAGACAAGTCATGTCATATGCAGTACTGTGAGGCACACTAATTAGTGATTTTTGTGACCGTGCTCCCACTGTTATTGTACAGTTAACACACAAGATAGATATGTAAGCCTGGGACTTGAACCCGGGTTCAAGTCCCAGTGTCGGAGGAATTTTTCTCCTATAATATTCTCATGTAATGTCCAACAGAGACGATAATCTGTGGTTCATGAAGGCTTACATATCTATCTTGTGTGTTAACTGTACAATAACAGTGGGAGCACGGCCACAAAAATCACTAATTAGTGTGCCTCACAGTACTGCATATGACATGACTTGTCTGTCTGTGAGGTAGACCATTAGGGCAATTAGTCATAGGAGAGAAGTTCCATCTGGCGCTGTGAATTGAACTCCGGCTTAGCTCAGTTGGTAGAGCATTGGCGCGAACAGCCAAATGTCCTGGGTTCAAGTCCCAGTGTCGGAGGAATTTTTCTCCTATAATATTCTCATGTAATGTCCAACAGAGACGATAATCTGTGGTTCATGAAGGCTTACATATCTATCTTGTGTGTTAACTGTACAATAACAGTGGGAGCACGGTCACAAAAATCACTAATTAGTGTGCCTCACAGTACTGCATATGACATGACTTGTCTGTCTGTGAGGTAGACCATTAGGGCAATTAGTCATAGGAGAGAAGTTCCATCTGGCGCTGTGAATTGAACTCCGGCTTAGCTCAGTTGGTAGAGCATTGGCGCGAACAGCCAAATGTCCTGGGTTCAAGTCCCAGTGTCGGAGGAATTTTTCTCCTATAATATTCTCATGTAATGTCCAACAGAGACGATAATCTGTGGTTCATGAAGGCTTACATATCTATCTTGTGTGTTAACTGTACAATAACAGTGGGAGCACGGTCACAAAAATCACTAATTAGTGTGCCTCACAGTACTGCATATGACATGACTTGTCTGTCTGTGAGGTAGACCATTAGGGCAATTAGTCATAGGAGAGAAGTTCCATCTGGCGCTGTGAATTGAACTCCGGCTTAGCTCAGTTGGTAGAGCATTGGCGCGAACAGCCAAATGTCCTGGGTTCAAGTCCCAGTGTCGGAGGAATTTTTCTCCTATAATATTCTCCTATAATGTAAAGCATTGTGCAAATTAGCAAAAGTGTGAAATAAACCCGGAAACTAAAATGGCATTGCGCGGTGTTAATGCTAACCCCATAGCAATCTGGCGTATAACTCTTACTATAGTGCAGTAATAATGCATACTATAATTTTTATACGAAGAATGTACACAGCCAAATACACAGCAGAGAAAAAAATATAAGTAGCCTAATATGATCGATATCTGTAAAAAGCTGGTTGCTGGGCAGATATTGAAATATTGAATTTTCTTGCTACGCAAACATTTTGAGACACATGTGTTATGAAACATCTTTAACTACTTTTGCAATATTGTTAGCAAGAGTGAGTTTTCTTTTCTTCATTTTACTCAAGGTCACATCTTTCTGAAGTCAAATGCAACAGGCCTCTTGAAACCACATTTTTTAGTATGGATGATAGGTGTCGATGGATGTCTTATTTTATTTTTCTTTTCTTTTTATTTTTCTTAGAGAAGGGTTTCCAATGTCTGCCACCACGTTGAAATCGTAACGAATCTATGAAGCTATGGTATCTTAATGGCAAACCAGGTTAATTTCTAGCAGCTACACAAGGATTATTTGTAACGAAATTGAACATAGCTTGTGTTGAACTTGTACAATGTTTAACCAAAGACAATTCATCTCACGTAGGCCTATATGGAAGTTTTATTAGTATCGGCTATCTCTAGCACCAACTTACGTGAGAATAGTCCGCTCCCGCCATTAAGAAGAAGTTCATATCGGACCTACAAAAAGAAAGAAGTACATAAATAAAATACAAAACTGTGATTCAGGAATACCAAACACGGAAATATTCAAATATGAGATGGGAAAGGTATTCATTGTTTAAAATAATAACTACATTTAGGTAAAGTAGAGGAGAAGCTGTAGGAAATGCAGATAACTGTGAGCAAAAAATTAGGGAAAATGCAATTTAGACCTTAGGTTTTAACAGTACTGTATGGTAGTAGGTCGGACTTAGCAAGACAATTTACGAATTGAATTTGACAGTTTTTTGTTTAGCTTTTTTCCTACGTGATCAATTTTTCGACGAAAGTTTAGGAAATAAAATGTAAAATTTCAACACATTGCCCGTAATATTTCAAAACGAAATACAGATTAAATACAACTTTTTCTTCAATAGTGCATACTTTTTAATCCGTGTTAACTATGAAATAAGTAAAACCTTTAAGCGTACGTTTTGGTTTAGCAGGTAGGCTAAACTACAGGAAAAGAAATTTATTTTATTAATTTTAAATTTTAAATTGTTTATTACTGAAAATTTAAATATTAAAAATAGGCTATGCAATAATGTAAAAACGAATTTAAGCACAAACTCTCTGCATGAGCTGTAAATATGTAGTCAATAGGCCTAAGGTTTTAATAGTATTGTATGGTAGTTTATTGGATATAACAAGAAAATTTCCAGATTTAAATTTTCACTTAACCAATTTTGTTTACCTTTTTTCTATGTGATCACTTTCCCAGGAAAAGTTATTAAAAAATGATAAATGTCAACACACTGCCGTTAATATTTTTAAAAACAACTTGTATTTCTTAAGTTTAGGCCTATATGCTTTTTGATCACCTGCGTAGTCTCATGGTTAGCGTCCCTGGCTACGGATTTGCAGGCTCGGTACTCCGGTACCTTCTCGGATTTTCTGAGGTAGGGAGGGGTGCACTCACCCTCGTTATTCAAATTGAGGATCTACTTGCTTGAGAACTAGCGGCTCCGGTCACGGAAACCATCATTTATGACCGTGGGTCTCGAAATTCTGACCACATGTCCTCCTATCCTGCCATCTGCGTAAGGTTGATGACGCAGCGGTTGAATGGCACGTCTAGTCCCTTCAGGGATGTAGAGCCACGGAGTTTTATGTGCCTTTTAATCCATGTTCTCTATGAAATCGGTAAACATAAAGTGAAGGTTTTGGTTTACCACGTGAACTATAAACTATACTTTATTGGATTTAAATTGTACATATTGTTTTCTTACTAAAAATTATAAATACTAAAAAGCACACAACAGAGCAAAAAGGAATTTAGGCATTATGTCTCTCCTTGTGCTATAAACATGTGGTCAAGATTGCTGAATGTTTACAGCCGTAATTCATTCTTTGGGGTCCCCTGTATCCAAAAGTACAATTTTCAGATACAAATCTGAGTGTGTGGTGTGTAATTTATTTGTGTGCATAACTCGAGAACAAAAAGTCGCATCTTATAAAACAAATTTGATATTTGGATTAAATATCCTTTGGGGCTGTAACACGAAGATTGACGGCGACTTTATTTTACTTTTAAGGGATTTTTTTTTTCCAATTTTGTCCGGATACGGCACTAATGATTTTATTTAAAAATTGTTAAAGGGATGTAGCCTATATGTTAATAAGTTAGTGAAAAATGTTATTGAAACATTAAACAAAATTATATGAAGGATTGTTATAAGCCAGAAATATTTTGTACAAGCGCAGGCTGTAATTCTTGAGTAGCTACACTTTTGCAAGAGGCTGAGACAACTGGATGCGCACTCCCTTTCATACAGCATTTCATTACATATCTGAGTGTGAATTGACAAAAATTGTATTGCCTATGCTTAGGGTAGAAAAAGTTTGGTGACAATATCACACAAGGTTTTATCTTCTATTTTCTCGTCAACTATAGGCATAAGTCTATGATGTTAGCCTAATTTTAAACTCAGAAATTAAATTCTTTATTTTTATTTCATTTGAATTTAAAGGCTCTGTTATATCTTTCATTTTATTTTATCTGGGATGAATTTGGAAATGCTCTTCTATAACCTCAGCCTCTAACCCTTTGATATCTCACGATCTGTTCTCAACCAAATGTTAGGAACGTTCAAAGACTAGTACACGAATAGACTACTTAGTTTCTTATCAGTTTCCAGGTAACGCATTTCGATAATATAGGTGGTATTAAATTTTTTCTAAGATGCTACAGATGTTGAATTACTGCGGTACGCCTTCAGATTAAGATTTATTATACCCAAGAATTTTTATTTTTAAATATATAAGGCATCGAATCACATGTGTCTGCAGGTACCTAGGGAAGTTCTTTAACAGTACTTTTAGTATATTCGATCAAGCACTCTATGAAAATCTTGGGAATACGTAAAACAGGGGTAGCCCTACAGTAGCCTATTAGGCCTATGTAGGCTAAGGTGGAAAAGTAGAGTCAGATTGAAAAGTCCAATGTAATAGCTCGGATTTAAACCAGGATCTGAGGGTCTCCGTGTCGCTGCTCTACCAATTGAGCTACCACGACAACGTGATGGTACAACATTAAATTATCCAACTGACTCACATATGTTACACCGGTATATCACCAGGCGTTCTGAGATACTAACCCAGAGGCGACTTACAAACTCGTAAGTACCATAATGTACTTAAAGTACAAACTCGTAAGTACCATAAAGTACAAGATTAGTATTCCTTATTGTCTAATTAGGCATAATAAAGAGTATTAAGCACGAATAATTAATAATGACATACCGTAACATGGGACTTAGGAGAACGAAGATGGATCAAAATTCTGTAGGCTATCTAAATCTTTTCGAGTAAAGAACTTAGGCCCACTATGCATGAAGATGTAGTCCTAATAGAGTTTGCAGAGGAAAGCGACGTAAGTCTATCCTAAATCTCTGCATCAGCTTCAACAGCATATTAAACTAATGAACTATCCCAGCGTATAATCACAAATCGCTTTGTCTCGTGTACCGCACACACGTGATGTCTTACGTCACATCAGAATGCATGGATATCTAAGCCCTCTCATCTCGTCCAAACAACTGTACCTTAATTAACTATAGTCCTTAAACCTTTGTAAAATTACTACATTGCAACATTGCTGATTCAGGTACTTATCATGAAAACCACACCTTCATTCAAGTGTTGCTCGGATGATAGCATATACAAGTCTGTGAATATATTGTGAGCTCTTCCAAAACAAAGCATAAAAGTATGAATTGTCTGGGGGTATGCAAATGTTACATTTGCTTATAGTAGGGCCTACCTCTTATAACTAGGGATCCTATTTTGCAGAGAATAAAAATGTTAAATTTCGGTACAAATCTTGAGTTAATTTTGATGTTATTCCGCACAAAACCAACAATTCTGGCGTTATTTCGCTTAAAAGTCAAATATATTTATATATGTAGGCCTATAATATATATGTCGTAATAGATAGCGCATAGGCCAATTTCTCCAAAGAATATGAAATCCTCTTAGCTTTTAAGCCTTTCATAAAGTAGTTTTTAACGATTGTTACCAGTTAACTATTAACACTTTTTAGTAGTTAGATAACTAAGCGTAACAGAAACTCCTTGATGTACTTATAGACCATTGAGGATGCATTGAGGATATAAATTACTAGTCATCAAAATACAGCTATTTTTGTTGAAATTTATATATATATATATATATATATATATATATATATATATATATATACACGAGAGTCTTCCAGAAAGTAAAGAACGATTTGGCATAACTAAATAATTACGACTGATTTCAACAGAAAACTTTATTACCAAAGATACAATACCTTACTCTATTCTCACCGTTAATCGTCATTGCTGTCAAGACATTTATTGCAACGTTTTCAATGTCGCTGTTATACACTTCTACCGCCAAGTAAGTTATCTACGAGAATTATTAGTATTACACTTTTGTCAAATTGTTAGATTATTTAATTTTAAATACGTTCATTTGTTAGTATTGTTGTTGAAGTTGCTAATTTAAACTTTTTTTTACTAGAATAAACCATGTAATTTAATTTAAAATTATTGAATCTAAAAATGTCTGCTTTTCGATTTTTGAAAATGACATAAATGATAAATAGGCTCCCTTTACAGGCAGGCAGAAACTTATGCCTATAACGTAGATGTTTCCTGATTAATTTCTGAATATAACTATACATAAAATATGTTGAGTTCATTATGATTTATCATCCTCATCCTTCATAATTTTGAAAGAAAAAGAATGGGTCCACTCGACCCCACCAAAGAAAATACAATAGTTCACCATACTGGTTAACGGTTAATGTGCTCGCATTACATACATATATACATATATATGTCGATATACATATCAGGTAATTCCTCCAAAAAAACTTTATAAAACTCGAAATCTACAGTATAAAACAATATGTATGAATGTTTCAATTGCTCAATAAAAATGTAAGCCTGTATCAGTAATTGACTCTTGTGGTGACTATAAGAGCTATGACTTCGAATAACGTCTGATGTAGTAATTGTGGTACCCTGTAATTCTTTGGAATTGTCATTTACAACAAATAATTATTCTTGAGATGATATATGACATCGTGCCAAAAGTAGCCTGTATTTACTCCACGGATAGTAAATGTTTTTCCACAAAGTTTACACTTAATAGAATGTGCAGGGCCACCTGATG
This sequence comes from Ectobius pallidus, assembly GCA_964059195.1. Taxonomy (NCBI): domain Eukaryota; kingdom Metazoa; phylum Arthropoda; class Insecta; order Blattodea; family Ectobiidae; genus Ectobius; species Ectobius pallidus. The sequence goes on along the minus strand of CAXKWD010000003.1, from coordinate 174,028,911 downwards.
ACATTGATGATGTAGATGCTACTTCAGTATGGGACATCACATATACAAAGCATTAGCCGGTAATGACACAGCATATTATAAGAAAAACTCTTAACTCATAATTATAAGCCCACGAGTAATCACACAATAAGAAAGCACAGAAGAGTCCAGATATGCCACACCTTATGAAATATTCCCGTATCCATCCTGATAAACACATTCTCATCAAGTTTATCATTTCACTATTAAATGCCGTAAAAGCACAACTTCGCTTAGCTAACATTACCACACACTCATGTCCGTGTCTTCAAGTATTCATGCTCTGAAAAGCGAAATATTTAACCAATATTAATGATTGAAATGTAAATTCCTTTCCAGCCTAAGCTTATCATGGTTTCCTCTATTTACATCTATACAAGTGCATATCGTATCTTCGTGATTTTAAATTAAAAAATAGTCTAGACCAAAGAATGTCGAACATTGGTCCAAGTACCACATTTTTTTTGTAGTAGCAGGTTGTCGGATGGTACGCATAAGTTTATGAAACTTAACATCGTCAGGTTTCAAAATTTGCTTAGGCGCCGACTTTGGGGAGGAAGGTGCTTTCTTCCCCCCAGTATCTAATTTTCATCATAGTTGAGACCTAGCTCAATTAGTTAAGATAGATTCAAATCGCAGTCAGTTCACAAATTTTCGTGTATGCATACTGTAAAACACAAGTCACTTTATATGTAAAATATATAAAACGAATGAAACTTTAAAATATAATTGTAAAAACTTATTTTTTAGTTTATTCGTTTTATATAATTTACACATAAGGTGACTTGTGTTTTACAATACGCATACACTAGTAATATGCGATTTTAACCTATCTTAATTAATTGAGCTATTGATGGTAACTAATCATTTTCAGAACTAAGCTCAATTGGAAAGATGAAACTTATTGAAGATTGAGACCTAGGTCTAACTACGAAACCCCTATACCATAATTCTTGATCCCAAATAATAGTTTCATTTGATGCCACTCAATATTGCCTAAATTCCAAGCTATGGTGATAGAACCAGTTTTGTTTTATATTTTCATGAATTGAATTGAATTTCTGGTACTAACTTAAGGGAGAATAATTTGGAAATCACTGATCCATCCTATGGATTCATGAAGACAAGCTCTGGCAACGCTGTTAGTTACTGCTGGCGTAGCGTAGAGAGACTCTTATGTTTTTTATGTTAACAGTAATTTATGCCAAAAAAACGAAGACAGCTTAAGCATCCAAACTCGGATTCCAGGCATGGAAGAAGTTGGCTTCGTGCCATTTAGTCATTTCGAGCTACATGCAGCGCAGAGTTCCTCTAGATAACTCTAGTCTTCAAAATTCACTTTGTGCCATTAGAGCCGCCCAATATCTTAAGTGTACTCCAGGCTTATTATTAATTGAAATAAGATTTCAATGTCTTTATTTCATGCACATTAAAATACAAAATATCGAATTGTTAGAAGCACAAAAGAATATTAATAATGATAATAATAAGTTAATAATAATGTAATAACAAAAGTCGTTAGGTGTCTGATTTAGCCTATATTACCATACGAATAATCTTTGTAAGTTAAGTTTTTTTTTCGCTGAAATTTATGTGAGAACACAATAGAAACACTGAAAATATTACCTACAATAAATATTGCTGATAACCACAAATTATGCAGCCTATTAATAATTTCACAGTAGTTTATATATTTTTATGTTCACGTGGAGAACAGCATTGATTGCAATGTAGCCTATTGTTAAGCCTATGAAGAGAAAATACAACTTGAATAAATATTTTATGCAGTTCAGGCTACAAATACAATTTAACAGTTCAAAATGAAAACTCAGTTCCTAAGTGCCAGAATGAGATTGTGCGGTGGAAGGGAAAATATCTCTCCGTCTGTCTGTCTGTCAGTCCGTGTGTCTATACGCGCGATAACAAGTACACTTTAACGGATTTTTATGAAACTTGGTATACGCATTTATAACGTCCATGGGAAGAAGCCTATTGATATTGGACCAAGTCGGTATTGTCCAATTTAATGCCTATTTTATGGTAGGCCTATATATGAAAAAGAATTTATCAAATACAAATCAGTTCTCATGACAACATAGGCCCTATTGTTTTACAGTGTTCAAGTAGTCTACGGCTTTGTAAGTTGCAATACAGTAAGCTATGACAAATACACTAACCACATTTTCCTTCACATATGCTTATCAAACTAGGCCTTTGTACTTCCGTAAGTCCTGCTTAATGAATCCATCTGGAGCTTGCCTCGGAAATCGATAGTAAAAATAACTTATTTTCTGCATATCATAATTGCAATTATCACTGATTAAACAAAACCATTCTGGTACTCTGTTACATCGGTTTACCTGATTTATTAAGTGCCCGTATGGTACTATGTGAGATTGGGTGGGGGACGGGAAAATGTCTGTCCGTCTGTCCGTCCGTCCGTCTGTCTGTCTGTCTGTCCGTGTGTCTGTACGCGCGATAACTCAAAAACGCTTTATCGGATTTTAATGTAACTTAGTATACACATTTGTAATGTCCATGAAAAGACGCCTATTGATATTGAACCAAATCTGTTTACCGGTACCGGAGTAAAACCCAATATAGTGTCTATTTTAAAGGCGCGGTAACTCAAATACGCTTTATCGGATTTTCATGAAAATTCGTAGGCCTACACGAATTTATAATGTCCGTGGGAAGATTCTATTGATATTAGATCAAATCTGTTGGCCGGTACCGGTACAATGCCAAATTTAGTGAATTTTTATGGTAATGTATCAGAAAGGCGCTATAACTCAAATACGCTTTATCGGATTTTCATGGAACTTTGTATACGCATTTATTACGTCGATGGAAAGAACGCTATTGATATTGGATCAAATCGGTTGACCGGTACCGGAGTAATGCCCAATTTAGTTCCTATTTTATGGTAATATATTAGAAAGAATTTATGAAATGCAAATCAGTTATCATGACAACATATTGTTTTAATGTGATCATATACGGCTTTGGAAATTGCAATACAGTTAGCTATGACAAATAACACTATTCATTTACATAGGCCCATCCTTATCAAACTAGGCCGTTAAACTGAGCGAGGTGGCCCAGATGATAACGTTTTGGATTTACATTCTGGTTCTAATCCCGAAATAGCCATTTTGACTTTTTTTTTGTATTTTTAAGTGAGTGTGCGATTGGTAAGATATCACAAATCTGTATAGATCAGCTGATGCTGGACGATTTTAATCCGATTAAAAAAACTGGACCTTTGTCCTTCCATAAGCCCTACTTAATGAATCAATCTGGAGCTTAACTGGAAAATTAATTTAAAAAAAATACTTATTTTCTGCATATCATAATTACAATTATAACTGATTAAACGAAATCATACTGGCACTTTGTTACATCAGTTTACCTAATTTTTATTTAGTCTTGAATTCTACAAATTTGTACTGCATGCATTTGAAAGCTGTGTAACTTAAAGGACCTTAGGTTGACACCAGATAGCCTACAGAGGGAAACATTTTTATGTAACGAAATGCAAATGACGACACTCGAAAATGTTAAAGCTACTAAGATCTACCTGATTATGACGATTCAGTTTATTTTTTTTTAACAACGGTTGTGTTCTGCTGCTTATACTTGTATCCGTCGTCACTAAATCGGAATTTTCTTCGGCTGGATTTCTTAAAAATATCTGTATATTTACAGGAATGGGAATTTCATATTTAAGTACATACTAGGCCTACATCTGAACCAGGATTTACCAAGTTTTCTACCTAGACCAACTCAATATGAAAAAATGTAGGAAATGACTATTGCCATTAACTAAAACAGGCCTTATAACTATAGTTAAGACGCTGTCAAAGTATTCTATTATGGCAAATAAAACGACGTTTCAATGCTCACGAAACCTAAAGTCAAGCATTAAATAATTTAGGTAGGAAAAAGTCAGAATAATAATTTTACATGTTACAAAATTAGGCCTATACGCCCTAAAATAATAAGATTAATAATAATAGTAATAATAATAATAATAATAATAATAATAATAATAATAATAATAATAATAATAATAATTGTGTTAATAGTAATAATAATAAATAGTGCTATTAATAGGCTGTTAAATGTAGAAAGTCTTTCCGAAGCCTGCAGGAATTTTGGATTGGAAATTAATACAGAAAAAACTAAGTAATGAAACGTCAATACAATGCGCTACAAATGATTAGAATAGCCGGTAAAGCATTCGAAAACGTGGAGAACTTCAAATATCTAGGAGCAATAATTACAGATACAAATAATATTAAGGGAAGTCAAATGTCGACTGAAATCAGGAGATGCTTGTATTTATGCAGTTCAGTATCTATTATATTGTGTCTAGAAATCTAAAAATAAAAATTTATAAAGAAATTATCCTGCCGGTTTTACTATATGGATAGCCCCTACTCTTCGGGAAAAACATAATCTGACAATATTCGAAAACAGGGACCTAAGAGAGATTAAAATTGGGACTGGAGAAAACTGCATAATGACGAGCTTCATGACTTGTACCCTTCGCCGAATATTGTAAGGGTAAATAATCACGGAAGATGAAATAGGCTGGACGTGTTGCACGCATGGGGGAGGAAAGACATATCTGAAAAAATATTGACCCGAAGGAATAGACTACTTAAGCTAGACGTAGATGGAAGGACAATATGAGGATAGATTTAAGGGAAGGATTTGTGAGGGCTGAGTGAATGGAGTTAGCACAGAATATGGTTGAATGGCGGGCTCAGGTAAGCGCGGCAATGAAATTCCGGGTTCCATAATATAGATAATATTCCTTTAGCTTCCTTAGGAATTGTCTATTGCTATTGTCATTGCCATTGTCATTAAGGCTGATCATTAATCCGACTAACTTTGGTAGCCTACAACTAAAAAGTAACTTATAGTAACTTAGTATAAAAATAACGTTTAATATTAATAGTAATAATAATAATAATAATAATAATAATACTAATGGTAATAGTAAAAATGAGAACAGTAATGATAGTAAAATCAGGAATAACATTAGGACTAACAAGTTCCAACCCCCCAAAATTCTTCCACCCAAGTGGTGGGCCTATAAATTTGTGGATTCATGTTGGCCTAGCCTAAGGCTCCTTCTACATCCTTATTCGTCGATCACATATTTATAATGTTCACATAAGTCGATGAGGCCAGCCTCAGTTTAAATCTGCTCATCCAGAGTTAATTGATAATGTCTAAGGTGTTAAAATGAAGTAAAGAGTGTTGAGTTGATGGTATCAAGCAATCATTTAATTTAATTTTTATTTTCCTCGTGTAATTTAGGCTATGTATTTTTCTTATATTATTTTCTTAAGTGTATTTTGTTGCTTTTGTGGTCTTTTGGATTACTCTTGTACATTACAATAAAACAAAATGTATAATTGATACCAACACTTTACCTTTATTTAATGCTACCTAGGCTATTCGAAAATCTTTTTAAATAAGTTTGCGAAAATGTAGGCCTATACTATAATAATTTCATTTCAGTGATGAGACAATTTCGATCTATGAATTTTACCAGCGCCGACGTCTGCTAGTTTTGAACCACGTCTTGGGTGCCGAGTCGAAAATTCATGACATGGTTTAATGAATTCTCGCCTAGACCTCGTCTAAAAGGCGAATTAATTTTTTTGGTTGTCATAATAAAATTGCCTTAAATGCTAATTGTATGAAAAATATAAAATCTCAGACATTTCTGGTCCTGTTCAAAATGCCAATCAGACAAATACCGGTGTAATTGTAAGCTAAGATAAAGCTGAAATATTTTTCTCAATACTGTGCTACAATGCTTCACTATAAAATAAGTCATGTCAGTTGTTCACTACCATAGCTATTTTTAGAGAGAATTCCTTATTTTCCTCCTTAAGACATTTCAAAATGAAAAACTGCAAGAGAGTTTGAAAGAGATGTCTCGTCATAACATTGTAACTTCTAATTTCATTAACTTTATTGTTATTCTTATTATTGTTAAGTTGTAGTTCATCGTCAATTTAATCTAATCAATCCGCGAACGGTAAACCCTGGCACGGTCATATGGTAAACATAGCATTCAGATAACATGAACTCCAGCACCTGCAAAGTGTGAACTCCAGCACCTGCAAAGTGTCAACTCCAGCACCAGCAAAGTGTCAATTCCAGCACCAGCAATGTATAAACTCCAGCATCAGCAAAGTGTCAATTCCAGCACCAGCAATGTATAAACTCCAGCATCAGCAAAGTGTCAACTAACAATGTGTAAACTCCAGTCCAGTACCATTAAAATTTTCCTACCCACTTTACCAAGAGTGACTGGCTGAGGACTGGCTATGCGAAATGTTTGGCCACATTTACTCTTCATTAATAATAAAGTAAAAATTACTTCTAAGAAAAATGCCTGCTTAGTAATTTTTTTAAATAAGTTTTATTTTAACGAAATCAAATCTAGATAGCCCTATTTAATTTAGAAAGTCTAGTCGCGCAAGTGTGAAATACGCTGATGTTTTGTTATTGATTTTACATTCTTCCTGGTGGGAATTTACTGTTGCCTGCTTCGGATCTTTAGCCTAAGGCCACACGGGCTTGTTTTAATGTTGTGGTTCTGCGTGAAAAAAACGCGTCGGAAAGTCTGCAGTCCTCATGGCCACACGAGCTTCTCCTCACGCTGAGAATGTTGTGTAAACAAATAAAGAAGAAAGGTGCACTCAAACATGGTCTGTTTATTCCGGTTGTTGTTTTAGGTGTTGGTTGCGAGGAATATATGGACGAATCATCATTTCTGTAATGCAGTAGCCTACTCTCCCGTGCTCCTTTGAATGTCCAGCAAAACGAAACCAAAAATAAGTAACTTTAAACGCTTTCCCCCCACATTTATCAATGCTTATGTACCTTTTTCTCAGAAACTGTTCAAGATAGTTGCATGAAACTTTTGATAACAAATAAATGAACATTTCCTTGGAACGGAACTTTGATGTAGCCATTTATTAATATTTGCATTAATAAGAGGACTGACTTTTAACACAAATTTTATATCGAACATCAGATTTCTTAAAAGTAGATAATGGAAAGTACTTTAAAAAGTGCCTGAATAGAAAGTTTTATGGATCTTTTAAAAGTAAGCAGGTTTCAATTAGTTTTAATAATTTAATAAATTATTGGCCTTGCAAACCAAAATTAAGATGTCAAAGTTTCATAGTTACCCATTAAGTGGATTCCATAGAAAAGGTGTATAAGTGTGGCGATAAAATTTAAAATAAAGAAAATAAATAAAAATACTAATGACAAAAAAATGTATTTTTAAGTGGTATATTATTATCAGAGCAAGGCATTTAATTACCATAAAACAGTGGAAAAACGCAAAATAAAAAATGCATTTATGACCTAAAAATAGTGAAAAATTACAAAATTTTTAACAATGACCAATACATTTTCCATTATTACTTATATTTAGTTTTTTTAAAGTAATGAATTGCTAAAAGCAATTTAACGGATGACAGTGTGTTATATATGAATTTACAATATAAAACAAACTTACTAAAAAAAAGTAAATGTGTACAACCTGGACACCCATAGCGAAAAAAAAAAAATCAATATGTGCAATTTAAAAGGAAAGAAAAAATAATTCCTTACTGCTACAAGAAAAACTGATATGGTGTTTACAATAAACCTGAATGAAAATGAACTATGTATATTTGACGGATATTCTCGAATAAAAACTACTGTCTGCTGCCTGAAACGGTTTGTAGGCCTTTATGGAAAAGCTCTTCTTTACCTAAAATGGCGAAAAATACCTAAAAATACCGAAAATGACCTAAAATGCAGAAAAAGACGTGAAAATGAAAAAAGACCTAAAATTGTCAAAAAATTACCTATCTCTTGAAAATGACGAAAAGTGCAAAATAAAGCAAAAAATGCAAAAACTAATTGCCTTTATTTAATAAATTGTTTAATGATACACATTTATATATATTCGAGCTATCTTTTAACTTTCATATAAAAATGATGCAAAATCATCAATCGCCTTGCCGTAATTATTACCATAACATACCAAATGAGAGTAAAAATTTTCATAACTGTGGCTGCAATACTTTAGGAGTATGAACTATTTCCTAAAACCCTACGTCCCTCCTTAAAATTGGAAGAATAAATTATGAATAATTTTCCAAACATTGTACTTAAAACAATATTTCATTTAACGATATTAGTTTCGTTTTCATTATCAATCTCTTCCCAGTTTTCTCGGACAACTACTGCAGTTATTGATATCCCGGTTTTTGAAATCATGAACCCGGATATCGTACCAACAAGGGTGTTTCTGTACTTCCAGTATAATTAATTCACTATCTAAATATCCCATTGTTATTAAGATTGATAATCGAAATGATGGCGAGAACACAACTGCAACAGCTGCTTGAATGGATGCACGTGTGGCCACTCAAGTCAGCATGAAAACCAACAAACAAATGGACCCCAGCCCATTCCTTGAGCGGGCAACTTTTAAGACGCAGCAGAATGACTCCTTTTCTGCGATGAATCACTCCCATTTGGCCCGTCTCACATCTCTCAATGTAATCTATATATTTTGTTTGTTTTCCTGCAGAGCCGCAGCACGGAAACAAGCCCGTGTGGCCTTAGGCTTAGGTAGGTTTCTACTTGAAACTGTAATATGGTGCTTATGAACTTGAAACTCTTCGGATGCTGCATTGGATGCATTGCATTTAGAATGAAATGATTCCTCTGTATTTGTGGTTTATTTCCTTTCGTCAGTATATTCGTATACGCATAATGCAGGGGGAAATAGAGCTTCGTCAGAGATGTAATTGTCACAGATACAGGATAGTCACAAAATTAATCAACCTCGTCCACGGAATCATCTGTGAAAGAATCGTTTATGTCGTCTATTTTCAGAAAAGGAAGAGCAAAGAAATAGAGTAACAATTTGCCCACTTCTGAACACTATGCAGAGAACACTTGACTGAGTCCAAGTTCGCTTATTTTCCAGTGCGGGAATTTACGTCTGTAGCCTACTGTATTTTACCTCTCAAATCCGCGTGCCGGACTTTATATGGGTACAATATTCATGCATTCAAAAAAGTAGGATCAGCCGTGTGGAAGATTACTACCACCCAATGAGTTCTATAATTCCATCTAAGGTACAGTGCAATTTTTAGTGAAAGGAACATAAACAAATTAGCCATAAAATTGTAATAAATCGCACACACACTCAAATGAAAACTAGTAAATATCGTGAGCCATTTATACTTCGCAATTGAACAATGAATTATCTGAATTTTGTCCAAATCATTGAGTAGCTTATGCTACGTCACACCACTGAATGTTTTAGCATCTTTACGGTATACCCTATATTTTTACACCTGTAAGTTACTTTTATTACAGAATTTAAAACTCTATTCGCTTCAAGTTGACCATAAAAATATCATGATAAGTTCACATAAGTGACTAGTTTGAGAACACTAATTTGATTATAGCTGTTTACAAGGTACTAAAAAGTACTGAACGAGGATGGTGAATGCACGCATTCTATTTTCTATTACTTTGTCATTAAAACTGAAATGGCATTTGTGGCCTAGCTGGAGTTGTTTTCACTTTAATTTATAGATCAATCCCAGTAACATAAAGTCTGATTCTATTAGCACTGTTACTGCTGGGATAATATATTCACCCACACAGTTCTTCATCGCAGGTGATGTGTGAGTTCGTAATAAATGAGAATATTAGATTTCATTCCAGTTACATTATGATCCCGATTGCAGTGTTCCTTATTAAAATGCACTCTGTATACACAAAATAGGCTATACAATGTTTGTCAATTAATAGGCCTATTACAAAATCCTGTGTACACCCATGTAAAATTCCACTCTCCAACTCTATCATCTGCTACATCTCTTAAACTCTCCATGACTTCTTTTCTTCTTGATGCAATTAAGCATATCTTTCTTCTACTACCAAGAGAATATTATAGAAGAAAAATTCCCCTGACACTGGTATTTGAACCCAGGACCTTTGGCAATCCGTGCCACTGCTCTACAAACTGTGCTAAGCCAGAGTTCACTTCACAGCGCCGGATGGAACCCCTCTCCTATGACTGATTGCCCTTAATTATCTACCTCACTGACAGACAAGTTATGTCATATACAGTACTGTGAGGCACACTAATTTGTAATTTTTGTTAAAGGGCTTCCACTGTTATTGTACAGTTAACATTCAAGGTAGATATATAACATGCATTTATGAACCACAGATTATTATCTCCGTTGGACATTACATGAGAATATTATAGGAGAAAAATTTCTCTGAGACTGGGATTTGAACCCCGGAGCTTTGGCTATCCGTGCCACTGCTCTACAAACTGAGCTAAGCCAGATTTCACTTCACAGCCCCAGATGGAACCTCTCTCCTATGACTGATTGCCCTTAATGGTCTACCTCACTGACAGACAAGTTATGTCATATGCAGTACTGTGAGGCACACTAATTAGTGATTTTTGTGACCGGGCTTCTACTGTTATTGTACAGTTAACATTCAAGATGGATATATATGAATTCATGAACACAGATTGTCTCTGTTGGACGTTACATGAGAATATTATAGGAGAAAAATTCCTCTGACACTGGGATTTAAACCCAGGACCTTGAGGTAGACAATTAAGGGCAATCAGTTATAGGAGAGAGGTTCCATCTGGTGCTGTGAAGTGAACTCTGGCTTAGCTCAGTTGGTAGAGCAATGGCACGGATAGCCAAAGGTTCTGGGTTCAAATCCCAATATCGTAGGAATTTTTCTCTTATGCTATAATATTCTCATGTAATGTCCAACAAATACAATAATCTGTGGTTCATGAATGCTTATAAATATATATATATATATATATATATCCATTTTGAATGTTAACTGTACAGTAACAGTGGTAGTATGGTCACAAAAGTAACTAATTAGTGTGCCTCACAATACTTCCTCACAATACTGCATATTACATAACTTGTCTGTCAGTGAGGTAGACCATTAAGGAAAGAGGTTCCGTCTGGCGTTGTGAAGTGAACTCTGGCTTAGCTCAATTGGTAGAGCAGTGTCACGGATAGCCAAAAGTCCTGGGTACAAATCCCAGTGTCAGAGTAATTTTTCTCCTATAATATTCTCATGTGATGTCCAACAGAGACAACAATAATCGTGGTTCATGACTGCATATATATCTTTCTACTACCAAGTTTTCTTTTCTTTCGATTACATCCATTAGCATTCCTCTACCTCTCATGATGTGGCCTAACCAGTTAGCTTTTCTTTTCCTTACAACTTCCAATACACATCTCTTTTCACTGCCACTTCTTAAAATTTCTTAATTCGTTATTCTGCCTGTTCACCAGATCTTCTCCATTTTCCTCAGCATCCACGTTTCAACTCCATATAGGGCCAAAACAATACTCCGTATGTAGCTTCTTCCTTAGCAGCAATTCTAGTCTTTCCGGTAAACAAAGTATCTTCTTGTTGAAAGCAGTTTGCACCATTGCTCACTTTTCCCTGCAATTTTTCGAGCAATGAGAATTTCTTGTAATCAAGCTTCCTTAATAAGGAAATGAGGTGTAACTTATGAGACATCTGAACATTTTTATTTTTTTTATTTTTATTTTTAGAATTCTTCATAACTTAATACTTTTCCACATCTGTCTCCATTCTAGAATTATTCCTATGTTCTTCCGTCTCAACCAGTCGGTCCAACATCCTCTGTAGTAATTCTATCGTTTCCTATATACCTAATAACTAGGCCTACATCGTCTGCATACTTCATGTAAGTTAGTTGATGATGCGACTTCCTACTTTAAAATATCCCAGACTTCCATTCACTAACCATTAGTTTGAGCGTCAAACAGCATCCCGGTCTAACTCCTCTTCCTATTGTATTCTTCGTTTCTGCTCCAAATTCTCTCTTATCTTCACTTCTCTCCCATAAGTTATATAAATTGAATTTGTCAAGTCACTTCTTTAGGAAAACTGAGATATATCACTGTTGGTATGCTTGCACATAGACACACATTCTGAATAGATAGATACCTATTGCCTTGATATCGTAAACTAATGTGCTAGACAGTTTTACTAGTTTCTCAAAAATTGTCTTCAAGTGACTTAGGGAGGCCTACATTTCTGAAATGACACATTCAATTCTTAAAGTCTTCTGTCTCTATAGCGGATGAAGTTCACAGTATTTTTAACAGAAACCTGTGTCCTAAAATCTTATTTCCAGCAATAAACCTGCCTAAGCCTTAGGTTCTGGAAGTCGTGGGCTCAAATCTTGTGGCCGACCAAGCTCACTAAGCTCTTCCGTGGATTTATTAAGACTACAAACCAAGCATGTCCTATCCCTGAATTGACCGGCTCGTCCCAATGTAAATTTCGGTGTGTTATTCCTATAGGCCAGCGTTCCTCAACCTTTTTGAACCCGAGGACCTGTAAAATGTGTAAAAAATTGTACGGACCCCTAATTTTACATCCAATTTTTAAAAGAAGGCCTATATTCTTAATATTTGGGGTATTAATTATAGGTCATTATAACGAAATATGTGAAAAATTGTACTACTTTACTTTCCACTTGTTTTATGATATTTTTTAATTATATCTGCGGACCATCTGCACCATCTTCGCGGACCACCAGTGGTCCGCGGACCATAGGTTGAGAAACGCTGCTATAGGATAATCCAACTCATCCTCACCTATTATACTAGGCGCATTAATCTACAGTCAAACTCGTCTCAGGTGTGTAAGTAGAAGTGAAACCAGTTAAAGATAAATTATTCCCTTCCATTTTGTGCAGGTTAATGTGGTTAAAAATTTGATCTGAATAAAATAATGTTCATTTTATAGTGGAATAATTTAAAAATGAACGAATGTCGCATGCATAGGCTACAAGTAAAGAAGTCTCATTTTAACCGCAATCAGGCCAGTGTGATGTTATGCGCATACACTTTGGGCGAGTGTATTCCCCTATCTTATATCTGACCAGACCCTATTCCAATAAATTCAACTTTTGCGATATGAATCGAACATTACAGAACATACAGAACATACCGGAAGTAATAAGTTATAGCTCACTTTTTTGACATAGTATTCTAGAAATAATTTTAGTTTTCCGTCTATCGGAAGATTGAACACATGATTACACTAAATATTTTATTCAGAACAATATAATCAATGTGTCAGTAAATACTGTCATTAAAATTTGGCCGCTTACCGTCGGCTATAAGTAGTAGGCTATAACCATAAGTAATAATAAAAGTGACGTATTACAGTTTAAGAACTTTCACCTGGAGACCGGGAAAATAAATGGTCCTCGCAGTCGTTTTAACGACTTTAACCTTCATAATAAAAACATTGCACTATTTGCATATTGTTCTGTAAGATCCTATAACTTATTTATTTGCTTGTAACTGCGTATGTTACAATGCTGTGGGCCCAATAATGTAGTCTGGAAAAATCGAATCGAAGTTATAGCCTAGTGGGAAGTATAAAATGCAAGATTTATGTCTAAGTAAGGGAAATATTGCCATCTGAGATAGTAGGTATACATTATGGATTTGTTAGTAATTTTATAGCTTACTTTCTTCAGTGAATAAAGATGTTAGATCCTAATATTGTCCTTCTACCTACGTCTAGGTCTTCCAAGTGGTATTTTCCCTTCGGGTCTCCCCGTTAGTACTTTTTAAATATATATTTCCTCTCCCATGCGCGCAACATATCCAGCCCATTTCATTCTCCGTGATTTAATTACCCTTACCATATCCGGTGACGAGTACAGGTTATAAAGCTAATCATTAAACAGTTTTCTCTAGTCCCCATTTTCATCTCTCTTAGGCCTTACCATTATAAACGAGTTTCATAGGCTAGACTATTATCCTCAGGCCCATATGAAAGGATATATATAATTCAGGTCTCTGAACTATATATATATAGGCCTATATATATAATTCAGGTCTCTGAACTATATATATATAAGACTTATATATATATATATATAATTCAGGTCTCTGAACTGATGATGATTTTCTATTAAAACTCATGGCTTATTTCGTTCATGGCGTCAATTTTTTTGTCTATGAAAAGTATTTGAGTCAAAATTTATTTGCCGGAATAGATTTTAGCCCAAGCTGAAATTAATAGGATATATTTCAGAAGGAATACGACAAAACGAATATTTGAATGAGTAATAAAAAAAATATGGATTAGGACATTTCAGATACTTTAGTGCTGGAAATTTTTTTTCAGAACAGGTCCATATAAAATTCGAATAATTCATTCTGTAGGACATTTTAACTTTAAGTGATTAATTAATTGCATTTATTTTTGGTATCTTATAGCATGCAATTTGTATTTTATTTTACATTGACTCTGTTGTCAGCCGTAAGTTACATAAGGCTATATTATGGTTTTGGCAAATGAAACTAAGATGCTTCCTGAAGATTAGGAAAAGGGGATGACGTTGGTAAAGTGCCTAAAATGTTTGTGAAACAGCAAGATTAACTTATGTATGGTGATCTTTGAAGAAGAAGGTTAATATTTTCTTTACTGAAGTAACTTTTGAGTCATTTTGCTGTAACAATGTAAGTCATTACTATATTCAGGTTGTAGTATGTTTTGGATTACGGTTCGCAGTAATTCATAAATTGTTTCTTTAATACTATCTTACTATGACAATTTTATGATAGGTTTTCATAAAGCTGCAAATTATTGACAAGAATAAAGGCGGTTTACAATAACAGCTCCCCAAAAGTTCTATAATCGGTTTCACAAATATTTAGTCTATGTGAACACCATTCAGGGACAGCCTGTTCTAGCTGGGTTGGCATTTGATTTGCTAGACTATACAGAAACTGTCCACAGAAATAGGCTTGGTAGCAAATATCACATAGCCTACTGTAAGATCCAAACTAACGAAAGGATAAATCTAGACGATTGTTTTTGTCCTAGAATTTATATTGACAATGTTATGATTTGCTTTGTGCAATTTGAAGAGGAGTCAAGGCTACATGGAATAATGAATAGCAGCCTAATTTGTTTTAAAAGCTGATGTAACGATAATAATAATAATTATTTGCGTTAAATGAATGAGACAATGTATAGGCCTAATTACCAGAAGAAATACTTAGGTGACTCAAATAACAATAAATTGTTTGGATCAATCGTCCACCGGTATTTTATTGAATGGATTCGGTTTTAAGGAAGGGGATAGGATATACTGTAAGTTAGGCATATGACCCACAGGAGTTTTATTATATGCCTGCAAATATACATTAGGCACATAAATCCAGCACCATAAAGACTGCGCCATTTAGGCGAACCAACTGACGATGGAAATTGATAAAAATAGGCCTAATTATTGACCAATAGCTTAAGTTAGTGTTGCGAAATAGTCTATGGTATATTTTAAATCTAGTTACCTTATCGTACATACATGGAACGGTATCTTACATCCCAACGCGATATGTAATAAAGGATGTACACTACCCTATAAATCGTTTATTAATTTTCTCACTGGTATTGTCATATAAATACGTCAACTCAAAAATTATACAGAAGCAGAGATATAAGATTAATAACGTAATGCTTTGTAAAATTGTGAGGATGTTTATCCACATTTTACCGAATGACGTTAATGGACAAGAAGCATACTACTAAAATGTTGCTCACTGATTTCAACTCCGAGCCAACCGATGATTTCACTTGATGATTGCATGTGTTAATATATTATGAATTCAACTCTTTAGGCCTATTGCATTTTCATTTTGGTTGATGGATACTGAGACAATTTAAAAACATTTATTGCTTGAGTGTTGTTCGTTTTGTTGGCATTTGAGAATGCAGGTGCCATTTTCGAGCACATTTAACCTAATTTCATGGCCATCAATCAAGTAAGTAATTCCTTTTTTTAATGTTCTAAAACAGATTAAGAACGGAAGCAAGGAAAGCTAGGAGAATTTACCAGGAGTGTCGTTATCCAGAAGAATATTACTACTACAGGTAGGACATGTAGGGGAAAAAGAGAAATTTCAAAATGAACTCCAACAACTGAAACAAAGGATTTGGTAGAGGTTTATACATGAACAACTTTCTGCAAATCCCTGGAGAATACCTTTCAAAATTTCCTCTGGTAAAATTAGACCTCCTACCACATTTTCGACACTATGTAAGGGTGATGGTTCTCTCACTACAAGTTGGAAGGAATCTACTGAACTCCTTTTCATTGTCTTGCTTCCAGATGACTACACTCACGATCATGATCCTAGACACACTTATCTAAGGAGTGAACTAAATAAACCTTACCATGCCGACAATACGTTATGATCCTGGACACACTTTTCTAAGGAGTGAACTGAATAAACCATACTGACAATACGTTTGAGACTATAACCCAGAGGAAGTAGAGACGACCATCAAATCGCTGAAAAGATAAAAAGCACCAGGTCCTGATGGAATAAAATCAGAAATTCTTCACCATATTTGTCAACAGATTTCACCTTTTGCGGCTGAACTGATGAGCGAATTCTTGTGACCAGGACAATTTCCGAACATATGGAAAAAAGTGAGATAATTATTCTACATAAAGGGGAGGATAAAGATCCACAATTACGAAAATCCTACAGACCTATCTTTCTGCTCAATGTCCTGGGTAAGTTGTTTGAAAAATACTTTTCCATAGGTTAAAAAGACATAGACGGCAAATGGGAGTGTATCCTCATCAGTATAGCTTCATAACAAGGAAATCTACTATAGATGCTATTGCTCGAGCAATAAGGTTGATAGAATCTGCAAGGGGGAAATATGTTGTAGGAGTTTTCGTAGATATCTCAGGGGTATTTGACAACGTTTGGTGGCCGATCTTGTTTGGACGCCTGAGGGAACTTAAATGCCCAGCAGAATTATAAAACACCTTCAAGGACTACTGCCAAGAAAGATTCGTCATGACTGAAGGCCAGGGTAACAAAACCGCGAAAAATACTCAGCAAAGGGTGCCAACAAGGATCTGATAGTGGCCCTATTTTCTGGGATGTGGGAATGGAACTCTTAATCCTGGAAGAATTGGACGACCTACTTGTACTGGTAGCCATCGCAGATGACTTACTTTTAGTGTCTGAGGCAGTCTCAAGACGAGAATTGGAATGTAGAACAAATAGGACTCTAGAAATACTAGGTACCTGGTGTGCAGAAGTAAAACTAAAACTGGCACCAGCAAACCCAAGGGAAGCTTCTGCGTAACCCAACGCTCAAGATAAATGGACAAAGCATAAGGAGAAGCAGAACGGAGAGATACCTAGGGATCGACTTGGATGAAAAGCTTACCTTCATGCCTCACATTGAACGAGTAAGTGCAAAAGCCAATAGACTGATGAACAAATTAATCAATCTTGGAATTACCACGTTTCGTCTTCCCCCAAAGGCAATACTGATTTCAATAGTGGGATACGGTACAGATGTTTGGGGACATCGGTTAAGAAACATCAAGCCAGCTCCGAAGCTCCGTAGCCTTCAGAGGGGAATCCTTCTACGACTAACAGGAGCTTACAGATGAACGGCGACCGATGCCTTAACCACATCCCTTGGGGTTATACCACTGGATCTCCTTATAAGGCAAAAAGGAGCTACATTTTGGGTTAAAAAGATATTACAGGCTTGCGCAGAGTACATACTTGACACTCGGGTTAAAAAAAAACAAGGGATGTCAAGAATGTGATATTGGATATGTGGCAAACCAGATGGGAAGAAAGCAACACAGGACGTAGAACTTACGATATTTTCATGAACGTACACGACATACTAAAACTGCGACATCTACAGCCGTCCCAAGATTTGATCCACTATCTGACGAGCCATGAACCCTATGGGTGGCGTGCACCATCCAGGAGTAAATCTTACTAATGTAGTAAATTTAAGACGGAGACCTGGAGTATACAAGAACCAGTACATCTGTCTCACTCTTAAGTCATACTAATGTATGTGCTAGAGTGAGACAGACAAACCGGTTTTTGTTACGTAAGGTTCCCTTCCTAAATTTACTACTTTAGTGCTACTCTTTTAGTAACTTACTCTTTTAGTTGGTGTTGGAGAGCTCAATTGATAGTTACTTCTTTAGTTGTTACTAAAGTAGTAAGCGATTTTTACTAAAGAAGTAGTCGAATTCTGCGCAGAACAGAGCAGAAACGTTAGTGCAGCGCAGCAGAACACGTGCATTTCAATTGCCAGTATTATTCAAGTGCCAGATAATGAAAAGGAAAGGTTCGCTGAAACAATGAATATGAATTTGGGTTGTTCCAAATATTACTAATGACAATCTTCATGTTTTAAAATAGGTCTAATAGTAATGTTTTATTCATTACTAATTTTAATTCCTTCAATTGAGTATTTTCAGTTTAGTAGCCTACTTATGGGTACTGTGATTACAATTTTTGTGCAAACTATTTCTGTATTATAATGCAAACAATTGGAATTTCCAGTTGATTTTCATAATTGATTCACTGTCAATATTATAATTATTTCTCTCATAATAATAATAAAGTTCTAAAATATATTAAAATATTTATACTTCCTAAAGTTACATATTCTTCCCCAAAAACGATAAATCAATTATTCTATAGTTGTTAATCATAAATCTCACTATAATGAATTATTAATACTTATTGACTGTTTAACAATATTATTTCCTGTCCACAGGGTTAATTAAAATAGTTAGCAGCATACTATAGACCTGCAGCATCTGCTATAGTTTATTCCCAAACATGAAAGTCTCGTCTCACTCCTCCATTCGAGACTTGGGGAGTCTTTAAGGAATGGTTTTACAATGTGTCCCCTTCTCAATGTACGCTAATCCCAGAGTCAGTCAAATTTTCTTCCGATGTGGCCTGTTTGGACATTTTTACACCTGGGTTAGAAAAAAGGACATATTATTCATTAACACTGCGGGTGCAACTATTGAACTTTTAGCTCTTATAATTATTATTATAATCTGGCATTCGCAATGTTGTGCTTTAAGTTAAGCTATAGAAGTGTAATGTAATAAAATTAATTTACAATAATTACATTAAATCGTTTAACAATGAGAATCACCTATTGTTCAGTAATTCTATGGTTAAGTAGCAGGGGGAAGTGTTTTCTGGGTAGCTCCAAGAACGGAGGCTTTCATGTATTGGAATGTACTATACCTCGCCGATATCTGTATCCATATGATTAGCTTGAAATACATCGTCGTTTTCTGACCCAAAGTTAGGGAGAACTGCAACATCTAAAGGCCGATCCAGCTAGGAAGATATTTAAGAGCACATGAGCTCCTTGTACCGTGCAATGCAAACGTCCCTTCCACTCACTCTTCCCCTCACCTTTGGTGGACGTCTTCCTAATTGGATCGCTCTCCGCAATGATATTTCCACATTTGACTGGCTGAAATCACATGGATGTAGTGAGAATCTGACATCGTTTCTTCCAAACGCCAAAATTTCATGTAAGGATTTATGAGCTTAATTATTTACGTTATTAAATGCCCTACTAGGTATGGTTCGCTTAATATTTATTAAATCACCTGCCACAACTCTCATTTTTGGTATACAACCTTCTTCATCTCAATAACTTATCCTCAGTTTGAACTATGTAATCCATTTAATGTGATATGTAACTCATAACTCACGCAAATGCCACAGAACACACTTACTCCACAACTTTACTCCACCCCCTGAGTAGGAGTAAATATTGGCCTTATTTACTCCACAACTTACTACGTTAGTAACGTACTCCGTGTTGGTGCTCTCCACCACTTGTGGAGTAAGTTCATTTACTCTGGGAGTAAATAAAATTTTTACTTCTTTAGTACATTCCTCTATGTTGAAAGCCGCCGAGTTTAGTTTACTCCTGGTTGGTGCACGCCGTCCTTACTAAAAGAGTACGGTTACTAAAAGAGTAGCTTACTAAAGTAGTTAGAACTAAAGAAGTAAGGCTTACTAAAAGAGTAAATTGCATGAGTTTGGTGCACGCCACCCTATATGGTTTACTTAAAGGAAACGGGTATTGGGGACTCTAACGCATTGTCGTGTGGGGGAATAGGTATTCCTGAGCATGTGGTTTTGGAACCCTTTCAGAGACTACTTCAAGGTTGGCAAATAGGGAACATAATAGGCCTACTCGTGGAAGTTGTTAGATGAAGCAGCAAATAGTTTCCCAGAAAGCAAAATAAGGCTATACAAATAACAGACACGGACAAATGCAATAAGACGTATTATATAAGACACACAAGGAAACATGACGTGAGACAAATTACAAATACTCGTAAAAGTCAAGAAACACCTACTGGTCGACGCCGATGCCTGAAGTCTGGCTTTCAGATTAAGGATTCCGGTGACAACTGGTACTCAAATGGTTGATGATGAGATGGTAGTGAGGACGCGGGAGTGTGCTGCATCTGTGAAAGGTGTCTTAATAAATCCCACTTGAGATTACGAGTTTCATCAGACAAATTCGTAATCTCTCCTACCTATGATAAAATAATTAGTAAGGGTCAAACACATATCGCACTAAAATGCTACCAAATCCTTACAGAAACTTAGTTACTAATTGATCAAAATCTGTTGGAAAGATGTCCTCAGTTGGTAAAGCTGTAGCTTATTATTTATTTATTTAATGGATACCTACTCCTCACTGAATTTAACGATAAGTTGTAATCTATAATTACAGCCTAGTGACTGGAACGAATTAAAAACATATACAAAGTGATTAATAAGTTTTGACGCCTACGTATTTCATGAAATGAGAGCTGATACCATTATCATGAAAAATGTATTGACGAGTGTCTTATTAACAATCACTAAAGAGCAACTTTTATTTTTACAGAATCTTTCACCATGAACTCAGCTTTATCCTTACAGTTTTTTTTACTACAGTGTTTTAGTGGCAAGGTTATCAAGTAAATCGTTCATTAGCTGCGACGGACTACAAGCTCTGTTCACTCACACGCGATTCGCACATTGCAGAGATGTTAGACACCTGTTAAACACAGTGTTCTAAAACAGTAGGCTAAGTAAATTTATTTATTTAATCAAGAATGAATATTACAGATATGCACCCAATTACAATGTTCATGGCTATGCTAGCAATACTTACAATAACACATATAGGAAATAGGTGAATAAAAAGTGGGAAATTTAGGATCATTGCTTATCTAAATGTAAGGAATAAAGAGAAAATAGGAGAGAGTAAAGAGAATAAGAGAGATTAAGTAGGAAAGCAAGCACGAAGAATATAAAGAAAAAAGAAAAAGAGTAAAAATATAATAAGTAATATAATATATTGAATAGGCTTATATGTTTGTTGACAATAAAACTTATACATTTATGATTATACCTAAATATTATTCCCACACGGATTCCTACGAATTACAATTTTGGACAAGTTTTAACAGTTTGGCTTGGAATGAAATTAATTCGTAAAAGATT
Organism: Ectobius pallidus; assembly: GCA_964059195.1. Taxonomy (NCBI): domain Eukaryota; kingdom Metazoa; phylum Arthropoda; class Insecta; order Blattodea; family Ectobiidae; genus Ectobius; species Ectobius pallidus. The sequence goes on along the minus strand of CAXKWD010000003.1, from coordinate 174,007,396 downwards.
CATTCCAAAATATCTATATTAAGTGGATGGATTTGATTGTACCTATTCAGAGTTCTGTTTATTGGTGAATTTTTATGCTGGTCTCTGTTTACTCTAGGAATAAAAAAGTTTCCGATGTGATTCACAGTGTAGGCTATAAGTAGGTAAGGGAATTCTAAACCGGCTCCACCATACCCACTCCCCACCCCCTGTTCCTCATCTATTTTCGCGATGACGGATACGGCTAAGGACCTCTAGATTAGTTGCCATTCCTTTCATCAGGTGTTTTTACACACGCCTTTATTTTGTTCTTTGAACGAAAAATCCTAATCACTGGGGAGGAAGGAATGCCCACACATTAGAACCAGATGAGTAAGCATATCGAAGCATTGCACAAGAAATCTCCGTGTTGTGTATTTGAGAGCAAATTGGATTGAATTAATCTTAAAAAATCTTGACTAAAATTTCAATGAACAAATGAGAGTGTAGCAATAATTTGAATAGAATATCCCATATAAATTGACGTGGGTAGTTTTACTCGAAACCACGAATGACGGAGGCTATTTTTATAAAACATCCATGTAGCTTATTTGACTAGCTCTCATGCTCGACTTAGGCCGATTTTCATGTAAATGATATATCCAGGTTTTAGAAGAATTCGTCATCTACTGGATGACATCGAAATATCATTTTTGAACAGAAGAGTGACGAGGGCTGTTATCGTAAAGGATAGACTTTATTGTAGGCCTATGATTGTTTGTAGAGTAACTTCGCCTAAATCAGGTAAAGTTGAGTTGTGGCCCAATCTCCAATTTATGTACGAATTGCGGCCCGTACAAATTGCGGCCCGTGCGAATTGTTGCAGCATATTGAGAGGGACGTATGAGGAACGTATGAGTTGCGGCCAGGTAATTAGTTGTTGATCCAGCCTATTAGCGTTACCCTGAAGACATGAGTTATGGATTTACAGCCTACATCACAATGTTTCTGTCCTAGTGCAAAGTACGTCTTCCAACTTCCGAGAGTAGTCGCTGTCAACGCCGCTATGATCGACGACAAGATTATTGGCGGCGAGTACGGAATTATTATCATGATAGAATTTCAAATTACCTGATTATTAATTGTATAACTTACTTGCAGATCATTCAGTCGGGTTTTGAGGTGTATTATAGCCTAATCAGTGTTGGGCAGTTAAAAGCAGTAACACTCAACATATATTTCGTTGTTACGAATTTTGGTGGGATTCATGGTATGGTAGGGTTAGGGTATGTTAATATGTAGCCTACATTGAATCGCATGAGACATAGCACTTAGCACCCACCTTAATCTGAAAAGATGGTAATGAATCTATAATTTGAAAATTTAAGTTACTACACAAAGATATCTAAACTAACAATAGCGTATTGCTGCTAAGAATATGTATTATATGAGCTTAATGATAAACAACACAGTGGTAATTATCCAGGGCTGCAACTAATACGCGTACATATTCGAAATAAGGTAGTGCGCAATTAACCTGTCTCGGCCGGGTAAATAATTAGGTCGTCCGAAGCTTGTAGGATGGCCATAGGCCTAACCTATGTTACTATGTTACAATATTTTCTTTTGAATACTTTATCACAATAGTTCTTGGCTTTCTTTAAAACTTTTAGGTGATATTATAACTTACATTTTTTAGGAGAACTTTGGGGGGGTTCAACCACACTTGGGGATATCTTGGTACTGCAAAAGAAACTTCTTGGAATCATTTAAAAATTGCACAGTAGACCTCATTGAAATTCTCTCTTCGTTGAATTCTGAAATTTTAACAGTAATTCTAAACCTTAATTTTTTAAATCCCTTAGCACACGCCAATGCCTACATTAATGATAAAGATCATACTCTTCAGAAATGTGTACATGTATACAAAAGAAATTCTTGCATTAACATCCCAGAATTTGGATTAAATAAAACAGCAGGTCTTCATTCATAAGTTATTTATATTTAGGTCCTACAGCCTAAGTTATGACATGTTAGCTAACATATGTATACATATATATATAGGCCTATATATATATATATATATATATATATATATATATATATATACAGGGGTGCCCACAGGGGGGGGGAGGTTAAGACGCAGACTGCGTCATTGAAAAAAATGTATATTAATAATTATTATTATTATTGTCGGGTGTTTTTCTTTTAAGACAATTATTTGAAAGTCAGTTATGACATAAAAAGTGTTCAGAAGTTTTACCAAATCGACAACATGGAAGCAGAATCCACAGTGGATTAGGAAAGGGGGTCCAGGGGGTTTGGACCCCTAAAAGTCAAAACCTAAAATTCTATATTTGTATTTAAAAAAATAAAATATGTATTTAATTAAACAAGACTTGTTGGTCTGTCAAATGTGATATAGCAGTTATTTTCTTTTCATAACATAATGATTAGGCCTATTATGTCCACTGTTCCATGTGTTATTCAACTTTTCTTATAAATAGTAACTTAATAAGTATTATAACTTAGGTAACAGTTTCTTGTTTAAGTTGTCATGTCTTAGAGTATAGTAAACAAATTTGCTAACTAGTTTTTCAGGGCTAAAATAGCGTAAAATGTGATTTTCATTAGTTCAACATTCAAAACTTTCCCGGGGGTGGACACCCGACTTAGATAACATTTTCTTGTTTACATTGACATGCCTTAGAGTATGGTAAACAAATTTCCTAACTAGTTTTTGAGTTCTAAAATAGCGTAAAATGTGATTTTCATTAGTTCAATATTTAAAAATTTTCCGAGGGTGGACCCCCCCACTTAGGTAATGATTTCTTATTTACATTGGCATGTCTTAGAGTATGGTAAACAAATTTGCTAACTAGTTTTTCAGTGCTAAAATAGCGTAAAATGTGATTTTCATTACTTTAGTATTTAAAAATTTCCCGGGGGTGGAAATCCGACTTGCTAAGATTTTCTTGTTTACTTTGGCATGTCTTAGAGTATGGTAAACAAATTTCCTAACTATTTTTTGTGTGCTAAAATAGCGTAAAATGTGATTTTCATTAGTTCAGTTTTTAAAAATTTTCCGGGGTGGACCTCCCACTTAGATAATGATTTCTTATTTACATTGGCATGTCTTCGAGTATGTTAGACAACTTTCCTAACTAGTTTTTCTGTGTCAAAATAGCGTAAAATGTGATTTTAATTAGTTCAATATAAAAAAAAATTCTGGGGATGGACCCCCGGCACTTTCGACCCTCCCCGCAATTATTTTCTGGCTACGTCATTGTTGCACTTATTATATTATTAATATAATGTTAAAAAGTGGCCCAAGAAGTTAAAGCGACAAAAAATAAATTACAAAAATTGCCCCTCCTCCTAGAAAATATCATATGGGCGCCCTTGTTGACAGCCAATTAGGTTGGGGGTGAGTCATGAAGTTGGGGGGGAGTCATGTAGTTTGGGGGGTGAGTCATGAAGTCTGGTGGGGTGGGCACCCCTGATATATATATATATATATATAGGTATCAGGTGTATAGGCCTATATATAGACCTGATACCTATATAAAGGTTTCGAACAAGCTCTGGAAATGGTTAATAATAAGAAATCCCTTCTATATCTTTATTCATTTTTAAACTTAAAAGTTATTGACGATTTTATATAGGCCAAAGGTGTAATTTTTCTTGTTTGTGTTTTGTCTGTATTTGTGCCTTAAGACAATAGACTAGGCCTAGGCCTATAATTAATATAAATATAAAATGTTACACATTGCCAAAAATTATTTGTAAATGCCTACCTAGGGAAAGGCAATTCCGGGAGATTTGCCGCGCCGGTAGAGATGCCGCATGTAGACCTACTGTTTGGCTGCGAGCTGAAGGCCGAGCTAGCGTTCCCCCACTACCTTACCATGCGCTTGCATTTACTGTCTATGTCTTTCCCCCACTATGCCACCAGCTCGGCCTTCAGCTCACAGTCAGACAGTACATGTCCCGATAGTCAGGTTCCCGATATTTCTAACAGATGGCGATGGGCACTCTTCCTCATTGTTGCGAGAGAGATGTTGTGAGTTGAGGTTGTAGAATTTTGCGGCATTTTTTACAAGTTTGCAGATTGCTTTGTCTTTTAAGTACCAATATTTTACGTACAAAGTTTTTGCACAGTCTCATTACATGTATTTGAAATGTTTTTTTTTTATTGTAAAAAATCCACATTTAGTACACAGTGGGTGTTATAAGAATCACTGTTCATGCCATTGAATGTGATTTCGTCCATCTTTGTCCTTCGATATTGTACTAGGCTACTGTAATTAGCTGCGGCATCTCCATCGGAAGATTGGTAGAGTTGCCGCACAAAAGTTAGGTGGAGCAAGCAAAATTTCCGTATTCAGCTAATTTGAACAGAAAATGTCACTTAAAAAATTATATTTAGTTATCGTAATGAACGATAGTATTTAGTTCTTTAATTTAATATAATTATATTTACTGGTTTCAGAATAATTAATTAGAATATGATTTTATTTTAATATTTCATACCATCAGGACTTCTAACTGAAGCTGCACATTTGAAAAACTAAGAATGGAGAAGAAAGGAAACCAGAACATGGTGAGGAAGGAACATTTTTGTTCTGTAGGTCGTGCAATAGTGAAAAGGAAAACCACTGCTACGCCTGACAGTTCTGACTCAAATCGTTGCTGGGATTGTTTGGAAAACTATTTCCTAACGCCCAAGAATGGATCCAGTTCGTTGTGTGTAAAAAGTGGCTACGTGAATCCTGCACGACTGTGACTGATAACTTTTAAGGAAAGAAAACGAAAAGAAATGAAAGAAAAAAATAGCGGCCATAACTACAATCATAAACGCAAGCTGCATTGTTTTGGAGGTTCCTATAGCCTATTTTTTTAATTTTATTTTTTCCAATTACAATAGTAATATAGAAAGGTATTAAATTCTTGCACTGAATTAATTGTTGTATGAATTATGATCAATTTCTTCTGCGGAAAATCCCCCTGACTAGGAACGGCATCTCTACCGGTATGTCCGGGAGAGACGCCGGAAGGGCAACTTTTTTTGTCACTCTGTAAGACACTTGATTTTAATTTTTTAGTTATTGTTCTTTAAATTTAGTGAAGTAGACATAATGAATTTCCAGCCTCTAAGTTTTCAGCTAAATTGAAGGATTTGGAAGGATATGGTAATAACAAACGCAAAAATGTGGCATCTCTCCGTGAGTTAGCCCAACCTAATAGCCTATAGCCTAGGCTACGTAGGAGATTTATGAACTTTATTTTTAGCACAACATAATAATACATAGTTCCTATGTAATTTGTAGGCCTACACTGCACGTTTTCAATACATTGTAAGGTAAAGTATCCAAATAAGAGAGAGAATGCTAATAAGAGACACCTCGATATCCCCTTAACAAACTACTAACATCTGCCGAAAATGACACGATTTTTTTTTTTTGTATTTTCTACGATAGCGTATTCTTTGTCTGGAGTCAGTAGGGAGCGTGATACGAAAATGAGAGGTATTATGTCTTTATTCTGTTTATAAGCTTATATTAAGGTGATATTAACTAACGATTATTAGACTTGGAAAAAAGTTTGGGCAGTAACTTTATTTCCTATTCAAAATACAACGATTTGCGACGTTATATACAGCTTTAGTTACAAATCCCATAAGGTATAATAGTGAACGCTGTTTCCTAATAAGAGAAAGGCCTACCTAGACTGTTTCTTTTTAAGAAGTAGTATCTCTTATTAGGAACCTCATGGTAGTCACTCTTATTATGATGCAGATTTTTATAGAAATTACATTAAGCTTCGTAATTAATTTATTATTCTGGTCTGAGTGTTTGTCTTACAGTGGACTGTATTCGGAGGACACACGAGGCAAAAAATGGGCACAGTGAGGTGAATTCCGTCGCTGGGCACACGAAGACTGCGGTGGTGATGAAGACTATGATATAAGTGCTAAAAAAAAAGAAAGAGCAAATAACTTGTAGGCCTGTAGCGTCGATGATTACGGATCCGCAAGTTCGGGTTCAATCTCCAGTAGGCCTACCTCCTCGGATTTTTCTGAACGGGATGCACTAGGCTAATTCTCGAGATCAAACTGAGGAGCTTCATCATTAAGTAGTCGCGGCTCCGGTCCGGAAACCATCATTAACGGCCTTCTGCACGGCATGCTGACCATATGCCCCCGA